>JBAMNC010000906.1:0-225000 GCA_037902135.1 Cetoscarus ocellatus
TAAATAAATACAACATTTTTTTTATCTTGCCTGCTCTCAGCGTATGAGTCCTTTTTTGGTCAGTGCAGTGATAACCATATGACAAGTAGATTATGTCACACAATGAATTAAAGATCAAATTAATTGGAAAAACTTATTACATTTTAATCAAATGATCTATTTTTTCTTGCATCCCAAAAGAGTCACTCACCTCACCACTCTTGTTTTTGAGTCGGACAAACTTGCCATCCAGGTCGACCTCGTCCACTATGATGCGTCCACGGGCTGAGGCCTTCTGAGTGATTTGAGTCTTCTTCACAGGGCTACCTTGGCTTCCTGGAGTCCCAGGGCTTATGCTGCTGGGCCGGAGTCTCTTGCCACCGCGGCCACTGGGGGGTGTGGTATGGCTGAAGAGCCGACGGCTGGTGGTGCCGGAGCCAAATGTTGGGGTCCTCTCCAGGGACCTGCTGGGACTAGGTGACAGATGTAGCCTAAGAGAGGTAGAGAGACAAATTTAGATTTAAAGCAAGGCAGTCGGTGACCACAAAGATACAGGCTAACATTTCAGGTGAAGAGCCTTTTAGTTTTCCTGTACTGATGTGCAAAAGTTTTAAGACAGGTGTGGTAACAATGTTGTACATTTAGAATGCTTTAACAAATACAGTATAAATGTTCATAGTTTATGTTTTTTCTCAATTAACCAATGATCAGAAGAGAAATCTAAATCGATAACTGATGTGACCTCACTTTGCCTTCAAAACAGCATCAACTGGCAGAAATCAACTTGAGGGAACTCAGCAGGTAGGTTGTTCCAAACATCTTGGAGATCTAACCACAGGTCTTGTGTGGATGTAGTCTGGCTTAAATCCTTCAGTCCTTTCATTTTATCCAGGACTCACTTGATGATGTTACGATCAGGGCTCTGTGGTGGCCATGCCATCACTTCAAGGATCCTTCTTTCTCTAAGAGCTGAATGACAGCAGCTGTTTGATTTGGGTCATCAAGAGTCTCAGTCCGAAAGGATTTGAGTTCAGGCTTTGAGGGTGGCTGATTCAAGTTTTAATTCAAATGTGTTAGATAGATAGATAGATAGATAGATAGATAGATAGATACTTTATTGACAGACTCTAGGTCCATAAACAGATTCCCTTTCAATTTTCTTCTGTTTTTGGTCTGTTAACCATACTTTTTCTTGATTTTCAACTGATCTAACATGAAGCTAAATTTCTAATATTTCGAAGACTAATGAATGTCACTATAATTATAATAAAAGAAAGGAATGATAAAGGCTGTTCTATTCTCACGAGAGAATACAGCCAAGGATTCCTGCTGGGAAAAAAATCCATAAAGCCAACAAGAACTTTTTGTACAGTTAACAGGTCCATCATAAATATTTAGAAGTGTGATTAGAATAATTAATGAGGCATTGCTTTTAGTCCCAAGCGATAGAGTTTGACTCATCTTCTTGATCATTCATTATGCTCTGAATGTGTCAGTGAAAAAAACACTATTATCTGAGCATTAACATATATTATACAGTGTTCTCTGAGTGAGTTCTTTTTAGTAGTTTCACCTTGTAAGGTGAGGAAATAAATGATCCAGCCACAATTCAGACCAACTCGTTAACTCCACCATGTAAAAAGAAGACCGTCAGCCGCCCAGTGCACACAGTTTAAACGGGAAAGAGACCTTACACTCTGATTGGTTTGATGCATGTTAAGCATAAAACACAACCATGTATAACCAAGGGTCTAAACCTGTTATCTTAGCGCCCTGTGCCTGGCTTTGCACAGTGATTTTTTTTTAAATAGTAAAATCTAAAAACTGATCATCAGAATGGGAAAGAAAGGTGATTCAAGTAACTTTGAACATGACGTAGTTGTTGTTGTAAGACAGGCTGATCTTTCTCAAAAGCTGAGCAGAGCTGCCATGATTTTTATTCACAACCATGCATAGGGTTCGTAGAGAATGGTCTGAAAAAGAGAAAATACCCAGAAAGCAGCAGTTCTCTGGGTGGTGGTTTGAGTTGATCTAGAAGCAACAGTAAGTAAAAATACACCAAGGCAAAGTTAACATTACATATCATGGCTCAATCAATCTTTAATTTCTTTTCTCCTCTCTCTGACACACGATGACAACTTAGTCATCATCACAAAATGGTTAAAAATTTTTACTTTGGCAGCTGCACTGAGAGCATCACCTATGTGGGCATGACTTTACATCAACCTCACCTCTTCTCCTCTCCCTCCAGCATGTTCCTGTAAGCTGCGATCTCCCTGTTGAGGGCCTCTTTGGCGACATGCAGATTCTGACACTCTTCCTCTTTTTGCTGCAACTTCTTCTGGACTTCAGCCATCTCTCGGTCTTTGTCATTATTCAAATCCTGCTCCCCTGGCCAGTTTGAATCCCAGGTCTGTTATCTGAACACACAAAAAAGGGAATTTATCTCTTGCTAAATGTTCCCCAATGCTGTCCTCATAGAAAAATAAAGAGGCCTTTGATTGTCTTTTGATAAGCTTTGTGGTGAAATAATTTATGACATTGAAACCTTTTGCTCATCATGATAATATACACAAATGAACACAAGTTTGATGATTTTTTTAAGCATACACATAGTTTTCAATAGCAACAATACTGTCAGGCTATCGTGAAAGAACAATGTGCCATTTGACTTAAAAGCAGCTACCATGCTTCCAGCTTAACAACTCCAAATGGTCCTGTGTGCTTGCTGTGACTCTTCTTTAACCGCAAGTCAGGCAATTCCAGATGCATGTCACACTGCATAAGGATTTTGAAATCTTGAGGCATGTTTTCAACAGACATCATTTCAGGCACTTATTAAAAAACTTATAAAAATTATCATGGACTTTAAGATGAAGGAACTGGAGGTGCTTAAATAATCACACACTCCATGTTTTCAGACTGATTACTGCAACACTATTGATCAGTTCAGTGCCATTAACAGCAGCTCTGCATCCTGTCTACTGTCTATACTCTGTACTGGCACTGCCATCCCGAGTAAACTGAGCTGCTGACACAACAATGATAGGACATCACACTGGTAGGTCTGTTGGCAGGGGCTGCATGGAAACCAGCTGTTTGAGGAAGCTACTGGCACTGCTGGTGGGAGGAGAGTGTCAAAAACATAGATATAGTTGTTTTTCTTGTATGAGTGCTCTATTCCATGAACAGATATGTTGAACACACTAGAGGGCAGATCAAACTGGAAAAAGCATTACAGGATCCTAATTTTGGGTCTTTTTGCATTTTATTTAATAGAAACAAGGCTTGATCAAAGTCACAACTTGTTTTTTCCCCCCTGTAGTCTTGAGATAACGTTCATATAAATTGGTTCTATACAAATAAAGGATATGCTGTGTCAGCCATTAGGTGGCATATATAGCCAAAGATTGGTTGGAGTAACAGATTTTATAAGTAAAGGTGAAGAAGTGAGACTTCAACTGAAGGAAGTGAAGGTACACTGTTGTAGACTGTTAAGCCTGTTAAATAGAGGTAATGCTTTTTTCAATTACTTTCACAACTACTATACCTTGGACAAATTGGGTGCTTGACAAGAACACAAAACTTTAATCAATCAATCAATTACTGTTTGCTAGCTAGCACCAAATCATAACAAATGTTATCCCAGGACACTTTACAAAACAGTGGGTCAATGCTACACTCTTCTTTTTTATTACATTTCAGGCAGACACAAAGGAACATAAAATAAAATGATAATGCTGCAATAATTTTATGGATGCCCCGACTATAAAGTTGTCCTGACTATATTTCTCTCCAATAAATAAAAATGAATGAGTGGAGAACCCCTTAAGATGCAGCATCTCATGTTCAAGAGGGGCCCCCTCATTTTATGGTTATAAACAGATGAGATATAAGATCAGCGAGTAGTCTTGAACTGATGCTGTAGTCAGACAATGCATTTCTCTTCATATGTAGTGTGTTACAGTGAGTGATGAGAAATGCAACATCGATATATGCATATGTCATAATTTAGGGCATCAGTCCTACCCCCACAATACTGACAAACATTTACACACATTTTAAAACCCTGATGCTAATGCTAACAAGCTATAACTGCAGTCAAAAATATCAAATAGCATTGTAGTTTAATATTATTTAAAAATATATAATATTTTTTATATTATTACTTTCAGTTGAATAAGGGAAATACTTATATAAAAGACCAAACAAAAAGGAGGGGTCGTGGGGGGCTGGAGCCTTACCCAGCTGACAATGAGGGAGGCGGGGTACTCCCTGAACCGGTCACCAGCCAATCACAGGGCCTCACAGAGAGACGGACAACCATTCACGCTCACATTCACACCTAAGGGCAATTTACAGTCACCAGTCAACCTGATGAGCATATCGTTGCTCTGTGGGAGGAAGCCGGAGCGCCAGGAGAGAATCCACGCATGCACAGGGAGAACATGCCATCTCCTCACAGAAAGGCCCTGACCAACATGGGGTTTAAACCGTCAACCTTCTTGCTGCAAGGCATGTGGACTACTGTGCCACTATGCTGTCTGATTAAGGATTATTGCCTTGTAACGGCCAAAGTATTATATCAGATATCAGTTGCTACCCAACTGAATCCCCACATATTTTCTAAAATATGATGAATTTATTTAAGAAAAAAAATCAATAAATTCACTGATAATAGTGGCTGTAAACAATTAAACAGAGTTTAAATAGGTGATAAAATTATTAGGTCACCATGAAGGGCAGTATATTCTTTAAGATGAAGATGAAGAAGAAAAAGATGAAGACATACTCTATTAATCCCTCACGGGAAATTCAGATTCTTTACACTCTGTTGTTGAGACATGCTTTACACACATAGGCTGAAACACACATGCACATGCACAAACAGGTCCTACGCAGTAATGGAGAGATATCAGAGTGATGACTTGCTGCTCCTGAAGAGGCGCTTCCGAGCAGTTTGGCGTTTAAGTGCCTTGCTCAAGGGAACTTCGGCAGAGCCCAGGAGGTCAGCTTGAACCTCTCCAGCTACCAAACCAACTTCCAATCATGGTTTGGTCAGAATTCGAACCAGCCACCCTTCGGTCCCCAGACCAAGCCCTTCTGGTCTGAGCTACTGCCGCCCCATAATGTGCATAATCATCATAATGTGATAAATGTTTTACTGTTTTACTATGCAGGGCGCTTTTACTTTTTTTTTAGATAAATATTATGAATAATGGTCAAGATAGTAAGTCAAGTTTGCAAAAAGACCTATTCTGAGACAGTTCATGTTCTTTTCCAGGGTTGAGAACAAAACCTTTACAGCACTATGAGCATAGAGGGCATTAAATGATGGCAAAGGTACATTAATTATGAAATATCAACATAAAAAGTAAATCTTACTGCTATGATTACAGACATACAAATGTTTGGATTGAAGATCCAGCAAGAGACCACACTTGTACATTTGTAGACAGCTCAAGCCACAATGTTCTCAAATTCAGTTTTTTGCTTTGGTTGGATTAAATATACTTAAAGTTTGTTTTTAAAGTCATTTTCATGCAACATGGGCCACTGGCAGCCTCTCAGCATTGTAGTTGGCAGTTTGTTCTCCTCAGCACTGAACAGATTTGACATTTTGTGAGCCTTGAATCTGACTGTGTCAATCTGGAACACTTCATAACCTCCAGATAGAGAGTCTAGCATGTTTGACTTTTGTCCTGCCTCCAAAGATGGTATTACGTCAGAGATTTTGAAAAATGAAAGTGCATGTGCGATAGTCACAGATGTAAACAAATCAAACAGCAGAGCAGCAGAAGGATAAAGTTGTTGCCTTGAGATGGAACTATGAGACAGGGGAAACATTTGCTCAACTCTGACAACAACATCTCTGGTTTCATGTGTAGAAAGATCACTACAACAGACTAAAAAGAAGAAAAAAATGTTAAAGAGGAACAGCAACCCTAATTTAGAATCATGCTAACATATATATATCATAACATTTAGAGACAAAATAATGCTACATGGTTCTGTAAACATGGAGAATTTGTTTGCAGTCAGGTTGTCAGTGTCCTCCCTCCATCTTTCAAACTCATCACATCAGTCTGCACAGTTTTGTGTCTGTGGTTGCCTGACACAATGACCACGGCGTCAGCATCAACAAACATGGTTGAACTTCACATTCAGCATGCTGAATCAACAAAAGCTGGCTACAGGTAAAGAAGTCTTTGTTTGCAGTACTTATGTGAAGATCAGCAAATACAATCCATACACATACAAACATCAGTAAAAGATGATGTGAAATGAAATGAGTCTGTGTACCTGGTTCTGTTGATCAATGAGCTGGCCCGACAAGTCCCTTATTCTATTACGGTTCTCCTGACGCTCCATAGTAATGTTTGCCACCTGCTCTTTGGTTCTCTCAAGTTCTCGTTGGATGATCTCCAGCTGATGGGCATAGAGGAGAAACAGCTTTAAAGACTGTGCTGTCAAACATAGATGATCAACCTTTCAAGAGGAGCAACACTCCAGATGATTTTCAGACATAAAACTATTTAAAAAACATGCAAACAAAGACAAAGGAAGTTTTTTTTACACTGTGACCTTTAATGTGCATGCACAAAACACACAACTGCCATCATTTATAGTAATAACTTTACAGTGGAGACCAGAAGCCTGTTGCACCAGCTCTGTGTCAGTTCTATCTTAAGTTATGGTTTTAAGTCCACAATAAATCCTCCACTGAAACGCAAAGGGTTATTTCAGGTTTGTTGAAGTGAGGTTGGCTAAAGGCCCATGGCACTAGTAAACATGAGTGCCAATGAAGGAACCTGCGAGCGTTTACCCTGGGAGGAGATCGGGGGGGTGGGGGGGGGGGGGGTGCTACATAGCAGTACATGGTGCCACCAAAAAGCTCATAATTAACCCACTTACAGGTTAAAACTATGTTGGCTCGACAGTACACTACAGTATGATTCTTTGCAGCGTCTAACTTTTCCTGGACAAAGCCCCAGTGTTTGGAACTATTTTGTGATGTGATGAAGGACTTTGTATCCCTCTGCCAACAACTTCCTTCATTAGATCAGGTCAGGATGCTGCAGGCAGCAGCGGGGTCGCTGTCACTGAGCACAACCGATAAAAATCGAACTCCATGGACATGGTTATAAATTTTGATTGTTGTTTTAAAATGGACATCAGATCTCACTCCAGTGCAGCGGCAAAGCATTGTGTTTGCAGTGCTCATTTTACCAATCAGGACTACGACACAGGACAGCAGTTTGAAGACTTTCAGAAATTACAGAGGTCTGTCATGGGTCTCAGCCGCCACAACGAGACATGCCGCAACTCTGATGATTCAGAATTCTGTGCTTGAAAATCTTTGAATATATAAGGTAATGTAAGTTCTCAACTAAAGGATTTAAAGGATTCGTCATTTTTGTGATTGATTTAGATTTTCAAATTTAAAGCTAGCTGAATATCTTCATGTTGTGTCTTTGAAACAAACATCCAAAATGAATTTATGGTGAGAGAAGTATGTCCCCACCACCAATTATCAGTCAGAGGTGTACCTTAGACTCGTAGTTCTTCTCGATGTCCTCCTTGGTTGAATTGAGCTCCTCCTCATGTTGAGCCCTGAGATCAGCAACAGTCGAGGCCAGTTTGTCTTCAAACTCCTGCTGAGACTGGATGCTCTTAGCCAAGAGTTCATCATAGCGTCCCTGTAAATGTTTCTTCTCCTACAGACAGAAACAGACAGAGTCTGAATTTACTTACTTTAAGTTCTTGGATCAGCATTTTCTGGTCTAAGTTTGACTTGTGATGAAAAGAAGCAAAGAATAATCTTTATTAAAATTTCATCTATGTTTCCATCATGTTGTGAATATATTTGAAATTGAAGAGGAGAAGGTGAAAGTCATGAGCAAAATGTGAGCAAAAGAATCACGAATGTTACTGGAGGTTATTTGATATAGTTGTAGTATTTTTGGCCGGGCAGTGTAATATTACAGATGAAAGTTAGGGAGTATGACTATAAAAGCTCAATAAAGAAGGTGGATTGAGGTGAAGAGTCAAAACCTCAGCGTGGCTGTTCTTCTGGAACTCCAGTTTATCATTCAAAGTCTGCAGGCGGTTTTCAGCCTCCAGCTTACTCAGTGTCTCCTCCTGCAGCTTTCTCTTCAGAAGGGAAGAGTTTTCATTCAACTGGGGAGAGCAAAAAGAGGAAAGAGAAAGATGAGGATGAGCTTAGAGAGATTTATGAAGTACAACAAGCTGCTGCTGCATCATTGTTCACACCTAGCGAATTCAGTAAATCTTTTTTTTTTTGCTCAGGAGGTGAAAACTTGTGCATATTTTTCCTTAAAAGAGTAGACACACCATTTTCATGACCAGACAGTTTTTAACAAACGCTTTGGCTCATCTTTAAAAAAGTAGATACAAATGATATAACAGTTTTAGAGAACAAAACTCTATTTCACGTTTGCCAAAAGAAGTCAGTCATCCATCTATCTGTCTGTCTGTAAAACATGTTTTGTTTCCTCTGACACAAGCCCTTTTGGCACAAACCAATTCATCAATTTTCAAAATATACAGTGAATATGTTTTTAACCTCGGTGAGGTTGTCCTTCAGATTCCTCATGTCAGCTTCCAGAGCTCTCTTCTCATCCACTGCAGTGTTGAGAGCAGCATCTCTGGTGTTGAGCAAACCCTGCAGCTCTCTCTGTCGGGTCAAAGCAGCCTCCAGATCAGCCTTCACTCTGTTGTTACTGTAACGAAGTTTGAGAGAGGAAATTTCTCTTTATGATGATGCTCATAATCACCCACTGTTTTTCACAACACCATCTTTGATCTTGATACCTCCATATACTCCATGATTTTCTGTCCTCTGTTCATTTTTCATATAGAGTCACAGCAAAGCACTGACTGCAAGGTTCCAAAAGAGTTGGGATGTTACATGAAATGTTCATATAAACAGGATACAGTGATTTGCATATCATTTTCAATCCAAGGGAGAGGGCAAAAAAAAAGGAGAGGGCTTTGTTTTGCTTGAAAAACACTGGGAATATTTCACAGGTAAGATGAAGATAGTACCGTGATGAGTATTAACATTAGTATAATAAACATACCTTCAGCTTTTTAGTAGAAGTATGGACCCTCCTGGTCAAACATTACTCCAACATAAGCAACAGTTGCTCAGTCAAATCATTATGTGAGTGGAATACTTGCTTTAGAAAATACTACCATTAAACCTTTTTTTTGACAGAAATGAAAAACATTGTTCAGTCAACAACTGTACATTTTGCTGAGTTATGTCTATTTAGAAAACATCATTTATAGATTTTAAAATGTGCATGCTACAGATTGCCAGATTTGCTGCCTCAACACAGTAATATTAACCAAAAGCAGATGACCACAGAAATTGTCCGTTGTGCTTTTCATGGAGAAAAACATTCACATTTTTAACAGCCAATTCAGGAGGTTTCTGAATCCTGCAGCTTGTTCTCATTCTGCTGCCTTACATTTCCTTATTTTAGTCACCTCATATATATGTTACCTGCTCTCTACTAAATCCTGCAATCAGAAACAATAGCTGATCAATTTTGTTAGAATAGATCCAATTTAATGCAGAGATGGAGAGAGAAGTGTCATTGTGAGTTTTTCTGTTGGTTTATAAGTTTGATAAGGTGATCTGTGATGAGCATTGCACAGGCTAAGGATTTGTCACTTTTACTTTCAGTTAGAAGTCATTATGTTGTAAAAGACAGGGTATTTTGTTGGTTCAGAGACAATAAGAATCATAATTATGTTTACCACAGGTTATTAAATAAAAACCTGATAAGACCTCAGAAACGTAGCCTTGTGCAAATTAAAGAGAAGCACAGTTAAAAAGGTCGTTTTTTAAGTCTGATGTTAGTTATAATGAAACCTTCAACAGCCGGGAAGTGGGCAGACAGCTGGAGGGCTGTCAGTTCACCTCTTGGATACAGTTGAAGCGCCTTTGAGCAAGGCAGCAATAACCAATCTAAAACACATTTCCCATTCCCCACATTTTACAACTCACTTTTATATATTTACAGGCAACAAAGGAAATGAAAGAAAATATGCGAGTTTATAAATATGTATATTTGAATAATCAAATAAAAAATGGAAAATGGGAAACTGAGACTGGAGTCGTGGGCCAAAAGGAGTTGGGCATCTGTAAGACTGGTTATCTAACCTTTTTGAATAAATTAATTGAATAATTTATTTTTCTGTGTCATTTTTCACAATGTGTAAAATGCCACAGAAAAAATATCTAAGTACATTAGGTTTAAACTTCAATAAATCTCCCTCCCATCACAGACACACAAACCCTGACTTTCAGTACTTTCAATCAATAAATTAATGGCTCTATTTTATATTCATTTATTTTTATTTTTTGTTTCTTAAAGTATTCTATTTTTGTTTCCTCCTTTTCAGTGTTAAATTTGACGTTACTTTTTGGATTTAATTTTAGTTATAGTCTTTTGCCTAAAACATCTTTTAGTTTTAGTCATAGTTTAGTCATCTAAATGTTTTAATTTTAGTCTACTTTTAGTTTAAATTTTCACAACATTTTAGTCGACAAAATCTAATTTAGCCGACTAAAATATGAAGTGTAAAGGGTAAGGCATTTTTTATGTTTCCTTGAATTTCTGAAGTCATGTTTTACACTTGGATAAAATGAAGTATCTAATAACCCTTTATTGAAAGTTTGAATGTATAAATGAACAGAAACAAATTGAACTTTTGTGTGAAATACAGTCACCTTTATTTAGGCTACCTGGCAGAGCATCTCAGGTACAATACCAGAACTGACAACAAACAGTGAACCTGCTCTACATGAATATATCAGTTCATAAAGAGAGTAGCTCTGATTGGATTGCTCCACAACTTATCCCACCACCACGAAGCTAAGGCAGTTGTGATTGCATGTCCCTCTTAACTCATCCAACCTTTCCACACAACCAAAGTAGCTGTGATTGGATATATTCCTAGCTTGTCTCTACTTCCTACATGACCAAATTAGATCTGACTGGATTAAGTCTCTGTCAAACATTTTCGTCTAGTTTTTATTTGCTGACGAAAATGTCAGTTAATTTAGTTTTAGTTTTTGTCCATGAGAACTTGTGTTTTTTAGGTTATAGTATTGTTTTCGTCAGGGGAAAAAGGTTGTTGATGAAAACTATGACGAAAATAATTAGTTGACAAAATAACACTGCTCCTTTTCTTTGCTGTTACTGTCGTCCTTGTTATATCATTTATGTCCCCACAACAATGTTGTCCCTGTGTCAATGTTGTCACTTTGCACCAACTAATAAAAAAATAATAATAAAAGATACGTTTGTTTTCCAGTGAAAGCGACACAAATACGTTGAAACAAATTTTCGTACAGTCTTAAATAAAATCATAATGTCTTTGGCTATGAAATGTGTTGGTGCTGAGAAAAAAAAAAGAAAACTCTGAAAACAAAGCCAAGGAGATCAATGCACTGTTCCAGAAATCTACAGTATATCAGTATATCTATCGTTTATGGCTGTGAACTAATGTGCTCTGGTCTAAACCATAAAACTCCAACTGACAAAAGTCCCACTCCGGCCCTGCTTAGTTATGAATAAATACAATTATGCAGAAGTTTATTTACAATTTTGTTTGTCAAAGTTTCCTAACCTGATGTGGTCAGAGGCCACTTTGGCATGAATAACTTTATTGTGGTCGTGGTCCGGGTCCCAAAGTATTATTTACATTTGATTATACTCTGATGTTTGTGTCTGAACCAAAACAAAGAAGAAGTGAGGAGTAGCTGTTCCTCATACCTGTCTCCGAGCTCCGTGTGCTCCTCTCTGATCTTGTCCAGCTCCACCTGCAGCTGTGCTCGCCCCCTGGCTTCCTGCTCCCGCTCTGCACGAAAGTCATCGAGTTTTGCCTCATAGGTCCTCCTTGTGTCTTGGGTGATTTCTTCGATCAGGCTTCGGTGGTCAGTTTGGTCAGGTCGCAAAGTGCGCACCGCATCGATGTACGCAGCCAGGCGCTCGTTGAGCTTGAACAGGTCAGTCCTCTCCTGCAGACGGCTAGGAGAGACGAAGGGGCTACCATCACCTCGGCGTCTCTGTCCTGGACTGGCCATGGTAGAGATGGTTCAGTCTGTGTTGTAGAGGGGGTGAGTTACTGTCTGAAGGATAGGAGAGGGTTAAAGATACAGGGCCAAACAAACAGAGGGTCCCTAATCAAAGTATCATGTCGTTACCTTGCCCAGCTGCATGAACACAATACTTAGCTTTTCCCACAGACTTTACCCTGAAATGAACCTGCTGCCCCCCCCAGTAGGCCTTTTTCCCTCTCTTTTCCCGACTTTGTTGTTTTATGCATAGAAGTACTCAATCATGCAAAGGAGACAGGTCAAAGGGCATATCAAACTCTAAAAAGCAAACTATGACCTCCTTATTGAATCATTTTTTAGATACTTTGCTTATTTTAAGGTAGTAAAGTAAGAAGACACTGGACATGTCACTGTTAGTGTTGCCTCTCTGTCGTCTTGAACCACTCAGAGTACTGCAGCTCAAAATAGTTTCTTTTGCGATCAGATAAAATTGATCCCAGAAGATCAGCTGAAATACTCAGACCACCCATCCGGCAACCAACAACCATGACAGGTTCAAAGTCACTAAAACCTCCTTTCTCCCTCATTCTGATGCTCCAGCAGGCTGTCTTGATCATGTCTACATGACCTTATGAACAGTTGAGCCCATAAAGTGAATGAGCAGTAAACACATATAATTCTGTGAAAAAAAAACAATTCTGACTTTTTTCATGTACTTAAAAAAAATAAAAAAAATTCTACCTCTAAAAAAATCTTAAACCTCTCATTTTTTCAGTGGCCACCATCCTCTTCCCTACTCCTTTCAGTGGCATGTGCTTTAAAAAAAAGTGCTCACAGCCACTTCCAGTCTTATTTTATTTTGTCTTATTCTAAATGAGATTTAAGTTTCAGAAAGGAAACTAAAATGTCTTATTTCTAATTTCATTCCTCACTTTTGGCTCAATAACCAGCCTGTTGTGTAATATGTTTCGGTTTGTTCAGATTATTTCTGTGCTTGCAAAGCCCTTGGTAGGATTGATTTTGAAAAGGAATGTAAAGGTAAATATGTATGTATTTATAAATTATTTTATTAAAACAAAATAAATGATTGATTTTAGGACATATAGGTGGGCTCAATAAACTGAATGGAGAAGTACATTTCAAGCCCCTTCTGTTTTTCTCAAAGACAAATAATCACGGAGAAATGGTTGTATATTTATACACACTGATCACTACATTTTCAGCTGTACCTTGAGCTTTGCAAAAGTATTACGTATATCTTTAAGTTAGAATATAAATATCAAATGTTTTTATCTGATCTAATTGTAATAAACCATCTACCTCAGAAATAGAGGAATTAATTAGGATCTACCTCAAATTTGTGATTAAGAGCTGTTTCACCCAACCAAAAAACATCAGTTTAAAGCGATAATTCAACTTTTTTTGTTTTCATGACTTTCCTCACTCCCGAGTCATGACAAGCAGATAGACCCCATTCCTTTGACTCTGCGTGCAGTAACGAGTAAGAGGCAGACAAAGCTTACTCACCGCTAACTAGCTTAGCTCAAATGTCTGTGTGTCAGTGGGAAGTATTAGCCTGCCTCTGCCTACAGTCATCAGCAACTCTGAACAGTGTACTTGCTGTGACTCTTTTTTGTTTTTTTGTTATGTTACGTTATCTAAGTTATCTCTGCTATTATCTTCTTCTACTCCTAAACAGAGGCGTTGTGTTATTGATCTACTTACTAGTATTTCCACGGTGGAGATGTGATGTTCGCGAACGAGTCGACTCTTTTGAACTGCTCTGAACAGTGAGAACCAATTCTCAGTTAAGTGAGCTGTTTGCGAGTCACTCTTAAATGCAAATAGCCTGAAGAAATGAAAAGCTCACTCATAACTGACACCCCAGGAATTTGAGCTAAGCTAGTTGGCGGTGGGGGACCTTTGTCCGTCGGTTGCTCATTACTGCAGGCAGAGTCGAGAGATTGGTGTCTATCTGCTTTAATGGACTCAGGACCGAGGCAAGACACGAAAAAAACCAAATAGTTGAATCGCTTTATGACTTTTACATTCTTTAAAGGTTTACTTTACTCTTCAACCTTTAATTCATAGATTAGTTTGTCTATGTGTTTATGTAATCAAGTCCTAAAACAATTTCAGTTTACAGCTCTTTCTTACAGTGGCTGACGAGACGGCCTACAATGATTCCATGCAGTTCAATTAGAGGAAAACACCCGCAGGAGCAAAATACAGCAAAACCAAGATCAAGAACAGAAGAGCTCCAGGTCTAAAGAGGGGACTGGAGCAGGGAGAGCACGCAGGTCAGACAGACAAGAGAGACTGCGGTCCAGCCAGCCGCTCCTCTGTTTTCTGTGGTCAAATCAGCTGCACCTAAATTTGAAGTGCTCATGTTTGAACCTTTACGGTCTAGGAGTCTTGCATTAACATTGGGTCCAAGATGCCTCTTTTTCAAACATGAATGAACAGAATGCATGATTATATTGTATATTATGCAATATTTCCTCTTGTTGAACTGCATGGAGTTGTTGTCCGATCAAAGAGAGGCACACAGACCCTAAAAAACATTTAAATTAACATCTCACACTGCCACAATAACGTTCTTCTGCACATAGATCTCTCTTTCTCTATTCCCATTTCAAGGATCCACAATGTTGTTGCTTTGGGATAAAAAAGTCTCATTTCTGTTGTTAGCTACATTTGACTTTCACTGTAAGAAAGTCTGGGTGTCAGAAATAGAATTCCCTCAAGCTAAAATTCTCACCTTTTATATTTGCAATTTAAAACAATAATAAAATACAGAAAGTCCTACATTACTAATATGAGCCATGAAATACAGATTTACCTCCTCATGGTAAAATAAACATTGTTGTTAATTTAAACATCTAAATTAAATCAGTTTTCCTCGGTGACAGACATGAATGTGAAAGTGTGTGCCGTACCCCAGAGGTGTGAAGAGGATCAGCTGAGTTTTGAAGTCTTGCTCTCCTCAGATGGTCTGTATGAGCTGCTCACCTGGATATCACTAACTGTAAATGAAAAAGTAGGTAGTGTAATAGGGGCTGGGAGGAGTCAGGATAGACTAAGATAGAATTTTCGATTGCCGACCTATGGAAAGGATTACAAAGGACTGGCTCATAGTTTCAGACAATAGTACCATAATGATTGATAGCTTACTTATCAATGCCATCCACTTATCTCCCTGAGTCTTGCTGAACAATGTTTTCGTGGCACACTTTGGACCCCTAACTACCAATTAAACGTTGTTTAAATGCCACAGATTACCTTAGTATTGTTGCGCGTATATATCTTTACGACCAGTGAACCCTGTAAAATCTTCTCTTACTGGTTTCTTCATAAGGCCAAATCACAATGACTTTATGCAAAAGCACTGCAACGAGGCTCCACTATATTTACACCCGAACTCAATTCATTCTGCCATGTCAAGGTGTAATATTTACCTTTCCATGATGTTTCGCCTCCACTTTGAACATCCTGGAGGCAGAATGGGGGAAACGAGTTGACCCCCTCTTTGTTCCATCTCCAGAGGTTGTAACAGTAAATAACAAAGACAAAACATTGTATCATTGTTAAACATAACATGAAACGTTTTGATGAACAAGGTTTTCTGCACAATTTATTTACTGTAGACTGGGAGAAAATGTACCTTATTGATGATGTTAACTGCGTTTGGGAATATTTTTACACTAGTTTTCTAGGGATAATAAATAAACACGCTCCTTTCAAAAAGTACAGAGTAAAAGGGCTTGATAACCCTTGGTTTACGTCAGTGTTAGCTAGCATGCTACAGGAGTGTGATGTTGCTTGGGCAAAAGCAAGAAGAACTGGTCTTAACACTGACTAGATGGGTTTTAGAAGGCTGAGGAACTTATGCACCGCTGCAATAAAAAAGGCTAAAGCAGAGTTTTTCCTAAGTCAGACTTCAAATAACTTAAACAACCCAAGACTTTTCTGGAAGACTATAAAATCTAATATTTTAGAGCCTTATTTTTTAAAATTAGCTATTGATTTTATTGCAACTCCTTTAACATACCTTTTTAACCTATCTTTGGCCACTAGTGAAATTCCACTTGTGTGGAAATCCACTTTCGTCCTCCCCCTGTTAAAAGGGGGTGACCCCACCCTGCTCAATAACTACAGGCCCATCTCCAAATTGTGTGTGTTGGCTAAGATCTTTGAATCACTTGTGGGTGACCAACTCAAGCAGTTTTTAGCATCAAATAATATTTTAGCAGATTATCAGTCAGGTTTTAGGAAAAAACACAGCACAACCACAGCTGCTTTAAAAGTGGCCGGTGATTTTATCAACTATTTGGATTTTAAGGAACATTGTGCAGCGCTTTCTATTGATTTATCAAAGGCCTTTGACACTGTCGATCATGTCATTTTAATAAACAGACTTCACAGTTGTGGTCTGTCTGATCAATCAGTTAGGTGGTTTGATAACTACTTATCAAACAGGTCACAGTGTGTGCAAGCTGATGGCCTGACCTCTGGTTACCTTCAGGTCCGAAATGGTGTTCCATAGGGCTCGGTCTTGGGACCACTTTTATTTACTTTGTACATTAACAGTATCTGTCATAATGTCCCTAATGCTAACTTCCATTTATATGCGGACGATACTGTTATTTATTGCTCGGCCCCCACACAAGATCAGGCCCTTTGTCTTCTGCAAGAAGCCTTTGATATTGTGCAAGATAATCTGAGGGAGCTGAAGTTGGTTTTGAATTCAGAAAAAACAAAGCTGATGTTGTTCACAAATTCCAAACACAGGTCACAGAACCTGCCGTCCATTGTTACAGCTCAGGGTCATGTGATTGAGTCTGTATCTTCTTGTAAATACCTTGGGTTTGTGATTGATGATTCTCTGTCTTTTAAGCTTCATATTGAGCAGCTTGTAAAGAAGCTAAGGCTGCGATTGGGGTTTTACTTCAGAAATAAGTCTTGTTTTTCTTTTGCTGCAAAAAAGCATCTTGTTTCTGCTACTTTCATGCCTCTGATTGACTATGGTGATGTTTTATATCTGCATGCATCTTCTCAATGCCTTAAATCTTTGGATACTGTTTACCATGGAGCTCTAAGGTTCATAACTAGTCTTAAGCCTTTAACTCATCATTGTACTCTGTATGAGCGAGTTGGGTGGCCCTCTCTTACCATCTGTAGGCTGAATCATTGGCATATCCTTAATACAAGGCTATACTTGGCCTGCTTCCATCATACTTAAGTAACTATTTTCACGTGAGAATTTCTGGAAGCTACAGCCTTCGTTCTGTGACACTGTCACAAAATCTACTTTTGCTCTCTGTCCCTAAAGTTTGTCTTGAAATGGGTAAAAGGAGTTTCAGATTTGCTGCTCCTGCAGACTGGAATCTGCTACAAGAAAAACTGTGTCTTGGAGAACTGGTCTTTTTAAATTTTTTTAAGGGAAGGTTAAAGGCATTGGAGGAAGAAGTAGGCTGTAGATGCTTTGACTGATAAACTTGCTGCTCTGTGACTCTGACTTGACTGGTTTATATTTATGTATTTGTGTCTGTAATTTTTTTTTTTTTTTTTTGGCTGTAACTTTGTAAATGTGCTGCTGCCTGTCTTGGCCAGGACACTCTTGAAAATAAGATTCTTAATCTCAACAAGGCTTTTCTGGTTAAATAAAGTTCATTCATTCATTCAACAGAGGCATGACATTGGAGAGAAGGAGGCACACAGACTCAGCGGGAGACAGGAGCGCTGCGAGTGAGCGTCTCCGCCTTTGTGTGTATGTGTGTGTGTTGGGGGACACACGCTGTGTCACATCCAAGCTGTATTGCAGCGTGAATTGGCACAGATATGACACCTTCACAGAAATATATGAATATAATATGAATGTCTCAAGATTTAAACATAGCAACTTTGTTGCAATGCTTTTGCGTGAGGGTACTGTAAACTGGGCTCATAAGACATTAATAAGTATGGGGTACGAGGCATTGCTTATTCTTGGGTGGAAAGTTACTTAGATAACAGACAGCAGTGTGTACAGATTAATGATTCAGTTTCGGAACTAAAGAGGGTCCCCTGTGGAGTACCCCAAGGATCTGTGATTGGTCCAATATTATTCATACTGTATATCAATGAAATTTGCAGGGTCACTAGTTTTTTTAAATACATTATTTTTGCAGATGACACAAATTTAGTTTGTTCGGGTAAAAATTTAAAAGAACTATTGACTGGCATTGAAAGTGAGCTGGAAAGTCTCAGAACTTGGTTTGATTTTAATAAATTATCTCTTACTTTTTAAAAAAAAAAAAAAACTAAATTCATGGTTTTTGTAAATCACAATGAAATAAATGGGGAAATTACAAATAAAATCAGTAATGCTGGCATAGAAAGAGTTTTCCAAACAAAATTTCTTGGGGTTGTGATTGACAGTAGGTTAACATGGAAACAACATATTGATTATATTAAAGGTAAAATTTCAAAGTCAGTTGCAATTCTGTCAAAATCTAGATATGTTTTAAATTATAAAGCATTAAAAATAACCTATTATTCTCTTATTGTTCCTTACATGTCTTACTGTATAGAACTGTAGGGATCTACATATAAAACAAATATAAATTCAATAGTTGTATTACAAAAAAGAGCCATATGTATCATCAGTATTACCGATTATTATGCTCACACTGATCCTTTATTTTTAAATTCATACATTCTGAAATTTTTTGACTTGTTTTATTATAAAATAAAAATTATAAAATAATGTTAATAATGTTTACAGCAAAACTAAACTCCGTTCCAAGTGCTTTGCAAAAGTTCTTCTCAATTCGGGAGACTCAATATGATTTAAGAGCTGTTTGCAAGTTTTCTGCTCAGAAAGCTAAAAAAGGAATAAAAAGGAGATGTGTTTCTGTTGTTGGGGTTAAACTATGGAATGATGCAAATGTAAGTTTAAAAACCTGCAATTCATGTTATATCTTCAGAAAAATGGTCACTAAAGTTATTTTTGAAAATTATAAGTGTTGATTATGTAAAATTGTTGTTAATGTTGTTGATTTCTTAATCTTTGGTTTTTGGTAGATTAATTTTGTTAATTACGTAGGCTAAACTCAGATAAGCATTTTGCTCATGCCTTTTCAGTCACAACCTAATACAAGAATTCTGGTTTGTTTAAAATGTCTATCTTGTGACAAATATTGTACAATGTATGACGACTGAATAAAACCCTATCCTATCCTATAACACCTAGCTGTAACATCTGTGCTGATTCCAGCTTTAATACGGCTTGGATGCGACATGGCCTGTGGTCCCACATACACAAAAATCGAATGTCAGAAGTTCTGGCACAACTTCACCAACTTTCAAGGTGCCTGGAGCGAAAAAGTCTTGCAGAGATCAAAACAGCTCCAGCAACACTTGTAGTTCAGGAAACAACTTTATTAGACCAAGCGACCAGCTTGTGACCTTCATCAGTGTCATCATAAATGCATTACAAACATCACTTAAGTAGGGTCGGTTTGAAATTGAAAAAATTCAAAAACATTCAAAAATTAAAAAGTCACAAGATCTGACCAATCATGTGCAGCCACATCTGGATCAGCCAATAGAACGGCTGCAGAGGTGTGTCACCTGAGTCATCATGTGGTTTGGAGGTACTGAGGGGGTGAGGGGTGAGGGGGAGCGTCCAAAGGGACACATCAATGGTGCCAATTTTTGTCAAAGGCCTGAGAGACAACCATCAAATGGAAGCTGTCTCTCAGGCCTTTGACAACAAAATGTCCCACTTTGGACACTCCCCCTCACCCCCTCAGTACCTCCAAACCACATGATGACTCAGGTGACACACCTTTGCAGCTGTTCTATTGGCTGGCCCAGATGTGGCTGCACATGATTGGTCAAATCTTGTGACCGTTGAACTTTATTGAACGCTTTTGTTTATTTTTTTCAAATTCAAACCTACCCTACTTAAGTGATGTTTGTTATTCATTTCTGTTGACCCTGATGAAGGCCACAAGCTGAAAGACGTTGGTCTTATAAAGTTTAACCACACGTTCACACAAAGGCAGAGACGTTCATTCACAGCGCTCCTGTCTCCAGCTGAGTCTGCATGCCTCCCTCTCTCCAATGTCATGCCTCTCATGAGACAGGACAGAGAGGGGTTCAACTCGTTCCCCCATTCTGTCTCCATGACATTGACAGTGGAGGTGAAATGTCACAGAGGGGTAAATATTACGCCTTGAAACGGCAGTATGAATTGGGCTATCATTAGGGTCATGGGTATGACTGATTGGCTTTAAAAATGTTCCAAAGCCAGTCATGAGATGGCTGGCATCTTATGGCTTCATTCAGTTCTCTCTACAGTGAAGAAGTGAAGCTAGGGATGACTCCAATTCATTTCAGAGGTGTTGGTTTTGTCAACGAAGAATGACTGAAAGATTGTCTTGTTTAAATCAAAGGTACTCAGAGTATTTAGAATGATTAACTTCTTTGCTCAAGCCTTTCAAGTCCAAAGTTTACACTCTCAGGTTTGATATAAGTGCCCTAACAGTCATCATGAAAGTGAAAGTCAAGTGTGTCAGGCCTCATATAAAAAGTTAAAATGTAAATGATCCTTTTTTAATGGCTCATTGTCAAACCTCTGTCCGCCTTCCTGTTTCCTGGAACGTGATTTTTAGAGCATTTACATTCAATCTTCATCCAAACAGGATAAAAAACTCAATCAGATGAAACCTACCAACTTAATAAAATCACCTCTGCTTCAAGCAGAAACACTTTATTTACTTAGATTTCTGGAACCGTAATAGTAATGAGGACAACTCTGTTGGACGCTCACTCTACAGGTGTCCCCAGATCAGATATTTCCCTTTCAAAAAGATTTTAACCTAGCAATGAAGTACAGGTTTGTAAGAGATGCAGCGGGCCTCATTTGTAAATCCTTAGTGATGAAACTCGTTATTACTTATCAGTTACTTAGTGATAAAAGCAAAGCCCAATTGTAATTGGATCAGAGGGTTTTTCTTGCCACTGTTACTGTGAGCCTCCTACAGATGCACTGCATTGTAGGGGGCTCGCAGTAACAGTGGCATGTTGGGTTTGGGTACATTTTAACTTTTTATATGAGGCCTGACATACTTGACTTTCACTTTCATGATGACTGTTTGGGCGCCTTTTTCAAACCTGAGAGGAGTGTGAAAGTTGGACTTGAAAGGCTTGAGCAAAGAAGTTACTCTTTCTTAATACTCTGAGTACCTTTTATGTAAACAAGACAATCTTTCAGTCATTCTCTGTTGACAAAACCAACACCTCTATTGAACTGACACGGACTGACATGAACTGGCTTCACTTCTCGACTATGTAAAGAACTGAATGAAGCTATGTCAGCCATCTCATGACTGCTTTGGAACATTTTTAAAGCCAATCAGTGGATCTAAACCGACCTCGTATCAACCCACTTACAGAAAGAGTTGAGATGGGACTCAGACTGTCTGACCAATAGAGTTTGTGTTATTATATATATATGTATGTATGTATGTATATTTATATTTGTATATATGTGTGTATTTATCAGATGTGCCCAGCATTTTCCTCTCTTGTTTTTTGATGGGTAGCATCTAATACAGTGCGGCAGGAATGAGTCCCAAAATGCAGAAGTAAGGTATCATTTTAGTATTTGTGGTTCCTCTGTCAAAAATACATGAAACTTACAACAGCTTCTGGAATAAATGCCTTAAATAAGGTCTGTGGTGAGCACATGCATACAAGATTTCGATGTTTCACTGGAAACATAAACTGGCCCCAAAATTGATGATTGTGTCCACAGTCCATGATATCAAAAAGATTCAGAAATCTCTGCACATAAGCAGCAAGGCTGAAAACTTGCATTGAATGTCCATGATATTTAATCCCTCAGGCAGCACTGCATTAAAACCAACATCATTCTGTAAAGGATATTAACAAGTGGGCTCAGAAAAAAATCAGAAAATCAGTGTCAGTTATTGCAGTCATGGCTACATACAGTATAAGTGCAAGTCAAAACTCCACCATGCAAAGCCACATATCCACAACACCCAGGGACACTGCCAGCTCCTCTGAGCATGAGCATCTGAGATGGAAAAGTGTGTCATGTTGAGATCATTATTAGACAGTTATTGAGCAAAAACGTTTGTTCTGTAATTGCATTACCTGGATCACCACCTAATCATTCCTAAGTTGGGCCATTACCTGAAAATTTCAGCCAAATCAGTTCAGTGGTTTTTGTGTAATCTTGCTAACAAAGCAACAGACAGACTAACAAACAAACAAACAAACAAACAAACATACTCCAGATAAAACATAATCTTCTTGGTAGAGGTAAAAAGGCAGTATCTGTGATGGTATGGAGGTGTGTTAGTGCCCATTGCATGGGTAACTTGCAAATCTGTGAAGACACCATTAATGCTGAAAGGTACACACTGGTTTTGGAGCTAAATATTTTGCCATCCAAGCAAAGTCTTTTTCAGAAATGTCCCTGCTTAATTCAGCAAGGCAAGACCAAGACACATTCTGTGAACTAAACAAGTTTTTGAGTAAGACTGATGTTGAGTAATGTGATGATGTGCTGTAGAGATGGTGAGTAATGTTTACCTGATTTTAATTTCATGGTATGACGTGCCTGTGCCACAGATCTTTTGTCTTGTGCATAAATGAACTCAAGAACACAGAGTAGGCCACATGTAAAACCAAACTAAAGGGCATATAGAAAAAAAGCAAAGTATGGAATCTTTACAGTAATCAAAATGTATCTAATACAAAAAGTACTGTATATTGTGAATTGTAGTTTCCAATATGAAATTGCCTCATACGAGAACTGGCCACTTTATTAGATACACCCAATGAACTGCTTGTTAAAACAAGTCCATAATCAGTAAATCACACGGCGGTGACTGAATGCAATTAGGCATTGGGATATGGTCAAGACAACCTCCTGAAGTTCAAACTGAGCATCAGAACGTGAAGGAAGGGTCAGATGACAGGTCACATGATACCCACTTTCTATTTAAACACCTGTGACTTTGTTAATCATGTCCTGATAAAGACTCAGCCAAGACAAAATGACTGTTTAAAATCAAGGCATTCACCATTTTTTAATGATTCAAGTGACTTTGAATGCTGCATGGTTCTTGGTAGCAGATGAGCTGGTCTAAGTATTTTAGAAAGAACTGATCTACTGGGATTTTCACCTCTGGTGTTTACAGAGAATGGACAGAAAAATGTGGTCAGAGGTGAGAGGAGACTGGCCAGAGTGGGTGGTAACTCACTAACCACTCATTTAACTGAGATGTGCAGAAGACCAAAAAAATTTTCATTACCGCGGGCCGCGTTCATGTAGGCCGATATAACGATCCACCATGTTGTCTATGGGTGGATTTTAGGGACAAAAAGAACGAAACGCGAATCTGTCCGCCGGTTCTGAAATCTACCTGTAATGCAGGCAAAGAAGAGGAGAGAGGACGGCGGTGGATGTAGAGACAGTTGTTACTCTGCGCTAGGGATTTAACCTAAACCCAAACCTTGTCACTTTAGTAAATGATGCCGTGTTCACGATCCCTTTTGGTCGTCACAGGCTGATTGGTTGGGCTGATTCTAGAATGTGAACGATAGATGTCGCTCAAATGCCAAATTTTACACACTGCACCTTTAATAGACTCAGTTGGTTTTATTCAGGCTGTCTATGGACCAATAGAAACACTTCTGCATCTTTAGAATTTTCTCAAAATTAGCAGGACACTGCCCCTGTCCTGTTAATTCAAAATGTCCTTCCAGTGTGGTGTGTATTCTGATCAACTGTCCCGCTAATACACATATACAAACACACAGACACAAGGGCTCTGCGCCAGGACTCTTCAAAAAGTCACAGATGATATAGATATATGTACTGTATCTATGCATATATGTGTATCCAAAAATTAAGAGTTTTATGCTCTCTTGTGAAGTGTCTTGAAATAACACCTGTTATAAATTGGCGCTATACAAATATAGATTGATTTATTGATTGATTGAATGATTGATATACTGTTTTCACCATAATAAAGCTATAGAGGACCGGGATAAAACTTAGATAAAAACCTGACTGTGTCCGTGTAGTCATAAAAGTCAAGGTTAGAGCATTTAGTGAAAATCAGTGCAATCAATTCATCATCAAGCTCTCAGAGTGCTTGATAAAAAAAAAAAATACCCCCATGGTCACTGCCTCAGAAATAAACTGAGCTGGGACCTCATGAAATGATCAGATTCTTGCCTGGTTTACAGAACTCTTCACAGCTTAGCTCCTTCCTCTCTGAGCAAAGCAGAAAATAACTGATGACCGATACACGCAATTAGTGGCAGGAGGAGACTGATACACCTGTGAGGAGGTCTGCCTTTCAGTGAGAGCAGCTCACACGTGGAACAATCTGCCATCAGTCATTAGTAACCGTGAAACATCCATCCATTCATGATCTATGCCCTTTATCCCTTTTGGGGTCGCGGGGGCTGAAGCCTATCCCAGCTGACAATGGGGGGATAGACGGGGTACACCCTGAACCGGTCACTAGCTGATCACAGGGCCACACAGAGAGACAGACAACCATTCACGCTCACACTCGTACCTATTTGGAGTCATCAATCATCCAAATGAGCATATTTTCGGTCTGTGGGAGGAAGCTGGAGAGCCCAAAGAGAACCTACGCATGCACAGGGAGAGCAACTCCACACAGAAAGGCCCTGTCCGACTTAGGGATCGAACCGGCAACCTCCTTGCTGTGAGGCACATTTCTCTGTTGCGTCACAGAGCTGGGTCTGTTTTTAAGTGTTCTGTGTGCTTCTGGATGCGCTGTTGACACTCACCTGCCCGGGGACTACAGCTGAATGGCTAAACTGATACATTACAGAAATGTCATGAATGTGCACTGTACCTGTTACTTTAAACTGTTTGAATAAATACAAATAATATACCTTGTGAGAAACTATGATTCACAGATACACCTTGACTGATATAATCTAATTCAATATAGATTGCAAATGCAAATCTGTAGTTATATTTGTGTCAAATGTTATTATATTTCAGTGATCACAAACTGGCGGCCTGGGGTCCAAAACAGGCCCTCCACAGCTTCCTATCGCTCCAAGAATATTCTCAAATGCAGAAAGTGTGAGGGATTCTGTTGTGATTATAAGGGCATGTTTTTGTTTTTGTGATATAGATATATGTACTGTATCTATGCATATATGTGTATCCAAAAATTAGGAGTTTTATGCTCTCTTGTGAAGTGTCTTGAAATAACACCTGTTATAAATTGGCGCTATACAAATATAGATTGATTTATTGATTGATTGAATGATTGATATACTGTTTTCACCATAATAAAGCTATAGAGGACCGAGATAAAACTTAGATAAAAGCCTGACTGTGTCCGTGTAGTCATAAAAGTCAAGGTTAGACAGACTGTTTAGTGTAACAGAGTTATAAATAACATTAGCCTTTCCCTTCACCTCTGTATAAACAAAATTATGTTCCACCTTCAAACAAAAGGATGTTGAAGATGCAAATTAAGACACAAATAAGAATAAAATTTCACTGTGAATTTGAAATGTAATGTAGATGAAAATTAAAACGTGCTTTATGTTGATTTCTCTTTTTAAAAAAGTAATATATCACATTGGGAAAAATAGATGGAGGTCTCTTATTTTGGGCTTGTTTTTATCAACCAGGTTGCTCATTTCAGTAGAAAAATCTGGCAGCAGTGGCAGCTGGTCCACAGCAGCAGAGGGCACAGCCGGGCTTACCCTATATCATGTTTGAAAATGTAGATAAATTGCCCAACCCTACTAAGGGCTTATTGTTTCTAACAATTTGGAGACTGAAAAATAAAAAAGAAAAAAACTGATTTCTCTGAAAGATTTCAGTATTAAGCAAAGGACTTGCATATTTCGTGTCATATATTTATTATATTAATTGTGACAGTCACCTCTCACCCCTGAGAGTCAGAGCTCTGATTTACCTGGACCACGCTGCCCCCCTGTGGACCAAAGAGGAACTCACTGCACGAGGATGGCCCGACATCCACAGGGGAGCCAGCAGGTTTCAGAGTGGACTGTGACGATGACGACAGCAGGGTTCAGATATGATTATGATACGTGAAGAAAAAATAGAGGACTGAAATCAAAAAGAAGAAACTTGTTTTGGGCTTAAAAACGTGTTTCTGATTCTGATTCAGATATGGGCCAAAGATTATTCAGAAACAAATGGCAATACACAGTAAACATACAGTACACATTCATTGGCCACTTTATGAAGTACATCTGCTCACGTATTTGTCTACAGAAATAACTACTCTACCAATCACATGGCAGCAACTCATTTCACCCCCTATTGCTCTGAAGGCAAAAGGGGGTCAAACCTGGTGCAGCAATGTAAAGCTGATGAAGTGGGTGGGGGGTGTAAATCAACAGTGTGTTTTTTAAATAGTAAACTCCTTATATGTTATTATAATGCATTTTTAATCTTGATATAGAGCAATAACTGTTTTTGTTGCAGGGAAAAGCTGGTTTTAAATACCTACGTGCAACTTTAGATTCTATCCTACATTTAAAAAACAAATTAAGAGTGAACAGGATAAAGTTCTGTCCGTCAAATTTTCCCCATATCAGGATCTGCTTATCCACCTATGCAGCCACACTGTACTTTAATGCCATGATAATGTCATGTGTGTCATACTGTTTGACTAGCTGGGCTCAGGCCTCATGTACAGCACTTAGTGCACATCAGTGCAATCAATTCATCATCAAGCTCTCAGAGTGCTTGATAAAAAAAAAAAATACCCCCATGGTAACTGCCTCAGAAATAAACTGAGCTGGGACCTCATGAAATGATCAGATTCTTGCCTGGTTTACAGAACTCTTCACAGCTTAGCTCCTTCCTCTCTGAGCAAAGCAGAAAATAACTGATGACCGATACACGCAATTAGTGGCAGGAGGAGACTGATACACCTGTGAGGAGGTCTGCCTTTCAGTGAGAGCAGTTCACACGTGGAACAATCTGCCATCAGTCATTAGTAACCGTGAAACATCCATCCATCCATGATCTATGCCCTTTATCCCTTTTGGGGTCGCGGGGGCTGAAGCCTATCCCAGCTGACAATCGGGGGATAGACGGGGTACACCCTGAACCGGTCACTAGCTGATCACAGGGCCACACAGAGAGACAGACAACCATTCACGCTCACACTCGTACCTATTTGGAGTCATCAATCATCCAAATGAGCATATTTTCGGTCTGTGGGAGGAAGCTGGAGTGCCCAAAGAGAACCTACGCATGCACAGGGAGAGCAACTCCACACAGAAAGGCCCTGTCCGACTTAGGGATTGAACCGGTAACCTCCTTGCTGTGAGGCACAACATTTCTCTGTTGTGTCACAGAGCTGGGTCTGTTTTTAAGTGTTTTGTGTGCTTCTGGATGCGCTGTTGACACTCACCTGCCCGGGGACTACAGCTGAATGGCTAAACTGATACATTACAGAAATGTCATGAATGTGCACTGTACCTGTTACTTGAAACTGTTTGAATAAATACAAATAATATACCTTGTGAGAAACTATGATTCACAGATACACCTTGACTGATATAATCTAATTCAATATAGATTGCAAATGCAAATCTGTAGTTATATTTGTGTCAAATGTTATTATATTTCAGTGATCACAAACTGGCGGCCTGGGGTCCAAAACAGGCCCTCCACAGCTTCCTATCGCTCCAAGAATATTCTCAAATGCAGAAAATGTGAGGGATTCTGTTGTGATTATAAGGGCATGTTTTTGTAGTTAAATCATTATAACCAGAGCGGCAGGCCCGTTAGGCAATATAGGCAAATGCTAACGGTGCCATGGCCTCCAGGGAGCGCCACAAAATTGGGAAAAAATTCAACTTAAGTATAATTATAATAAAACTAGTTATTCCTATTATCTCTTTGAATGGAGAAGCTAACATTGATTCAAATGTAAAGCAATGCCCAATTGATATTACTACAAACTATAATACCAAATGTTATATAGGTATAACAGTTTTTTATATAGCTATTGTATATAGTTATTTTTTTGTATTTAGTTATTGCATAGTTATTGCATACTGTAAATGCAGCTATGTATAGAGTCAGTGTGTGCAAACTGTGGTTATTTCATTGTTTAATGACTGTTGTATTTATAATTTATTACTATTATAATTTATCCACTTATTTACATGATCTTGTGGGAAGGGAATTTATATTGTATTTAATTTTTTTTACATAATTTGGTGACATGTTTTGAGTATCCTTAAAGACAATGGTGAAAACAATTCAACAACTATTTGATTTCTTTTGTAAGCGTATATAAATAACCAATAGAGAGGGGGCACCATATAAAATCGCACCGTGTCTGATTTTACCCATTAATGCAACCATTTCAACCATTGAGCTATTTTTTTTTTTTTTTTTTTTTTTAAATCAGGACACACATTATGTTCTACTATACAGAAATCCACCTGTTAAGTATTTTAGCCAACATTCAACCAGGAGAACAAGTATATTTGAGCCAAACCCTGCGATGATAAACGTCAGACACAAAACATTTCAGCTGCCGAGTAGATGACAGAAGTAGAGGTTATTGGGGCGAATCTGGCTTTTAAAAGCAAGAAATATAGTTTGGAAAAATAAAACTGAATAACTGTTGTGGTAATTAGACCAAAACATTTTTTACATTAAAATGTTTTTTAATTTGGCACCCATAGCACTTGTAAAGAAAACAACAGATCCTTGCCCACACAGCCTGTAGCTGATGATCCCTGTTGTCCACCATATCACTGACACAAATATCTTGATGTCTACCCTGCATGAAAAAGCAAAGACTTTTTAAAATGCACAGAACTTGAGTTACATTTCAAATGAAGGATGAATTACTTTTATTTGCGAAAAATGATAGAGCACTTCTTTGTACTTGAGCAACTTTTACCTGAGTACAGTATATTTGTTCGTCGGTGTATGTCGAGCTCCCACTCCATCAAACTCTCTCTCATTTGTGCAACATTATACCAAACTGAGCTCAATGTTTATAAAACAAATGCGTTTGTGTTTTTATCAACTGAGGAAATAATTACAGAATTCAGTCAATGGAAAAAAAGTTTGTTTTTTTTTTACTCATTTTAGAAAAGAAACAGGAAGTCAGTTATCACAACTTAAATGCACGGCTTCTCCATGACTTTGACATAATTCTCGTAAGAGAAATAACAAATCCCACTAATGGCAAATAATAACTTGGGCATTAAAGTTTCAAAATTGAAGAAAATAATCCCTTTTGGCAACATTAAGTCCTCAGGTCCTTCAAATTATTCTCCAGGACTTCAGACTTCAAAAGAGAGGGTTCAGGATTTCACAAAAGCCTTTCAAGGGTGTATGTAGCAGAATGACCGTCTAAGTTTTATTTTACATGGTTCTTCAATAACTTTAATTTAGACAGATGTTAAAGAGAGACTTACAGTTTTAAGAAATATTTAACCAAGAAGTATCTTCTGTTTCTCAACCACTCAGACAGGCCTCTGGAAAACACTGAACTCTCCCTTTAAATGACAAGATATTAAAGTATGTGACACAGTAACACAAAGAAAGCATCTCTCATAATTTTGCATAAAGAAAATGTTTTGTTCTACTACAAGTCAAAGTCAAGTCTCAACATCATTGATGAAAAGTCTGTAATGACTTTCAATGTGTTTAAAGGCACTTTGGGGATCATGGAGTCACAATCAGACATTTTTAAGGCACAAAAAAAGAAAGACCGCCATTGATTAGATACATAGAAAAAAAGGAAAAAACAACAACAGCTATCAAGTATTCTTGATAAATGCTTTGATATGCTTTTCAATGGAGTATAAATGATTTAAGCTGCCAAACTACAGTACAAATCTACCTGCTGTGCATAACTGGAAAAAGCCCTCAATAAAAGAAGCGCATGAAGCCAAAGTCACAAAGAATACAAACCCCGCAATCCAACCCAGATCCCAAAATCATGCCAGGAGAATTTAGAGCCAGCCAGCTTAGAGGAGAGGAGGAATAAAAGCCCTCATGACCAGTTCTTAGAAGCAACACCAACCAGAGGACAGCTGACAGTCATAAGACCGCTGTACGCAACATGTGCAGAAGAATTTTTTTTTAATCCTCTGAAAGGCACTTTTGTTATGTGGTCTGTAAAACAACGTAAAATATCTGAAAACACATCTGAAGTGTTAGAACATGTTAATTTGGCTGAATTAGCTAAAAAAAATCTGCAGATATACTCTACTTAAAGCACCAGATTACACCCAAAATTCAATTCTAGCTCCTGATTTTCTCAGAGGCACAAAAATATAACAGGAAATCCACATTTTCTCTCATCATAACATAACATGTTTTGTAAATCTTAATAGAAAAAAAATAAACAAGGAAACATTTAAATGTCTTGAAACTCTGATATGACAGAGACTTTTCTATCAACTTATCTATGGAATAATTCATTTTCAAACATACATATATCACATATATTTATTTCTCTGATGTGTGGACTGGATCAAAAATACTCTTCTCAATAGTTTTCTCTGTATTCACCACAGCTGTCAAAAAATCTATGTCATCTAGAAAATATTCTACAATGAAAATGTCTCCTCCAAGGTGAAAAATACCTGCAGAGCGCCCTGAGCTTAAAGTACTTTGGCTTACTTTGATATAATTCCAACTAGATTTTTTTTTCATAAAATAAACCCGTATCTTAATGTTTTTTTTTTTTTCGGAAGCATTTAAAAATAGCATAATATATGACCAAAACAAGGACAATACATTTCATCTGTAAACATCACATCATTTCAGTTCAGATCTGATGAATCTGACGGGCTGTAAACCGGATGACAAACCCACAGGTCGACTTTTCTCTTGTTTGTGTGGCTACAGACCTGACAGGGTTCACGAGCTGTGCGTGTTGAGTGTTGACAGCTTGGCCATTAAATGTGAAACCCCGGTTCGGGTAGAAGCACAAGCACTGGTCAATGGAGCTCTGTGTGTGTGTGTGTGTGTGTGTGTGTGCGCGTTTGTGAGATTGTGCATAAAGAGCAGGATACAGCAGAAGCAGAAGCACTGCACACATGCAATAACATAACATGAATACAAAAACCCTCAAATCCAAGAATGAAAATCCTTTAAAGACAGTTTAACCTGCAGATAAATCAGAGTACAAAAAAAACAAGGTCATGTAAAAAAATAAAGAGAAAACATCCTAACGCCAGGAAACTGTTCTCTTTGTGGGCTACAGGAGGAGGTTGGTTCAGGTGAGGTTGTTGTCTGTTTTCTACATGATGGGGCAGTTTTCTGGCCGCATTCCTCCCTGAAACAGAAAACAACACAATTTAAAGTCAACCAGGCTGATATTTACTCTATGAGAGGAGGAAAAGCTAATTAGTAATACTTGATGGCTGTCTTTATCATTAAAGCACACAAGAGCTTTTAACACAAAAAGGGCTTTTACAATTCATGCTTGATGTGAAGTGACGCCATCTCCTGAACGTGAAAGTCAAGTGACTAACTCAAGTGCATGACCCCTGACTGCTAAAATAAGTCTTTATCTTCCTGTTTGAGTTTCACAGAGGGCCACATAAAAACAGGATGCCTGGGCCACTTAAATAAACATTTTAGTGTATAAAAATGGTTTTCCAGCCTTTGGAAACCTTGCTCAAAGCACACCTAAACTCACATAGCACATCATATTCATAGGCATGCAAAACAACCTCTCTGGTGTGTCACAGTATTCATATGTATGTGTTTGTATCCAAATCTTAACAAAGGGACAAATAACTGCATCACTCAGAAAGAGCTTGTTTTCCCTTGTAAGAGCAGATAAATAGTGTTGCACCAGTAATAAAACAAAATGGCCCTGTTTCTCAGGATCAGTGAGAGTTGTTGTAACCGGGTTTTCAAAGAGTTGGTTTGATTTCTATCCAAACTTTTATTGTTAAATGAAAACTGTAGGCTAAGGTTTAAGTGTAAGTGTCTTGCCCAAGGATACATTGGCATGAGACAGAAGGAACTGGCTTCTGACCGATGGTGGGGAAGCAAACTTCCAGACTAAGTCCCAACACCCCAAGATAAGACTACTTTGGGCCATTGGGGTCATACATAACTACAGTGGTGTAGCTACTTAACCTGTGCATGCAGGATATGTGGTGTCAGTGCTGTAGTGCTGAACCACATCCTGCAGTCAGGAGGGAGGAAAAGGGAATTTCTCGTTCTGGTATTTTTCTGTGTACAACACCACGCTGTTTGTTAATTAGAGTTGTAGTCTAAACAGCAGAGCTTTGTGCTTCTGGTCGTCCCCACAAACTTTTGTGATAGAATACAGAAACTTTGTTAAAAAAAAGTACATCCATTTAGAATATTTTGTTTCAGGTTCTAACCAACAGAGTAACTTGCACACATTTTCATCAGAAATGCAGAACCTTAGTCGTTTCAGGTTCTTTAAAAATAAAACATAACTGCTCATGTGGCTGTATTTGGTCCTGTTGTTAAAAAATAACTGCACAGTACCTTTCTGCGCTCGTTGGTGCCCATGAAGTAAGAATGTCCCCCGAGGCCTTCAGATGCACCACCGCTGCTGCAGACGCCCCCCTCACGGCCCGATGGTTGCCCACAGGAGTCACAGATCACTGTGCGGCTTCGCAGGTTGTACTCGTTCTCCACACCGCTGGTGCTGTGAGCTCCCTGCAGGGGTCGAGAGACAACAGTGTGACACCAATGGGACAGCAAACTGGGATCTGTGTAGTTCCTGAGGCTCAAAGTATGCTGTTTATGTTTACTGGATCAGAACAAAAAAAGTTTACCATGTCATCATCATCATCCTCGTGGAACAGGGTGCGAGTCACTTTCCTTGCTGCCATTTCCTTGTGGTAAAAAAATAAATAAATGAATAAAAATTGAACTTAAAGGAAGAAAAAAAAAATCAAAAGTAAATCAAAATCAACCAAACTTCGGGAGGTCAGACCTCTCCATTGGCACTGATCAGGGTGGTCTGCAGAAGGTCACCAGTTCCCCAGGAGTCCTGGGTCTTCCAAACCAGGTCAGAAGGGGGGTTGTGGGATCCACCACCTGAAGCAGCCCAGATCTGTAGACATGAAATTCAGAATTTAAGGAAAATTGTGAAATTGATCAAGTGTTTCTGTTCTTTTCTCCCATTTTGTGTACTTAAAAAAAAAAACCCTCCTACTTTAAAACTTTGTTGGCTTGGTGCAAAAATAGAAAGACATCAACAGAAAAGTCCATTATGTCACCAGCAGCATGAACACTTGCAAAAATGAAACCCTTTACCTCTCCTATGCCCTTGTCAGAGGCAACAAAGACATAAAATGAACAGAGAGGTTTTGCTGCAGATCCAGGTGAAACTCACTGTGACACTTTGTCCTGCCTTCAGAGTGAACTTGTGGGGAAACTTGAAGACGATGGGGGTAGAACTTCCAACCTGTCTCTTCACCTGCCAGTTGGTCAGACACTGGTCCTGCATGAGAGAAAATGGACAGATGGAAAGATGCTCAAAAATTCTTTCATTTTAGTCTTTAAGCTCCCTGCTGTCAACATGATCTCTGTTCACACCTCACTTAAACAGAGCGATGCAGCCTGACTCCTAAGCAGCCATAAATAAATGGAACATCCTCCGTCTGTACTTGCAGCTCTGCACTGGCTCACCAGTTGATATTGAATTCCTTACAATGTTCCTCTGAGTGTTTAAAGGCCTGTGTGGTCTCAGAACCCTGTACCCATCACAGTACAGCTTGGACGCTCAGGTCCACACATCATTGTCTACTAACAATCCCAGGATCACCTCATAGCTGCATGAAGACTCACAAATACTTCTGAAGAACATCCGGGAACAGCAGGATCCAATCCAATCCACTACGTTTATATAGTACAATTTTAAAAACACAAGGTTGCCAAGGGCTGCACAATAACAAATAAAATAAATACACTTAAATAAATACAATGAAACAAACAAGGTAGCAGCTCATTCAACAATTTTGGAGCTACTGCTGAAAAAGCACAGATGTCCCTTGTTTTCAGCCTGGTTTTTCAGGACGACAAGATGCAGAATCTGTCAGCTTCTTTAAAACTGTCTAAGAAAACAGATCAAAAGACAGTTTTTCATACCTCTGACATAAATTATGATGATCTATGTGGCCTGATTTATTCGCTGATGAGGGCTCTATTAAGTATAAAACAAATGATTTTGATTCTTTAGGCTTGTTTTATCACATCTGAACTTGTATTGGTTTTCGATTCCCAGCCCTACTGCTGAGTTTATATTGTTCTGTCCAGTAGAAGCCCAACTTTAGGACTGATCTCTATTGGAAAATAAAGATAACGAAGTCTTTATTTCTTTGTCTTATTTTGGCCAGAACTGAAAGTTTCTTCAGCATGGAAAGGTCCCAAATTTACTCTCGAAAATGTGTCTTACAAACAACGCCCCTAAAAGGCTGTCTGTTAATAAGGGAGGGGTTCATTGAATAAAAAACAAACAAATTAAACATTTTAGCCTCTTTGTGATTTTGTCTTAAAGGTCCCATATCATAGTTTTGCCTAAAAATTCACTCTGATATCAGACTTAAGCATACCCAAAAACCCCTCTGTCATACCCCTTACCAGAACAGGCTGTTTAGTGTCAATCCTCATGTGTTGTGTCTGACTGCTCCCCTCCCAATAAGTGTATGTGGATACAGCTTTCTAGGCTGTGCTCTAATGTTTACTGTGGCTGGCATCATTAGGAGAGTTTTTCAAAATGTACTGACTGACAAATCCTGAATGAATATGTTTTAATCCTATGCTGAAGGTCATGGGGAGCCACATAAATGGTCAAACAAAATAAGATATTCGTTATATTTAAAATGTTGTATGTTTAAGATAAAAGATTCAGCCCGAAGGAAAAGACGTGCTGACTAGAACTAAAGAGCATTAAAGTCAATGCAAGACTGCATCCCCAAACGTAGGCCACGGCCCCAGCTGGACCAAAACCCCAAATAAACAAAATAAATTATAAACAAACATAAAATATCCCTGTGATAGTCTTTGATAATTAGTGTAAGTTTTGTTCTTTTACAAAAACATAGATATGATTTGCTGTACTTGTTTCTGTAAAGGTCTTGGGTGAAGGAAATGCAGTTGGGGAAAAATGTGTTAAAAAATTAAAATAACCAGACTAGTTTACTGGACTGAAAAAGTACCCTTAAAATAATTAAATTCCATGTCTAGATCACCTAATTATCCATACTGCTTTTGGGCTTAAAAATGTGTTTGCATCATAAATTCTGATAAAAGGTCAAATTAAATTTTGACAAAATTACAGGAAATCAGTTTCCTCATATTTTTAGGTAATCAGCCAAAGTGTGAATAGTATTAACGTGACTACCAAAGTACAAAAGTTGCCCATCCCTGATTTCCATGGAAACAAAAAAAACAAAGTAGCAAGTCTAGCCATGGCTGAGCAAATCAAACAACACTGTGCTACATTCAATTGTCCCATCCACAACATAAATATCACAAAAATAAAGATCTTACCATTTCAGGAAATGGGGGTTATGCTTTGAAACAAGCAACAACACAATTATTTTCTGCTTTAATAAGTAATGTTAAGTAATTAGATTGAAAACAATTGAAAACAATGGTCTAAATTTAGGATGGACAATGACTTTTCCAGCCGTCATTGGCCCCTGCTTGACTCTGGACCCCAAAAAGCTTTCCCCTTTATCCTTCCTTATGTGTAGCTTTGCAAAGATCCATTTTAAATGCTATGCTAAAACCGTCACTTACCTCGTCAGCCTTGTTGCTGAGTCGGATGAACTTCCCGTCCAAGTCGACCTCGTCCACCGTGATGCGTCCACAGGCTGAGGCGTGCTGATTGATGCGAGTCTTGGTCACGGTGCCCCCCGCCATGCTGGAGGTCTCGCTGTCGTTGTCATTTAGGCGGCGCTTCTTGGTGCTGCCGGTGCCGGAGGAGTTGCGGCTGCTGGAGGCCGTGGCTGCAGAGCCGAGCAGACGGCTGGTGAGGCTGTGGCTGGAGCCCGAGGTCCTTGTCACTGTGACCTTGGTGGGAGGAGGGCTGGGTGACAGACGCAGCCTGCGGAGAGATGGAGAGAAAAGATTCAGATAAGAGAATAAGAGTGAGTCAGTTGGTGAAAAAGATAAATTAACCAGAGCCTTTTTCTGTTTTGATTATAGTTATGGCCCTCTGCTTCTGAAACAAACCAGCTCAGAGAGGGAATAATCTGAGAGTTTCTGCCTTTCTTTTTGGATTTTTTTCTCACTAACATGACATTGCTGTAAAAGAACTTCTGGCATAATAACCAATGTATCTTAAGGCTAGCTACAGTGATCTGTTTTTAATCACTTTCTGTGCAATCTTGAGGAATAAATTCCTGGTTTATTTAAAACACAAACACAGAGTACAGCAGCAAAGACCATTAACTTCACCCTGAAACACATATGAACACTACAAGTGAAACTGCAGGAGGACCCTCACACCCACACATGATGAACAAACAGACCCTTGTTGTTATGTTAACAATTGAAATTCAACTTCAGGGCAGGTATTTGCTAATGGTGTGTTTTGCTTTCGCAGCAGAGATGACCTCAGTTTCAGAGTCCTTTTCAATGAGGGAGGGGTTCATTGAGTAATAAAAAAAAAATGGCTTCTTTGTGATTCTGTCTTTAAAGTCACATATCTTAGCCTTTATTGCCTAAAAATCCACTCTGATATCAGACTTTAACATGCCCAAAAAACCCGTTTGTTATGTCCCTTACCAGAATAAGTGGATAAATAAGTGGATGTGGCTACAGTTTTCTAGGCTGTGCTCCACTGTTTACTATGGCAGCACAAATGTGCCTAGAAAAGTTCCTTCCTCTAGAGCTAGCTGTAGGCTAAACAAACACTAGGTTCAGGGAGTGTCTGGTGTTGAGGGGAGGTGGCAAATTTCTTAATAACATCATTAGGGGAGTTTTTTAACGTGGACTGCTTGAGCGCACATTTTCAGAAAAGTCATAAAAGATTCAGCCCATAGGATGTGTGGATGAGAACTATCTCACCAACATGATGATGCTGTTAAAGAGCATATGGCATAACAACCAATGTATCTTAAAGCTAACGACAGTGATCCATTTTTTAATCACTTTCTGTACAATTTTCTATGAATAAATCTGTGGTTCCTTGAATATTTCAAAACTAAAATGTGCAGTACAGCAGCAAAGATACTTAACTTCACCCTGAAACACATATGAATACTTAAAATGGAAACTGCAGGTGGATCCTCATACCCACAGATGATAAAATGATGTCAAACTGACCCTTCAGGGCAGGTATTCTCCAAAGGTGTGTTTTTCTTTTGCAGCTGAGACAACCTCAGTCTCAGAGTCCTCTCTTTTACAGTTGCTTGGTTACCAAAGTTTTCTTGGGGCACTTCCACTTCCCTTGGTTGTGACCTTTAAATCTCTTTAAAATTGCTCTGTGTGCTTAATATTTGCTTTTATCAGATGATGTTGTTTTTTTCAGAACACGTTGGTCGTGTCTTGGCATTAGGAGCAGATATAGACTTTGTAATTGTACCCTTAAAAAGCCGATTCAGGTTATTCTCATCTTCAGCAGTGCTGTTGACCTACTTTATATCATAAGACCCATACATTCTAGATTCTGATCGGTCAGTAAGGGGGAAGTAACATGCAGACTGCCAACAGTTTTGTTTTGAGGTGTGATATTTGCGTCCCTGTGATGTTTAGTCTTCAATATAAACGTAGCAGAGGTGTAATGGAGAGGCAAAGTGTTCCCCCTTTCGTTCCTGCTATGGTGGGAGTAACAGAGGTTGGATGGGAAAAGCAGAGCCAGCAGGGGAGTGAAGTGCTGACCATGTGTTATTGTTTGACTGTGAATTAACAGAGAGGGTCAACATTACTGCACTGTAACAAAATCAAAGCAAATGCCTTGGAGGTAATGACGGGGAAGTTTGTTGTGGAGCTCTTGTGGAAGTGCACTGTTAAAAAGGCTACTGACAATCATGAAGCTGTACCAAAAGTTGAACCATTTTCAACCAAGTGAGCTGTAAACACAGCAAAAACGAAAAAGCCAGCACTGAGAGCGCTTCTTCATTTAATATTGCTATAATTCTGAACAAGAAATAGCAGCCTCCAGTGCCCTTCAGGTAGATGTTATGACATAAAACAACTCAGCTTAGCTGCTTTTACAGTTGTATCTTACTGTGATGAAGAGAAAGCAAGCCTTGTCTTTCACAGAAAGTGATTACAGACTTTGACATTGTAAAATTACGAGCATGCATCCGCCTCTGTAAAAGCCTTAAAGAGGTCATAATTTGCCTTGACTTTGGTTCACATGTTCATTTTTGATAACTGATAGAGAATGTTCCTGCTCACTAGGATAGTGCTGTACTATTTTTCTGTCTGCGACACTCTGTTAGAGCTCCTGCCCCTTTAGGGTTCCCTTGCTGACATGGACCCTGTCAACTCTGATTGGTTTATAGGTCTACTCTGAGGTAACTGGTCAGTTTAGTGCTGTGTGCCACCGTATTGTAAATAACTTGGCATATATTCTAGTATGTGTTTTGAAGTCTGCGCTCTTCTCTTGCTGTTGTGAGCCAATGAGCTTCAACTCAAGACAAAACAATGGTAGGACATAACACACTGGTAGGTCTATTTGGGAGGCTGTGGAAACCATACATTTTAGGCAGCTGCTGGTGCCATAAACAGGAGGACAGGGATAAGTCCTGATGCTACAGATGTCTTTTCTCATTTCTGGAAGTGCTCTATCAAGCAGAGGAGACATTTTAAACAAACTAAAGGGCATATACACTCGAAAAGCATAATTTGGGCTCTTTATTTATTCCATGATCTTGCACAGCAGCTTGGCCTGCCTGATTTATTGTCAGCAACCAGGTAGATTCATCTTGCCAAGCTCCAATTTACAATGATTGTGAATGGATCAAAGTAGGAAGAGGTGGGAGCGACTACAGAGACGACATCAGAAGTGACTGCTTGTACAGAGATTAGCATAGATGCTAACAGGACTGCATTTCTTTATCAAATGAACAACAAACAACAACACTGAAAGCATTCGTGCTCCACTTCCAACATGCTCTGGTGAGAGTTTGCTCTCCAAAGTGGCTTACATTTTGTGTTTTGATTGGTCCATAATGAATGTGATTGACGTAACAATCATTCAATCACCTGCTGGACATGCTTTTGAAAAGTTCTGTCCATTTTCAGACACTTTTTATGGGCTGTTGCCCCGATGAACTAGCGAATTATATCAAACAGTCTATCTGGTGTGTCAGGTGATCAATTCAAGGCTTTCCACTGTATTTTGGAGCACTCCTTCAAGGGTTTAACCACATTTAGCTACAAAAACTATAAGGAGGCTGAAAACTGATGATTTTTGGGATAAGGCCTGGATCATGGTTTGTGTATTTAACCCAGCTAAAGGGTTTTGGAGGTGTCTGTATTTGCAGACCTGACAGTTCACCCCTTTTCAACAATTAGAGGTTGTATTTTACACTGGTGCTATTGCTCAAATTATCATTTACAACACATGGTAATTTGATTTGAATTCACAAGGTTATTCTGCGGTACATGGCTTTAGCTGGAATATTAGCCACAGTGATGTAGATCAGCATGCATCTGTACAAAAAGAGCAAAAACACTGCTACAGAATGAACCATCATTCTAAACCTTTAGTCCTTGTTTAAGCTTCATTCACACACTGATGGCCTGAGTTGATGTAGAAAGTTTCCATCAGTTTTCATTCATCACATCTGTATGCTCTCATACACATTCACACACAACTGATGCAGCTGTGGTAGCAAACTAAGGTTGAGGGTCTTGCTGACAGACCCACTGATATGTGACTGCAGGTGCTCAGATTGAACCAACTTTGTATCAGTGGAAAGATTATTGACTCTACCTCTGAGCCACTGTTGCCCCGTGCTGTCAGCAAAGTAAAACCTTTATTTGTCTAAAGCTGGATATGTGTCTTCATGGTGCATCTTGTTTCAACAAAAAAAAACTCACCTCTCCTCTTCTCCCTCTAGCAGCTTCCTGTAAGCGTTGATTTCCATGTCCAGGGCCAGTTTGATGTCCAGCAGCTCCTGGTACTCATCCAGCTGCTGCAGCATCCGAGCCCGGATCTCAGCCATCTCCCGCTCTTTATCCTCCATTCGACGCCTCGACAGGTCCCGCTCCCTCGCAAGAGCTTCCTCCAGTTCCCGCACCTTTGACTCGCTCGCTGACAGCTGATTTAGAGAGAACATACACATTCACAGAAGCTAGTCAATTTAGAGGGACCAATTAAGCCTGTGAACGGTAAATCTTCACCCCATCAAGAATGCTGAATCAATAAATGCTGCTCAAAGGCAAAGATAAACTTTGTTCCAAAGTAACCATGTAAATACCAGCCTGCAAAACAAACTGAACAACCAGTGTTACTGACGGACTTCTGTACCTGTTTCTGCAGCATGCTGAGCTGGCTCGACATGCCCTCCATCCTGACCCGGGTTTGCTGCAGCTCTTCGTGAGCTGCTCCCATCAGGTGGCTGTTCCTGTCGGCTGAGTGGCGGGCATTCTCCAGCTGGCACAAGAAGAAACAGTGCAGTGAGCAGAGAGCTGTGGTTAACAAAATCATTTTAAGCTTCTTTTTGTATCTTTTTCTTAAACTGAAACTATTAAATTAACCTCTGCTGGCAGCTGTAAGTCCATATACAGTGACAGAATAAGATGATATTTAGTCAGAACATTACTATGAAGTGATGACTGAAGCAAACAACCTTAAACTACAGACAGAGTAAAACAATGGTACAGTAAGCAACAGGACTCCTCACTCTTTTATACCTACAGCTATTTGACTGTTCAATCAATCAATCAATCAATCTTTATTTGTATAGCGCCAATTCATAACAAGTATTATCTCAAGACATTTTACAATAGAGCAGGCTGAAGACAAACCCTTCATTTTATGGTTACACATATACATATAAAATACACTTATACATATATATACACATACATACATCCAACACCCAACACGAATCCATATAGCCACCATCATGGCAGCAAGAAAAAAACCCTTTATGCTTGCTGCACTTTTGTGAACATAAGTCATTATGTGCTTGTTATCATTGATAAATTGTGAAGCTTTTGTTCATAGTTGGTCTGCTGAACCTGCCACCGACCTGAGAATGTAACAGCATGAACGTTGTGATTTCTATTGCTGACGGTAAGCCCTGGTAGCTGTAAACTGAATTGCCTATTTGTATCTGAGGGCTGTACATCGGAATGAACCTTGCAACATAATACTTATCAACATACAGGGGTGACAGTAAGCTATATACAGGATAATTTGCCACAGTTTTTTTCTACCAATAAGTTAATTTTTAATTGTTTTTGTCACTAAGAACCCACAATATCATATGAACAGAAGAATCAATTTCTTGTCAGTCAGTGTTATCTTTTTAATTTAGTTTTAGTTTTCTTTAGTTAATTTAGTCATCTAAATTGTTTTAATGTTAGTCTAGTTTTAGTTGATGAAATTTCACATCAACATTTTAGTCGATGAAATCTACTGTAAATTTAGTCGACTAAAATATGAAGTGTAAAGTGTAAGGCATTTTTTTAAGTTTCCTTGAATTTCTGAAGTCATGTTTTACACTTGGAGAAAATAAAACATCCAATAATCCTTTATTGGATAATTATAAAGTTTGACATAAATTAACAGAAACAAGTTTAACTTTTGTGTGAAATGCAGTCACCTTTATTTAGGCTACCTGGTAGAGCATCTCAGATACAATACCAGAACTGACAACAAACAGTTAACCTGCTCTACATGAATATATCAATTCATAAAGAGAGTAGCTCTGATTGGATCGCTCGCCAACTTTTCCCACCACCACCAAGCTAAGACAGCTGTGACTGGATGTCCCTCTTAACTCATCCAATCTTTCCACACAACCGAAGTAGCTGTAATTGGATATATTTCTAACTTGTCTCTACTTTCTACATGACCAAATTAGGTGTGATTGGATTAGGTCTCTGTCAAACATTTTAGTCTAGTTTTTATTTGTTGATGAAAATTTCAGTTAATTTAGTTTTAGTTTTTGTCCATGTGCACTTGCTTTTATTAGTTACTGTCTAGTTTTCGTCAGGGGAAAAAAGGTTGTTGACGAAAACTACGACGAAAATAATTAGTCAACAAAATTAACACTGTTGTCAGTGCTATATATATAAAGCATGGTCCTGGCAACACGGATGAACTTCACTGTCCGCCCCAGTGACAGAAATAACAGTAATAAATGTCACAACGAGACAAATACTCAAATGGCTAAATGTCTGCTGCTTACTCGCAGTTGGAGGCTGAACTACAATGGAAACAAATGTCCTCTATTTTCAAAAAATTACTAACTACTTAAACACCAATATTATACTATAATATACTTTTGAAAATACTGGGATCTATTAAGGAAGCAGTATTTTGTTACACCCCTATTGAGCAGAGAAAACCTCATTATCATGAGATAATCTAACAGGACTGGCTGCTGCACAGCTGAAATGATCTCAGTTGAAGAAATACTTAAATGCAGGCAAGTGAGTCATCAGACATTTCTGAGGGATGACATTTATCTCGGGATTGCACTGCCGTCACCATAAAGCAGAGAAAATAACCTCTTCTGCTCCTCATTCTTCAAGTCCTCCCACCTTCAAAAACATGCTTAAGAGAGGACTTTACTTCTGCTGGGGGGTAGGAGTAAGATTTAAGAATCTATGTTAGAACTGTCTCAGATGATGCAACTCCTCAAATGTTCGTGTTGTAGAAGCTAATTTTATATTTAGGTTTAATCTGGGTAATTTAATCTGGGCTGAAGATACCCTTGTGCTACTTGAAAATCAAAAACAAGTAAATTAAGCCGGTTTTGATGCCCAGATGGTCATTTCTCTGTTTCTGTGGTATAACACAGATGTGAGTATTTGCCAGTACTGTATCGACATTCAAATTCTGTTATTGTGACAACTGTACCTTGGAATTGTAGGTCTTCTCGATCTCCTCTTTGTAGAGGCGGACCTGCTCCTCGTGTTGGGCTCTCAGCTCTGTGAGGGCATCGGCCAGCTTGCTGTCAAACTCAATCTGTTTCCTGCTGTCAATCTCATCAGTGCGGGACTTATGGCGAATCTGGAGTTCTCGCTGCTCCTGCAGATCCGGACAGACGGACAGACAGACAGGTCAGATATGAGCCATCAGTCTCATGGGTTCTAACTTCCAGTTCTTGGATTTGCCTTTGTCCAGTCTGACTTTGACTTGCGTTGATCAAAAGTTTATTTGACTTTGTCAGGACTAACATACATATCGTTGAATAATTTGTATTGATGTTTAGTTTAAATTCTTTCAGGCACAATAAACGGTTTTACTTGCAGAAAGCTGCATCAGTCAATGAACTAAATTACATTGATCAGTCTGTGCTGTGCAGTAATTACCTGGACACAGAGCACCAGCAGACACATCTTCTAACACATCTGCTGACCTTCAAACAACTCCTGATCATCATATTAACATTTTGATCATTTATACTAGTTTTTGGTCAAGCTTTCAATGAGTCAAAATGTAAATAATTTCAAAATCAAAAACATTTCTCCTTGTGCTGTTTTTCATCTCTTACAAAAAGATAAACCTGAAGACAAAAAAATCAAAAAGGGGCCTCTCTGTGGGTCAGCTCTGCATCAGGAATGCAAAACAAACAAGCAGGCTGTTGGAAGAGAATCAATATTCAGTGGAAAAGATGAAAAGTAGGACAGATGACTTAGACAGCTCTGTAAAAATAGAGAGATTGAGGTGAAAAGTGAGAACCTCAGCGTGGATGTTCTTCTGAAACTCCAGTTCCTCCTTCAACGTCTGCAGGCGGTTCTCGGCGTCCACTCTTCTCAGCATCTCATCCTGCAGCTGCCTTTTGGCATCGGCCAGGTTCCCGTCCAACTGGGGGGAGCAGAGAGGGGAGAGAAGATGAGGGAGGATTTTTATTTGTATTTTTTTAGTGGAGAAGTGCAGGAAGATGTAAAAATCAAACACAGCTCAAAGTGTGATCTGTACGGCACTGTTTGGACGTGAATCTGTAACCAAAGGGACAAAGTGCAGTTCCCCAAGGCGGCCAATAGGTGGTGCAAGGCAACAACTATCAGACCTGCTCTTGAGGTTCACTTCATTGATAAAACAAACAGCAGAGCAGACAATGCAACCTTGTCTGCCGCTACACCTTGTCTTCATTCACAATCAACAGCCTGGAGGGCGTATGTACAATCTCTACTCGGACTAATGCTTTTTTATTTTTCAGATCTAGACAGCATCCACACCGGAGCCAAGAACCAAAATCTTCCTCCCTTTAGTCAGTTTCACAGTCAGGCAGAGCAAAGCAACTTCCTGGGCCTCAGTCTGCAAGAGGCCAAATAAGGCAAGGCTAGTTTAGTAGTATAGCTCAGCAACCAAGCAACACAAAGTGCTTCACACAGCAAAGCAGAACACAATGACCACAGAATGAAATATATACAAAGAAATTAAAAGAAATAGAAAAAGAGAAGAAACGTTGAGCTAAAAAAAAAAAAAAAAAAAAGCTTAAGTGTAAAAAAATACTTTTTGAGCATATAATATTTTTTCAGCTTCAAATAATGTTTAAAAGGCTCAGTGCAGTGCTGTAAATAACTTAATTATATTATCAATAAGAAAGTTAGAGATGTTACAGTGCAGTGCTCGTTTTAAAACAGGCATGAAAATCTGAAAAAACAATTTCATCAATGGTGGCTGTAAACAAATGAGTCTTTAACCTTGACTTAAAAACACCAACAGTTTCAGCAGGCCTGCAGTTTTCTGGAGGTTTGTTCAGATCTGTGGAGCTCAAAACCAAATAGCTGCTTCTCCACATTTGTTTCTGACTCTGTGAACAGAGATCAGACCTGTAACAGAGGACCTGAGTGGTCTGGATGGTTCATTTGGTAGAGGAAGGTCACTGATGTATTAGGACCTGAACACTTATTATTACTTATTACTTATTATTACTATTATTATTTACTTGCTATTTTTAAAAATATTTCTTCATTAGTATGTGTTTCAGTTTGTAAAAAAATGATAAACATTAGTAGACATGAATAAATAACTTATCAGGTATTGTAACAGAAGTGGAAGGGGCTATTTCTAAGGACATGAATAAGGAGTGTCACAGGATTTTGCAGTAGTTTGTGCTTGCTTTGGCAAAAGAGTTTTTAAATAATTGCCATAGATCTATAATTAAAACAGTAAATTTGTGAATATATAAGGGGAAAAATAAACGGCATAAATTAAAACATAATAGATGGAGGTAAAAGAACAGATACTGCATCAAAAGAAAGCATGTATCTTCTCTTTATAAGTTACACCTGGCCAACAGATGGACATTTTAATATACTTCAGTATGAAGAGTTGGAGCTATGATGTTTTTCAAGAGGTAATGCCTAAATTGGGTATTTATATTTCAGATCTAAATACTTCTAGCAGGACTAGGCTGTAAAATGATACAAATATCCTGAATTTCTATAAAAGGTGAAACATTAAAATATTGTGATATTGCTTTATAAATATCAATACAGTATCACACAGCAAAATACTGTAATACAGTGGTATATTGATATTTTCTTACACCCCTAGTTAGTAGTTCTCATTGTGTAAAGCATGGATGCTGCTCAGTCCTAATGTCTAATACTTATCCGGCCTCATTACCTGGAAAGAGCTGCTTCAAAATATGTTTTAATTCTCCATGATCTACTTTTACTTAATGAGGAAGAACTTAGTTCGTGTCTTTGCACGGAGCCTTCAAATGACTAGAATTCCCCCCTCCTATAACAATCAGGTGATACATTATAAAGAGTAACACAGAGTATATAGATCTGCTGATTTGTTATTGATGAAACAAGCTGTATAAAAAATATTAGTGGAAAAAGGTACATGGATTAACATGCAGATTTTTTTACTGTGTGTGTTGTTGCTTAGCCACAAACACATCCATCTTTTCTGCACAAACCCACCCCTGAAGTTTCAATAAAAATTCTTTTTACCTTGGCCAGCTGGGCCTTGAGGTCCTTCACCTCAACCTCCAGAGCTCTCTTCTCCCCCAAGGTGGTGCTGAGGGAAGCATCTTTGGAGTTGAGCAGAGCCTCCAGGTCTCTAAGGCGGGCGAGAGCAGCCTCCAGGTCAGCCTCCTTTTTACCGTTCCTGGAAAAAGCAAGAGAGACAAGATCCGCATGTAAGCTTTCTCTCTTTTGAAGAATGAATGATGGGCGATAAGTGGTTTAGGGTAACAAAAGTGCAGAAGAGCCGACATGTTTGCTGTTGTCAAAAAATCCAACAGCGTGCATTCCAATGTTGTTTGATTTTAATTAACAACAGAAATACTTCTTTAAAAAATGTAAAAATAAAATGTCAATTTTTCTTTTAGACTAAACATTTAAACAGATTATCTTAATATCAATAAGAATATAACTCTCAAGGTTACTAAAATATTAATATATTTTCTGACAATCTATAGGTAAAGACAGTATTGTTTATATTGGTGTAGTTGATGAAGCTCTAAAAACAAAACAGCATTAAGTGAGCCAACATCTTGCATAATTCTCTTCAGTGCTTTGACAACGGCATATATCAGCTCAGTTGACCACGAGTCATTGGTTAACACGGTAACTTATTCCACACATACACTGAGACAGTTCCTTCGCTTCACCGAGTAAAATATTGTAGAAATAGAGACAGGGCTGATGGTGACATCAACCACTGGACATTAGTCGTCAACAGATATCTTATGATGTAATTGATTATTGGTGTTTATTTTGTTACTTTTACTCTCAGAATTACCACCATGTTTGCAGCTTACTTCGAACACAAAGGTAGTTACATACAGCCTGAGGTCTTTCACGCCCTCTGGTGGTGTCCTCTTGTAATATGCATCCCATATAGGCAAGTATATAAACACAAATGCTCATGACGTCAGTGAACACAAACTCAGGGAAAAACTGCAAGTCTACCTCCGCCTTATGACAGATCTAGTCTGCAGTTCACGTTAGTGCCGCAAAGTGCCATATGAAGACTACGTGAAATGGTGAACTGCATCCTCAGACCTCAAACTTTAGCAGCGTTAAAATAAATCACTTCTTTTGTCTGGAGAAAATATTGAGATACAGATTGAATATTGCCATTCAGCTAAGAAATATAGAGCAAAAATGTTGGTCCTGCTGGGCATAGCTGGCAACTACTTCCATTTTTCCTCTGGTCAATTCATTCATCATTGTTCTCACCATTGGTCGGATAAAGTCAGAAGAACACATGACAATCTTAACAAAATTAACTATTTGTTGATGTCATATATACCTTCTTACTCTACATCTTGTTTGAAAACATATCCATATTGCACAGCCCTAATTTGAATCATGCTTTTTTTTTAGCTTCCATCAAGACAATTATCTGCCAATAAGAGCTTGTTCCTTTTCCTGCTTCAGATAAAACTTGGTGATAGTGTCTAGCAGTGACAGAGATGGTGAACAACACTCACATCATTGTACAGCGAGAGAGCAGCAGTTGTTCACTGCTGATGTGAACTGAACACCAGTGCTCTGTTATTGGCCCTCAGTGCTCAATAAGAGCCCATTAAACGCCATCTCAAGGGAACCTGTGTTGAATTAAGGATTCACGTTTGTTGCTCATGTGCTTGTGCGTGTGCCCCGCCTCTCTACTAACATCGCCACAGGAACCAATTTTAAGGTCCTGTTTTGGAAAGAAACACTTGGATACAGCTGTGGAAAAACTTTTATTTCCCAGCAGAAGATGAAGAGAGCGGAGTAAAGAGAGAACGGCTGTTAGCAGATAGGTGGTTCATGAGCAGCAAGGAAGGAAATAGGCTCCCTGTTATTCTATTAAGCCCTGTGGGTTAGTCTTCATTGTCGTTAATAGTGGCCATCTGCCAGAGGAGATAGCTTCCAGGCTGCTTTCAAAGACCTCAGAGTCTGTCAGTCAAGCTACAAGCCCGGTGTGAGGAAGATCAGGGCACAAGGGGGCACAGAGAGACACACTTTGGTATGAACACAAAGATACAGTCACAACGCAACATAATAATAATTGACAATAAAGTTCACAAACTTCACAGGAAGTTTTGATTAAGCGCTTTTTCACACTGAGCTTGATTGCTCTGTTCTGTGCCTAAGGATGAGAATCCAGAACCAATTCCAGCTGGAAACCAGCTCATTGGTATCATTTGCCTTTAGGCTTTACAAATATCTTATCAGTTTCTTTCACTCAGTGTCTTGTGCTTTCTCAAGCAATGTCATCACACTATTGTGAGACGCCAATCTAAAACACCAGATTAACTGTCCAATATACCTCACTAGTCAATGAAGGAGAGCCAATATAAAGTGTTTGGGAATGGGTAGACCCTTTCAATAGCATATCCCCTATGTAATTGGACGATCAATCTGTCAATACCATTTATTATAGGCCAATCAGATAATGTAGCAGGTGGGTGCTAATACTGCGGTGTAAAGGACAGATGGTGAGCCACTTGGTAGAACAAACTCTTGCCAAGACATGTCAGAAATGGAGCAAAAATATCCTTTATAAAGAGAAGTCTCTAGTGTCATCTGTTCTTTATTTAATAAAGAAATGCGGACCAGATTGGATAAAACTGCAACTGAAGCTGTTAGCATCTATCCTAATCTCTGTACAAGCAGTCTCTCCCACCTCTCTCTGTTCTAAAGAACTTTAATTGGGTCGTGCCGCTTTGGGACGCTCACAATTGATGTAGATTAGAGCTTGGCAAGACAGATCGACCTGATTACAGGCATTCAATCAGGCTGATCCATCTGCATTGCAAGCTTAGTGAGAGGCAGTAAGCACAAACAACAATGAAGTAAAGAAAAAAATCAAAGCAGACAGTAAGGCCAGGTAATTAATCGTGATTTTATTATTGCAATGCAAGCCTTTGCAATAAACACAAAGCAACAGTCTGAAATCATCACACTAAAGTAAACATTTTATAATATGGCTAAAGCAAAGTTTCACATCTATGGTCCTGCTTTTACATCTTTTGGTTCTCTAAGGTGAGGCTAGAGCTGGCTTTAAACTACCTTAAATGTATTTGAGCAAGTTTGATGGAGAAAATGTTTCTTAGATTGTTTTTTGATTCATAACAAACCTGTTTCAGTAGCAAATGCTGTATAAAACAGAGAGGATAGCATAGATTAGCATACTGTAACCTACATGCACATCCTACCATGAACTCTTCATCTTCTGTCTGGTTTTTGCAAGTCATATCGTTCACACAATATTAAACACTTATATAGCACATGGCTAATTATTCACATCATGCAGGTCTCACAGAGAGGAAAGAAAAGTGGTCTATGGTGGACAAAATGTCTAAATTCAATTTAAAATAATGACTTATCTATGTTTTCCAGTTAGGCACTAATATAATCTCAAATATTACCTAAAGTTTTCAAAGCCAGAAAAATCATTAATCTTTATAGATGTAACAGTTCTTGCCTTGTGGCAGCTGCCATGATATAATCATGGCTACTGTTGTCATGGAGACACTATAGGCTAGACAAGAGTACTTACAAAAGGAAGCAGTAACTGCTGCTAGAAGTTTCAATTCTGTTTTTTGTACCTCATTCATGATTTGAGCGGCTTTCATGTGATGCACAATGACTATTCTTTACCATTGGCTGAGCATTCTGTCGCCCAAGCTCCCCCTGTAATTTTTTACTCCATGCTCAACTACATGACATGGTGGGCGAGGCCCTAATGGACATTATGCAATGCTAAGCGATCAGCAGGGATGGGTTGACATCCCTGCTGATCACTTTTTTCTGTTGAAGAATCTAAAATAAAAAAAACTTAAATGCATTTACTAAACAGTGTACTATTGGCTTGGCTTCATTAATGATTGTCTCAAGATAAGGGACAAAGGCTGTTAAAAGTGGCTTTCCTGGTTTGCACGGTCACAATGCTTCACATGTATTTCAGAGCACAAACCAGTGAGGCCTTGACCTAAAATGAGATCTTTCTTTTAAGAAGCAGAGTGTGTGCCATTTACCACACATGATGAAACCTCTGGACAGCACAAGGGCATTGCTGCATGCAGTGCTGAAAACATTTAATCTTGATTACCTTGTTTTCGGGATCATAGGAATCAAAAACGGCATTTAAAATTAAAACTTGATTTGTTTCTCAGAACTAGTGCATTGGTGTTTGATACAGCAATTTGTCTCAGTCATTATCATCAATGAACACCAATGAGGATTTAGAAAACCTTGAAAATGCTGTACAGACTCCTAAAAAGCACCAGGACAAAGAGAGTAGGAAAACTGGAAAGAAGCAGACATAGACTGAGTCTGAGTATAGAAAAAGTCGAAACATGAATAGAGTCTTTTATTTTAGAGAAAAAGGGTCAAAATTAAAACCAGAGCGAACATGTCTATGATGCTTTACAGATGTAAGATCGGGCTTAGAGAGTCTGAATGGGTAATTATAACCAAAAAGCAGACGGCTCTTTGTTCAGTTTTAACAAGAGACACAGCCCAGTGTTTGAGAGGGACTAAATCAACAGAGCATCATGGCCACCCGTGCATAAATCAAAGGGGAACGAGCCTATGAGAGAGAGAAAGAGAGAGAGAGAGAGAAAGGGACATCCTACACTGATAATCTGCATTTATGAATTCAAGGAGGCTGTTATTGCTCCACATCATGTGGTGCATAAAATAGAAAGACTTCATGTCACTTGGATTGCAAAATCCAAACAGATATGTAGCAAAACTACACCACAACTAACAACAAAAAGTGCAGGTATCTACAATAACAGAAATGCATTTTAACACCTGTACAACAGGAGCTTAAACCATCACAGATCATACACAGCCTTTTCTGTTGATAAACACAGACAAGGGTATTTTTAGAAATGTGGAACCCCAGGTAAGACACATATGAGGAACTTCACAATTTTGCTTGAGGCAATCATAGTGATTTACTTCTCTTCAGTTAAGAGAAACAGAACTCCACAACCACAGGACATACCCAAATGTGAGGGAGTGGTACCTGTCACTGGGGCACAACATAACAAAGAGTCTCTTCATCTCAGTAACAGCATCATTTTATACTATAATGTGCTTGATACAAAGAAGTGGTGGGTAGGGCTGGGCGATATTTCCTAACCTCAGAATCACAATTAATTTAAATTTTTACCTTGATTACAATTAATGAACAATTATTTTATGCTATGCTGGAACAAATTGGTGGTGTTACCAACGGTCGTCGAAACAGTCTTCCTGCAGTATTTACACTTAACTTGTTTCTGCTCGATGTCCTCTGCACAGAATCCAAAATGTGCGCAAACAACAGAGACGGCATTTTTCTTGGCTACAAGGTCCTCTGAAAGATTTGCACTTGTCTCCTCCATGTTTGCAGCGCGTCCTTCGCTCTTGGCGAAAGTGAACACAGACTGTATGGAGGGGCGCGGTCACATGACTTACACAGGGAAAATAATCAAAATAATTGACATGAGTAAAATTGCTTCGATTAAAGGGTCTAAATGTCAGTTTCGATTATTTTTCAATTAATTGCCCAGCCCTAATGGTGGGGGCTTTTGAAGGGTTTTAATTCTATATGGTATCCAGGGAGTCTTCTCCAGGAATCCTTTGAACTACTTAAGGTCACATAGTCTAGTCCTTTTAAACAAGTTCACACTGGTCAAAGACCATACTTTAAAGTTTTGTTCCTAAAATTCCTCTAAGATGTATCATTTTTCATGCCTATAAACTTCTGTTACATACCTGTTCACAACAGGTGGCTTAGTGTAAATCCTCATGAGCTGTGTGTGACCGCATATCAGCTTTTCAGCACTGTGCTCTAATGTTTACTGTAGCTTGCAGACATGCCTACACACGTTTCCTTTTTGTCTCCTTATGACATTATTATGGGAAATCTTCAGAACACTCTGTCCGAGCACACATTTTGGAAAGATGGAGCAAGCAACAGACAGATTTCCCATGTGTATTATAAAACAATAGAGGGTATATTTTGGAAATTATCGACCTTCAAACTCCACTGTGATGCTCTCTCACACATGCACGTATACTTTTGCCTTTAATATTTTGAGGCCTGTTGGGTCCGACGCCATTATTTTTTACTATATGTACTCGTACACAGTGGCTCCCAACATTTTTCCCTGAAAGCTCCCTCCCAGTAGTACCTAAGAGTCAATCCCTCTAGGATCCATACAAAAAACTGACTGATAAAATCCAGAAAGAATGGGCCTTAAATAGCACATATTTTGCTCTAACTTGGTATCATATATTCAGTTTTCATGACATCTAGAGTATTCGATACTTGCAAAAAGGAAAAACTGAGTTTTCATGGACTGAGTTGCTCTGTTTGAGCTCCAGGTTCTTTAGGCAACTGCTTGCACCCTAAAGAAGGGGAGAGGGAGAAGTCCTGATGTCACTCTACCATTTTAACTCTGCCCTCGTGCACTCTGAGCCCTTGTGCTTGAACTGCGAACAAAACAGAGGCAGGATGTCACACTGGAGGGTCTACTTGGGGGGAGGCAGGGAACAAGCCCTTTTAGGTAGGCACTGGTACCATAAAGAAAGGGGAGAGGGAGAAGTCATGATGCTGCGGATTATTTGTCTTGAGCATAGAAGTACCCTATCATGTGAAGGAGACACATTAAACACACCAAAGGGCATATAAAACACAAAAGAAACCCCACAATTTTGGAGCTTTAACACTTGTTAGCAAAAGATTTCTGAGATGTGTGTGCAGTAAGTGTGCTAACATTGTCTTAGTTAACATATATGAACTTAACTTTGAAAACTCCAACACTAACAGAGTCAAGCCACATTTGAGAGCTCTGACTCCTCCCAAGGAACCAAAGCCCAAAGCATAGTAAGTCCAAAGTAGCCCAACAAGGGCCTTCCTTGAGCCTTACATCAAACTTTAAAATCCAGATGTTGGGACCAGATGTTTGTACATTCCCTTTGTGCAGAATAAGTGCTAATACAATTTTTCAAGCTTCAGTTGAAGTTGGAAACGTGGCCTCTGCTACTTAAAAAACAGTTGTAAAAGCCTTGCTCAAGGGCAACATTTTTTGTGTGATTTATGTCCGTATGTGACATTTAAAACACGACCTCCTTTACCTCCTAACCACAGAAAGTCTTCCTGTCCAATCTGCCTTTAAGAAGGTCATGATGTTCAGTTTTTTGTTCGTGCATGTCATGAATCAAATAATGGGAATTCTGTGCCATAATTTGGTTCTTCTTTATATTTTTGATGTTACCTTGTCTACAATAAACCATAGCTGGTCTATTTTTTCAGGTACTGTAAAATTTCTGCACTTTGACTCAAAAAGAGACAAAAATGTGACTTTTTATGACCCAGGTGTACAGGTACTTGGGATCACAGCTTTAAATACCGAATGTGTCAAAAATCACACACACTCTGTTAACGCCTCCAAACATTCCCCGGATTCTTGAACCTACAGTAACACAGACGCCCCATTGAACATGTCAGACGTCAGGAGTGTAAAGATTTTAACACAGGCTGAGTGGTTACAGGGGTAAATGCTTTATTGTTAAGCCTGTAAAAAGGCTTTAATGACCATTTTTTTGTTGCGACTTAAATAAGATAATTGTTTTAACCACATTTGTTCAGCCATGTTCCCTCAGGCTTGTGTAACCGTAGGTGTGATGAAAACTCATTTTCCAGCCTGCTGCTGTTGTTATTGTGGGATATTTTAAATCCACCACAACGCCGCTAATTAACATGTTAGAGTGTCCAATAATGAAGCAAAAAAACTAAAGCAGGTCTGTTTAATATGTCTGAGTCAAAGAGAGATGTGTTGTCTTTACATTTAACTGGATGAGGTGTGCAAACACTTTAATATGTTTTTACTGCTTGGGTGTAACATTGTTTTAATAAATACAAAGCTCTTTGTCTAGACCTTGATGATTTCTTCACTTTAATATTTTAAGAGTCTGATTCTGTCGGATGATGAATGCTCGCGTTTGGGGCGAGCAGAGTGTTCATTAGTGCTAATGGGCCCAGAGGATCAACTCCAGCAGGGAATTAATGGACACAAACAGATTCTGTTGTTTGAGTTTATTTCATAATATGTCAGAGATGAAAGGTTCTTATTTCAGAATAAAATTCAGAGTTATGATTTGAAAAATACTTTGAACGAAGACCTCTTACACTGTGAAAGTTTCAATACATGAGAGACCTGTACGAGGCCCCATTACACTTAAAGCTATTCTTACTGGTTAGTGAGGTTGAACTAAGACGTTGGTGCTGAAGTCCAACATCAGTATGCTGAAATTCTACGGTATGTTTACAATGTTGGACAACAACATTTACCAGAATAGCTTTGTAACATTTTCTCATACTAACTTCTAACCTGACGCACCAGAATGACCGTTAAGTGTATTTCACTATTCCATTTCAGCCACAGCCCATAGAAACGTCTAGGAATGGGCAAAACCTTCCAAAAGGTCAGTTAATAACATTGATTACTGGTCAATCAGATAATGTAGCAGACAGGTGCTACTGCCACAGTGCGCAGTACAAAACATGAGCCAGTTTGTTGAACAAACTCTTGCCAAAACATGAGGTAAGTGGATTAAAAATATGCTTTCTATCGAAATGCTTTCAGAATAATTATTTGTTTTACATTAAATAAAGAAATGCTGTTCAGGTCTGACAAATATGTGACTGAAGATGTTAGCAGCATGCTATTCTCTGTACAAGCAGTCACTTCCTGCTGTCATCTCACTCATAACTTCTGCCTCTTCCTGCTTTAAAGGATGCTGATTGGGCCAAGCACAATTATTGTACATTGGAGCTTGACACGATGGATCTGTTTGATCACTAACATTGAATCAGGTGGATCCAGCTGCACTACCAGGTTAAGTATTTTCAGTGTGCTGAGGTGAAACCTTTTGTTTTAGCTATATGGGTAAAAAGGTGTGCTTGGGGTGTATGCAGGTGCAACTTAAGATATCCACATCAAAACCCTGGTTCCTTAACCCAGGGTTAGAGGTGAAAAATGCTTTCTTTGGACCAAGTCTGGTTTAGACTGGATGCAGGTTGTCTGCATTACAGCTGCATCGTGAGTCAGCTTCAGCACCATGCCTTTCATACCAGGCCTGTGTGTTGGCTACATCTCTGTGGCCAACATATCCCCCTACAGCGGAGACCCTTGATGGATGGATCCATGGTTACATTTTGTTTAGACAACCATCTGAATAATACTGCAGAAATTGAGACTCACTTTACAAAGCAACATTTTTTCAATCATCTGTTGTCCAGTTTTGGTAAGTCTTTGCAAACTGTGGCCTCAGTTTCCTAATCTTAGCCAACATGAGAGCTGTGGTCTTCTGCCACCAAAGCCCATGCATCAAAATTCAATGTGTTGTGCATTCAGAAACAATCATTTGCATACAATGATGATGATGTTTTTTTTGTTTTTTTATTTTACTGTTGCCTTTCTGTCATCTCCAACCACTTTGGTCATTTTCCTGTGTCCTCTGGCATCAAAAAGGCATTTTCATCTAGAGAACTGTCACTCACTGGATATTTTTTGGACAATTCCTTGTAAACTCTAGGGATAGTTTGGTGTAAAGACCCCAGTAGATTAGCAGTTTCTGTAAAACTCAGGCCAGGCCCTCTGGTCCCAACAATCATGCCAGGTTCAAGGTCACTGAAATCTCCTCTCCTCCCCTTTCTGATGCTCTGATGATCGGCTTGAACTTCAGCAGGTTGTCTTGAACATGTCCACAGGCAACCCCACTGAAGCTGATACCAAAAACTGGGCCAGGAACTATAAAGCTGATGCCATAATGTAGTTCAGAGGTCACCAACCTTTTTAAACTGATCTCCCATGAAGCTACAAGTGAATACTAGATCTACCTGCCCAAATTAATCAAGAAACCTTTACTAATATTTACTTTATAGATACCCTTATTAAGTTTTCACCACATTTAAGCCAGTACATATGATCTTTAATCCATCATTAACTTATGCAGCCCACTAGAGTTCAATTCTGGAATGATGTAAGCATCAAACAAATTGTCATCACCACAACATGTTATCCTGCTTTACTGAAAACTGAAAAGGTGAGAGGAATTCATTTAGACCCAATTAACCTTTCAAAGCAGCTGGATTCACCAGGTCTATAAAAGTCATGAATATGTGAATTGGTGAAAAACTCCATCCAGTGTGTCAGATTAAGATGCAACACATCTAATCTTAAAGATCGACTAGAAATGTCTAACAGATCTACCAGTAGATGTGGAAAAGCCCCATAACTGTGGCTTAGATATTTCAGACTTGGCCAGAGCGGTTACCAAACCAGCTGACAAACATTTCCTCTCATACAGACACCGAATGTCTGAGTTTACTGCACTGCGCCTCTACACTGTGTATTTACATTTATCTTACAGGGCACCAGCTTGTTTAAAAGTATTAACACTGGCACCAAGACTGCTTGAATTCAGTCTTCTGCTCATCCTGTCTGAATGTATACTGTATATGACTGACAGTACTAACATGTTATCTCTGCTTCTGGCATCTCCAGGATGCTGTTCCTGGATGTCTGCTTCAAAACAGCGTATGGCATCTAAAGACAACGCTAAAAAACCTGCCAGTATGCATCTGTGTGTGTGTGTTTGTATATCTCTTAAGTAGACGTGTATGTGTGGGTGTATTTGTGCATGTTTGAGTCTGTTCTGCACCGTCCGTGTGTGGGAGTGTTGGCTGCAAAAACAGTGTGTGTGCTACCATTTATGTTGAGAGCATCTTTACACTGCGTGTGTGTGTGTGTGTGTGTGTTTATATGGCTCTAATCCTGACAAAATGTGTCATCAAAACCTATATGGGTGCACGCAGACAGATTATTTACCATATAACTCTCTGCACATGTGTCCTTATATAGCATTTACATAATCCAGCACTGGTTATGAGTGTGCGTATGTGAGATTCAAAGTACCTGTTTATATAATCCAGTATGAAATATGTAATTAGAGCGCTTGGTATAAATACTCTGACTTTATGTTTACATTTTGTTCCATCAAAGCTTGGACGCCTCCAGCCTGCTCGCACAACACGTGGACTCACTGTGCGCTTGTTTTTTTGAGAATCACACATTTGATACACAAAACAATACATAGTCAGCATGTTGCTAACAAATGTGGAGCTGAGAGCGGCCGGCAGCCAACAGATGAGCAAACAACTGCAGATGACGTCTGGGACATTAGGTAAATAAAGTCAAAATCGCCAGACTTTTTCATCAATTTGAGGAAGATCTGCAGCAAGTGAAACAAGGCGGTAGAGTTGATTGATAGCTTGCAAACAGTGGAAGACCTCAAGACTCCAGCATCGTGGCGCACTTTAATTCCCTTTTAGCAAAAAAGGGATTAAAAAAGTAATTTCAGCAGGGTTTGTTTTGTGTAGACCACTTGTCTTATTCGTCATGCTTTCTTTCCTCCCACGCGTAAACGTATGAACTCATGAAGAAAAAACAAACCAGAACATAAAGGTTTACACATCGCTCCAGCCTCTTCAGCAGAAAACTCAGATCTTTGTACGGTTTTTCATTACAAAAGAGTAAATGACACATTTTGAGGCAGACAGACAAAATGGGAGCTATTGGACAGAGATGGTGTGAGATGGGGAAGTGGAGGAGAGGAGGGGTGAGGCTGGAGGGGGGAGTGTGAATCCAAAATGCAAAAAAGAAAGACAAAAAAGAGAGAGGAAGAGAAAGAGCGAGAGGGAATAATAGAGACGAGAAATCTGAGGAGGAGGAGGAGGAATGTGTTGGCTCGGCTCCCAGCCTCAAGGATGACTCACAGCTATCTTTGTCCACCCCAGTAACGAGAAACGAACCCCGCCTCGTGGAGTGAAAGAGAGAAAAGAGTCCCCCCCCTCCTGTTTTGCTATGCCGTTACCGTGGCAACCAAGGCCTTGTCGACAGGCCTGCTAGTATGCCATTTCTACTACACTGCGGACGCAGCGGTATAAAAAAGGTGCAATTTCCAGAGTGCCTTTATAAAACATTTTTAGATTGAGAGGGTGTTGCTGTTTGTAAGCACTAACATGTAATTTCTGTAATATATGGTATCAAAATAAGTACTGCCACACAGCAAAAAAACGAGATGCTGATGCCAGGAAGTGAATCTGCATTACAGAGCTTGAAAAATTAAAACATATTGTTAAAAATGTGCATATTTTTATATCAACAGAAGATATGGAGGCAATTTTTAAAATTGCACCATTTAATGATGCTTTCCTCTTGATTTGGAGGGTTTTTGTAAAAGTACAATCTGAATTCAGATTATGTTACCTGGGCTGTTATGAAACTCTAAGAGTTCCATTGTCCGACCTTTGCACTCACAGAGCGGCCTCCCCCACATTCGCAGAGAAAAACACTCCTGTTCACCCTCCTGAGGTCAACATTATCTGCTCTTCTGATTTTTTTTTCTAAATAAAAAAGAGAGAATATGAAGTCGGCTGCTCTGGACCCAGCTGAGAGCGTACTAAATTCACTGTACAAAAATAAAACTTTTACTCATTCTGATGATTCAGAAAGGTTTTTGCAGAGGATTTGACAGAACTGTTTTGGAGGTTTCTGCTGCCAGAACAAAGTGATTAAAAAACATTTGTCTGGTATGTAATTAAAGAAGTAGGTCGTCCTTGAAAAAGAGATGCTGCATATCAAGGGACGATTGTTTAATAATATCAAATTTAAGGCAAGTCTGCCCTCTAATCCTAAACACAAACACCTTTACCCAAACCTAACTTCATTCCTGGAATATTAGACAACTACCAGTTAAAATCGCCACAAGATGGAAATGTTGATGCCTCATTTATAATTTAACATTTATTATCTAAAAACTAGATTTAAAAAATGCCTTATCCTTTCTGTTCTATGATGGAAAAAAATCTCAAAAATTGACATTTCAAATTTAGATGATTTTGGACAGACTGTTTTTTTGCGGAGCGATACATGACATTTTTCATATTTTTATTTTTTTTTGTATTTTCAAATAAGAAATTAACCAAAAAAGTGTTACTGTTTGATTTTTTTCTAATAAAGAAAATAGCTGCTAGCCCTTAAATGGTAAGAAAAAATATGTTTAACTTTAGCACCTCCTACAGTAATATGTCATGATCACATGAAAACTCAGTGATCCCCAAAGAGGAGGCTTAAATAAATGACAAGGTGGGCAGCACGACTGAAACAGTACCAATTTGCAGTATTTGCACCACCAAAGAGGCAAGACAAGTTCTGTAAGAGAATTTCCATGTGAGGCTGCACCATACGAGAGACCATAATGAAACACATCTAACCCTCAGTTTCACTGGCACAACAGCAGTAATTAAGAGAATCATGCAAACCTCTTCTTCTTCCAACTCTTCACAGGGTAAAACAGAAAAAATTAAGTCTCACGTTGACAAATTGACTTTGAATTTTTCCTCTCTTAAAGTCACGTTTTTTAACATTTCTTGCCACACACAGAAGCTGCAGTTCTTTCTTCTGATAATAATTGAGAAATTCTAAAATGAGGATTTCTTGTCAAAGGGCATGACTAACGGTGTGTTCATGTGTAATGATGTGTGTTTATAGTAAAGGATGTGGGACTGAAAATATTTATTTATTTAAAGGGGGGCCACCAGAAGAACTTTGGGAACCACTGGCCACTTGAAGTATCTAGTTTTAATGGGTTACTACCTTCATCAAGGAGGTGTCCATTAATTTTGTTAGTTTGTTCGTTTGAGTGTGAGCAAGATAACTCAAAAAGTTCTCATTTGCTTTGGATAAAATTTCCAGAGAATGTTGGTCAAGGCACAAAGGAGTGATTCAGTTTTGGTGGTGATCTGAATATGATAATGGAGACAGAGGAACTATTTTAAAGGATTTGTTAACTTTGTGGGATAGGGCACATTTTCACCAACAACTTGGCTATGGAGTCAAAATTGCCTTGGTGGATTTTTGTGCTCTCCAAGCATTTCTAATTACGGTTCAGCTAAAATTTATTTTATTTACCTCTTATTTAGCCAGATAAGTCCCATTGAGATCAGGATCTCGTTTACAAGGGCGACCTGGCCAACAGGTCAGCAGAACACGTCATACAAAATTCAAGAAAAATTAAGGCAATAAATTACAAACAATAAATATGGTAAAAAAAAATCAACAATTTCACAGTGGAAGTGCAACAGTTTTGAGGACAGTAACAAAAACACAGGCATTGTTCATAGGTTTTTTTGCTGACCTGTGTTGTAAATTAGCAAGATAAGCTTTAACTGAGACCAGCTCTGACATTTTCTGTTCAAAAATATATTCAGAAGCAATTTTCAGTCCACATTTCCCAGCTCTACCTATAACCACTGATTTTTCTCTAAATAAAAACCTGCGACATGTTTTGGTGCAAAACAGTTGCACTGAAAATCAAAGTAGCTGCAGGGCACTGAAATACACACTTGCTTGGTGGGTGCTGCCCACTCCAGCTGCAGCCATGTGCTGTTTACCATCGGGCAGCCTCCCTGCAGCATGGGGGGGGGTCAGCACTATGCACACGGGCACATCTGCTGAGGCTGTGGGGGGACAGGAGGGGGTCCATCTCATCCACTTTAGCCACAAGGCTTTTCCTGCTAGTGAGTTTAAAGCAGCTTTTCTGTGAGGGTCTGCTATAGTTACACACAATACAGGGCATCCATCATTTCCTGCAGCACTATTCAAAGAATTCCTCTAACGTGCTCTACAACAGTCCATTGATCCATATGGTATGTTACTACATAAACACACATACACCCGTCTGGCAAGCATGTGTGGGCACGTGTGGGTGGGGTTTTCCTGATGACTCACGGCTCGAACACCCAGGAGAGGAAAAAAAAAAAAAAAAAGGGGGGTTTCTCACAAATTCCCTGCAGATTGTCTAAAATGTTCCCTTCTCCAATTACAGCCCACTTTTCCTCTTTCCATCTTTGCTGAGTTTATTTTAGCCGTTCACAAAACGCCTTCATGAGGGAGACGCAGGAGGGAAAAGGTGACTCAGAGAAAGGTTGGATAATAAACAAAAGAAGGGACCCAGAAATAGAGGTGGCACCTGGAGAACATGCCAGAGTCCAGAACAATACTGGGTCAATAGTTACCAAAGAAAAACATTTTAAATGCTTGCTGCTATGTATGTGTCTGTTTTTTGAATAACAAAAAATGTGACACCAGGGGTCTAGCTGTGATTTCCAGCATCCCCATATGAGGCTGCCCTGGGTTTTAATCTGATCCTTGGTTCATTTCCCACATTTCTCTGATTTCCACTGTTCTGTTGATCCGATAAAGGATGAAAAAGCCTCTCATAGATTTAAAAAGAACAGCATTATGTCTTCCTCCTGTTTTGCATATCATGGTATTTTTAAGGCTGACTTTCTGGACAAATGTGTCTTTTCACGTGCAATGATTTAAACCGGATCGTTGATTCAGTTCTGAATAAGCTCACTCTGCATTCCCCTGACAGCGACTGTAAAACAAACATACACACAAACAGAGAGTGTACCAGTTTATTCCTTTAAGGACTTTTCTCATGAACTTGCACCTTGCAGCTGTAAAATTTCTAGCCTTCATTAACCATTTCTAAAGATGCTTTAAGTAAATTCTCCATGAGCAGACCTGTCTTTCTAACTTCTAAAAGCTCACAGTGTTGCGCTCCTGAGTGTCTCAGGTTGCTGTACTAAAGACCATTTTTGAGAAGGCTCCCAACAAAGTGTCTCCTTGTCGGTGCTCACACCTCCATCCCATTTGTGATTCAGTTTAACATGAAAATATTAAATTTGTTTATACTTTGGTTTCTCTCATATTCAACACTGCACGTGGATACCAGCGGTGCAAAGAGGAAAAAATCTGCAGTGCAAACACAGCTCCCTTTGCTTTTTAAGCAGTATTTTGGCTATGTTTAGAATACATTCATGTAAAGTAATATTTTATTTATTTACTCAATATTTGATTTATAGCACCAGGATGACATTGTTTCTATTTTTCTATAATCTATTACCTAAAACAACTGTGGGGAAAAAAAGTTCATAATAAATGAATGAAAGACATTTTGAGGGTTTTTCTTTCTCTCCATACCAAAAACATATCGAACCGAATATTTTGAGTACGTCAAAGGCCTAGTAGCCTCAATAATTTTATAGCAGGAAACTCCTCGTGCCCCATGATTCACTCTAAAAAAGCCTATTGATGGAGTTGTCAGACTGACTTTTCTTGTTGGTAGTCAAGAAAATGAGAAAATTGGAGGTTTTGGTTTCCATCAAACACAAATGGCAGCAAGACACTCTTTGAGTCACGTGACTGACATTGAATGCACCACGGTTTGACTACTGCACATGTGACATGGTATGTTGGTCTGGCCTATTAGAGATATTCATATATCTTCGTAATCTGATACAATTTGTCCAGCCCTAGTGTGTATTTAACCCCCTGAATATACTGTCACACTAAACTGAGAACAATGATGTGGAGTTGGAGTTGAGCACTCTTGCATAAACTGAGCTGAGAGCGCTCAGACTCCAAAACAATGAAACTAAATCCATTCAGGCCTGCTCTCTCCAGCCAACTCTTCTCCATGACTGTTGTGCAACTTTCATCAGAAAATATGCAGTAAAAGAAGCACAACAGGCTGGCACATGACTGTTTCCTGCAGCTCCTCGGGGATGAAGAGCACAACAGCAGGGCTTGTGTGTTTATGTGTGTGTGATAAATCACCAGAAACGGACAACAGCGCGGCCTTTGCCAGAGGCTGCTCATACACAGCCACATGTGGCAGAAGGGAACAGAGTCCCAGTGTGCCTAGTTTTACAGCACAGCAAATGTCGACCGTGTCTGATGGGTTTCAGAGAGCAGACTTCAGACGGGACGAAAGGGAGGGGTGTGTGGGACAGAAGACCAGCAGTGTTCCCTCATGTCAAACTCATGGTTTTGTTCAAGCTGTCAACAAAACAAACTCTGCATGCTAAAAAAAATTACATGTACTCTTTGTCCCATTCAAGGCTTCAGAAATTTGCATCTGCTCATACAGTCCTTTAAACAGAGTGTCAGTCAACAAGAGGAGAAAGAGAAAGGTGTCCCGCCCGTCGATAATGGATGTTTGAAAAAGAGAGAGCGTGTGTGTGTGTGTGTGTGTGTGTGTGTGTGTGTCCGCAGACACCACACAGCCTTGTTCCTCCTTGTATGATTAGCTGATGATTCATGCAGCAGTGAGTCACACGCTAGTCGCTCTTTGTGTTTAGTTATGAGCTAGTTTAGTCCCTGGCATTCAATAGAGCTGGGAAATATGTGGAGATTTTTAGATTACTAAAATATTCTCTGATAAGATATGGGGTAAAACATTATTTTCAGTGACCTAGAAGGATCCTGATCAGGTCTAATTTTTTGCAGTTGATCTGTTACCAAACATATTTGGTGTTTTGCTCTGATTAACGGACACTGAACAACTGACCCGCCTTACAGTCATTTTTGCAATCAGACGGATTCATCTAGCCAAGCACATAGATTAGCATAGATGCTAACAGCTTTAGTAGCAGATTTATCCAATCTGGAGTGTATTACTTTATTAAATGAAAAACAAATAACAACACAGAAAGCTTTTTTTATTAGATATGATATTTTTGCTCCACTTCTGACAAGTGTTGGCGTGAGTTTGTTCTACGAAGTGACTTACGTTTTGTACTTAACAAAGCCGCAGGAGCGCCAGCCTACCACATTATCTGATTGGCTCATAATGAATGTGACTGACAGAACAATTGTGCAATCACCTGCTGGATATGCTTTCGAAAGGGTCTGCCCATTTCCAAACACTTTAGAAAAGAACAGAACAGCCTTTATTGTCATTGCACCTCAGTACAGTGACATTTTGGGAGCTCTGTTTACAAAACAGTGTACGGTAAGCCTCGAGCTGCTGCCATCTTGGATCTTTCTATGTGCTGTTGCCCAGATGAACTAGTGAAGTTACTGTACAGTCCTTCTGGTGAGTCAGGTTAGCTGCTGGTCATCTACGGTGTTGATGAGTGGGTAAAAAATGTAATCAGGACAATACAATATTTATTTATTCAGTCGTAGAGCTTTTTTCAGTTTTAAAAGTGCCAATTTTGGAGATAAGAGGTTTGTGCAATGAAGACATGCCCTTTAGTCTGTTCAACTTGACAGAGTACTTCTGTTTACAAACAATAAAGTCTCTGTTTTTATCTCTATCCTTCTGTGAATAGTTCCAGCTGTTCCCTAAGAAGCCTGACTCCCCAGGCCTCCTCTGCATAGACCTACCACTGTGATGTCATACCATTATTTCATCAGCGATTTAAACTTGCTGGATCAGACGAGCAAACACAGGGCAGAGACTAAACATCTGTTTTTACAGGTGCTGTATGAATGGAGTTATTATTCAAGCACCATTCCAAGATCATGAAATTTTGAAAAGAATGTTGAAGTGTTGCCAATATTTTCGTTCAATTCAGACAGGGCATTTTTTTTTTCAATATTCAATAATTAAGAATAAAATATTGCTTAAGTCTGTATGTCTGGGAATCTATTTTTTTGTCATAGTATAACGTGGAAATCCAAATTAATTAAATTTAACTAGCATGATATTTACATTAATAATCCTGCTACTGTGACAACAATTTGTCTATTCTTTACAAAATAACTTAAACAAAGCATGCATTTTCAGAGACAACAAAACTATGACTTCTATTACTGTACCTTTTTACAAGTATCTAAACAAAAAGCTTGATTAGACAAAATACATGGCCACGTGTATATTACAAAGAATCTGACAGTCAAGCATAAATTGTCTCTTATTATCCTTTGTGTAGCCTTGCAAAGCCTGCAGGCAATAAAAATTATTCAGATAAAAGGTTCCTCTATTACCACAAACCTTTTGTACACACTTGTACTGCAAGCAGGCAGATTTTAACGGCTAAGCTTCAATCCTCTGCACAGACAGTGAATGGAGCAGCGCAGTAATTGAATCTCTCAAAGTGTAAATGTCCTTTATTCTGATCAGCACAGTTTCTCAAATTACAAGCTGGAGTCAATTCTCATTTGAAATGACAGAAAATCTTTGGAGTGCATCTCTGTGTTTCCTTCTGCTCCATGCTTTAAGGACAGATTGTGTCCCAGTCTGCCCTACAGTGAGGCACAGCTCCTCCTCCAGCTGCACTCAGTTACAACGAGAACTCCCCGGGTAGAAATCTGACTGCTTCTATTGTTAGTTTAAAGCCAAACAAAACACATGTGGCGTTTATAAGACTGTGATGAGTTTTGGTCGGGATCCTAAACTTCTGCTAGCGTATGATGGGAAAAAAGGGGATTTGAAGCTTGGAGCGCTACCAAGTTGTGGTTGTGGGACGAGCCTGACGATAGGGTGCTCTCACGCGAAACATAAATGCACTGGCACTGAATACAGACAAAGAGAACACGGAGAACTTACAGATTTGTGTATGAGGGATCAAACAGGAAGAGAAATTTATTCTAAGATCAGACAATCAGAACAAAGGTGCATCATTCAGGACATTCACATGGTGCCAGTTGAGCCATTAACACTCAGAAAACAACACTGCGGTGACTTTCCTGTGATTGTCTAAACTCTGGCTCTGTGTTTACTGTCCTCAATGGCAAAACCACACCCACAGGATAACAAGTAAAATCAAACCAAGAGTTTTCAAATACTTGTGTGTGCACTGCAAAACTCAAACTAACAGCCAACTGCTAATGTTTTCTTCAATCGTTTTGTGGATTCCCCACAATGCCAGCATTTATTAAGTGTTTGATCTTTAAAAAAAATCAGTTTGTCAAACATTTGTGAAACATCTGCAAATGACATCTGTTCATAACATATTACTTGCTGATGGAAAATGTTTGGAAAAATGGCAGATACTCAGTATTTCAATATTAAACTGATTTGTCAGTGCAGTCCTAGGAAGAAACTATCCATTTACCTTTGTTTTTCTTTCCTCTGTCCATCCATCCCTCTAGAACAGGGGTGGGCACCTGGCTTCAGTTTATAATATCAAAAATGTATGCTCATGCAGAAAACCTGACAAAATCTGCATCTGACAACATTAAAAGAAGCAGCACTTCCAAGAAAATAGAGCTATCATCGGCTGTGATTGTTTCTTTGTTGCATATGCCCATCAGTTTACATGGTCAAGCAGTACAGGTCAATTAAAACAGCATTACTGTGCATGTTTTCTTTCATTAAGAAACAAGCATATTGTGTTAAATTGAAAAATGAGCAAGCCCTGATAAACATCTTATTTCAACATGCTTGAATGAAAAATAATATCTGCAAATGGGTGAGCAAATATGAGTGTTGAAACGAGATCTTTGCTTAAATTAGTGCATCTCATTTCAAGACAATTACCAAATAAAACTTGCTTTTCCCATCAAAAGATGTTCTTATTTTTAACAGGCAATCTCACCTCATTTTCTATGCTTGTGAAAAGATCTTTTTGTTTTTTTTGCACCCTTGTCTGCTGTGTGAGGCTTAAAATGAGCACAAGATGTTTTTGACCAGAAATCAGACAGCCAGGATTTTAGTTTGTGCAGTGCTCTCTGTGTGAAAAAGCACAAACTGTTCTAAAGAATTGACAACAGCATTTTATGCGTGCATTAAATACATGTCTATGTTGAGCAGAAGAGAGGGAAACAAATTGCAAATATGAGAGTGTAAAGATTTCCAACCAAACTGATCAGGGTCTCTAATTATTTACTATAGGTTGAAAAAATTGAAAAAATAAACACAAACTTTCACTGGTGAAAAATCAGATCAACATGTAGAGACTTTATTTTTAAGTCCTAAGTACATTTCCTCCTTCCTTTCAAACAAGAACAATTGTTAATGCAGAACATCTGGAGCATGGCTGTTTGATTTGAAGACTGAAAGAGTTTCCATACAAACTCAGTGCCCTGTTTAGATTATATGGCAGGACTGTTCCAAACACCCCTCTCATAGTACATTTATTTCAGCATAAACGAGGTTTTGCAGATCTGGAAGTGAGCATCTGTTACATAACGGACCAGATGGTGCTGAAATGGTTAAGGTTACAGAGCACCCACCTTCACCACTTCCCAAAAAAAAGGAAGGTCCTTGGGCAAAAGGGAGAGAGAGAGAGAGACTTTGTGGAGTCCCACCATCTTAGACTGATTTACTCTGGCCATGTGCGAGTGAGTCATCAAGGGTTTGGCGGGCTCTGAGGGCTCTATGGAAACTCTAACTCCATAAACTCCACTTCAACACACACACACTCAACGTGAAGGCCTGCCAAAACCTCCTCTCGGTACCAAGTTCTGGTACGCTGAGGTCCAAGACTGACTCTCTCATTACTTGCACCAATAAAGGCAGCAGAGATGGCTCCATGCAGCAGTGGTCCTGCACATTTACAGGCCTCCCACATCTGTTTCCTATCATAAGCATTCATTTTGGGGCAAAGAGAACAAACAGTCAGCAGAGCAGCTGAACACTCTCTACCCGGGCTTTATAACACCGACTGGCATTATCCTCAAGATAATCCGTCTGAAGAAAGTAGTGCCCCGTAAACTTAAGTGCCTATGTGAGTAGACTCTAACAGCAAGACCTTAAACAATCAGTGTGCCCTAAAGAATAAGAACACGAGCATGAGAAATCACCTGTAAATAAATAGAAGGTCAGTAAGACAATAACATACCCCATTCTAAATGTGTACTGAGCAGATTAGCAAATTACTATTTTCACTGAAACTTACACTAGTTTGTGTACATTTTTGTTTCATTGGACCCCTAAGAAAACTGTGTTGAAAGAGAGAAGCAGTTCCTGAAATAATCTTTTTACTTAAAGGCAACGCAGTATGGACTATTTCTTTTATACAAAGTATAAAAAAATAGTTTTTGTACTTTTGACAAGTAGTTCAACAGCCCAGTTGAGCTTACAAAGAGAGATCCTATTTGCATCAGTGTTGGATGACACCCAAAATCCCGGTCGGGGCACTTCTCCGAGCAGTTATCTGGCCTGTCATGACTCAATGTGACAGACAATTGTCTGCCGTCACATTATACAAGCTGAGCTCATCGTTGGGAAACACAGGGTTCCCCCTGAGGCAGCTAGGAGAACAGAGGAGAAGTGATCAAACAGCATGAGAAAAGAAAAATGCAGCGCAGCACGTTGAGATGTGCAGCTGCTGCTGGATGGTAGTTATCGACTGTTTGGGGCCTCGGGGAGAAGGACCCGCGCTGCTGAGCCTAATCAGTCCTCAAAATAACAAATGATCTGGAGTACAAGGGGAGAGTGTTTTATTTTGTCACATTTAGCTCCACATTAAACACACTGTATAAATATAAATTATATATATAATATTATATATCATCATACATAAATTCTGCCACTAGAGGGCTCTCAATTAAACAATAACAAGATGACACGCTGAGTCAGCTCCGCTCGCTTGCTTTCCAAACTGCTTGAAATATTTAAGGTTATGTAATGCCATAACTTAAGATTATACACCAATGATTTATAACATTGTGACCACCTGCCACCCTGACTGGTCTGTGAAGTTAATCTTTACGCTTGTCCATCAACTTTTAGGACAAAATGTTCACTCGTAGCCTAGTATAACCCACCCACTAACAGGTGCCATGATGAAAAGATGGTCAGTGTGATTCACGTCACCTCTCAGTGGTCACAATGTTCTGCCTGTTCGGAGTATAAAAATATGAAAAGAAATTACAGTGCTAAAATAACAAATATTCTACTTTAAAATTTTGTGGAAAGGGAGTGACAAAAGGACAGATGCTTAATGGAGACTGATTCATACTGAGAAACTAAGCAAAGAATAAATTGATTTTTTATCCAATTAGTTCTTTTAGATTACTCTGAGACACCAGGTTAATTTTTCCACTGAGAGAAAGCTCTGTTAGTGTGACGAGTATTGGAGTTCAGGGATAAATTTTTGCTTAATGAATAATTCTGATGGCCGCTGGTAAAATTTTGATGCGGTCAATAATGAATGAAGGGGTCAGACTTTCACAGAACTAAAAAAATAAAATCCATCAGAGTGAATATCTTCAACATTTTAACAATGATAGACCAGGAGCACTAGACTATCGTTCAATCTCAATAATCATACTGACCTGAAAGGAGCATGTTACAGCCATTAATTTTTGAAAAAGTCTACATAATCGGTCTTTTAGATTTTGGAGTGAAGACGTTTGATTTATTCTGCAGAATTACTAAAACGCTTTTTATTGGAGCAACTTTTCTTCTGTTACAGTTAATCTTAAGTGTTGAAAAGAAGACGTATGAGGCAGTAAATTTAATTTCTTGGCTGGTCAGTCTGTCACATAAAACAGACAAATTGTGATGCCAAAGTCTGACAATTTCACGGTTAATGAGTGAAAAAAAGTACACTCTGCAGATGAGGCAATGTTGAAATAAGGTGCTGAGGTAACTTCATGACTGGGTGAAGGAATGATACCAAATAGTTAACTGATTAATGATTCATTTGAATTAACCTCAATGACCTGCCAATCTCACAGGTAAACACCAGATAATGAAAGAAGAATGATTCTGTTCCTGCTGTATTACCTGCTCAATTTCTTTTTTTTTAGTATACTTCTGTGCTTTTGCCATTTTTTTCCAAATACATCATGACCTACAGCATATCTTTGTTAAATAAACATGTTAATACTTTTATCTGCACTACTTAAAATGATCATTCACCTTAAATCAGTCAAGCGATAAACCAGGTCATGAAACTGAAATGACATTTTAAACTTGTCCTCAAAGTTAGTCAGAAGTGGTTGGTGTCGTTATTTTAAAATAATCCAATATGTCACAATCTTTTCTTTTCTTCTGTGTTTCCATTCCTCTACACTTTGTGGCAAAACAAACAAACAAAAAAAAAAAAATATGAAAGACACCATTAACACGGATTGTTCTACATTTTCTTTTAGTCACAGCATCTGGATATCTGCAAAACTTTTAAGAGGTTAAAATCCAAATTATTTTATTTGTTTATTTTGCAATTATGCAACTCTGTTAAATGTTTGACAGACTCATGTATTCATCTAACTAAACATGAACTCCATTTTTTATTTAGAAAGTGCTTTTAGATTAAACCAAAGAACCAAACCAACCAAGAACCAACCAAAGAATAAACCAAAATACATAAATGAATAAGTCTAGCCTACATACACTTGATTTTTGTCCTTACATTCAGATGCATCAATTATTGGATTATTTTCAGCACCACTAGCTCCTTTTATTCAGTGTGCTGTTATTCATAAGCCTAGAAGACAAATAGTTTGATATTGTGGTTTGTCTCTTATTTGCAGTTAACAATAAGGTTTAATAAGTGAAAAATAATCCACTACCAGTTGACTACAGGCCAAATATGACCAATCACATTTAAAGGCAAATCCTTTGTCTGAGATATGCAAATAAAATCAGAGAATTATAATAAATCTTACATGCTTTAGCTGTTATTTTTAAGTTTTCTAAGTTTACACAATCCTCTAATATCTTCAGAGTTGTTGCTATATCACCAGACTGATTTCCTCGTCTGTGCTGCTCAGGGACACAGAGATCTTTCCATAAAGGCAGGGGGTACTTTCCAAGCTGCTTTAGACAAAAATGCAGTGTAATGACACATCATTGCCACCAGACTACAGAAGAAAGCTTCCCTTTTAAAAAAACCGCAAAGGCATTCAAGAGACTTGTCTGCATGATCAGAGAACTGCACGCTTATTCTTGTCCATTTTAGGAAAGGACTTTGGAAACAAATATTTAATCTCAACAAACTCAACACGAGCACTCGGACTGATTCCTCTTAATGTCAATAACAGGGCCCAGAATAACACAGCTGTATAATATGACATCTAATCTTAGTGTGTTACGCAGATGAAGTTCCTCTATGATCAAAGATAGAAACTTACTCACTGAAACTTTAGTTATGACTAATTATAGAGCACTTCTCTAAAGTCAATCCATCAATCTCTCTGCTTTTACTTCCGTTTTACTCACAGGAGACGGATCAGACGTGTACCAGTTTGTTTATAGGGTTTTATGTGTTGCTTAGCGTGTGGACTCTGTTTGCTTGGTAACATAAATGCTAATGTCAGCTAAAGAGCTCTAAGATGACAATAGAAATATGTTGCTTCAATGAATTAAAGGCTTCCTGGATTTAGTAAGTGCATTAAAATAACCTCATGGTAAGTAATACTGTTTCCATTGTTAACATAATTAAAACCATATCAACCAGACAATTTACATTTGTATTATTAAAGCATATTATCACATGCAGAATTTGAGGAGTGATAAAATTGTTCCCTGAACCTGAGCCAACAGGTGGATGCTGGGGCGGTGGAGGGTCATAAACAAGAGTGATGCAGGGCAGAGCTGACAAAACCCGCATTCACACACTGACATTTTTTGCGTAAAGGGAAATGCTGGGCTGCATCAGGCTCGGTCAGGCCTCGCAGAACTAAGTTAATGCTGGCTGGGCCACACCAATGTTGGTCTGGTATGTTGACAAACTTTATGAATGCTTTTGAATTTCTGAAGTTTGATTAACACACAAGAAAACGCTAGTAAGAGATGACCACCGCTTACCTCCACTGCTCTCAGTTACAGCTGTGTTCATCCCTGTTGGCTAACTTTTTATCTTTTTTTTCAGTAGCAACAAATACTTTCCATACTTTTGGTACAGCGGATCAGAAAGACGAAGGATATTGTATCATCTAAAGCACACAGTATTAAAAAAGCACAAAGTGTAAAATATTTAACAATCTAATTAATAAAGTATCTTGGTAAATTCAGATCTAACACAGATTTAATGTTTTATTTACATGTTAATATTGTTTATGAGAGTCCAGAGTGCTCTGTGCTGCTCTGAGTGACATATCAGTGCCTTTTGCACGTTCTAACTCTAGGGGTGTGTATTGGCCAGGATTTGGTAATACAATATGTATAACAAAACAGGAGTAACAATGGGATATTTCAAAATAATATGAAATTATAAGCAGGATGATATTTCAGAATTTTCAATGTTTAAGAGCCCATAATATTTTTGGCATCAAAAACAGTCTTCAGTAAGTGTTAGTAAAATATTGTATTATAAGGCTGTACTTAATCTGCTTCGTTTGTACTGGAGTAAAGTTTCTAGAAGCTACAGTCTTCGCTCTGTGACTCAGTCACAAACTTACTCTTCTGTTCCCAAAGTTTGTCTTGAAATGGGCAAAAGAAGTTTTAGATACGCTGCTCCTGCAGACTGGAATCTGCTGCAGGAAGAACTGTCTTTGGGAGCTGGTCTCTTAAAATCTTGGAAAAGATTATTAAAGGCACTGGAGGAAGATGAAGCCAACTGTGGTCGTGTGACTTGAGATTTTTCGCTCTGTGACACTGAACTGAGTGGTTGTTTCCATTGATCTGTGTTTGTAATTGTTTCGTGTAACTTGACAATGTTCTGCTGCTCATCTTGACCAGAACACTCTTGTAAAAGAGATTCTTAATCTCAATGAGGAATTTAATATAGGAAATAAATAAACTGTAAGGCAAAATAGCACAATATATTGGGCCTATCAATATTTTCTTAGACCCCTACCTAACACATATTATCCATACTATTGTAATACTTATAAGATAAACTGGATAACAATAATTGTAAAATGAAGTTTTCATATTGTTACATTTCTTGTGTCTTTTTGCATATCATAAAAACATAGTTTTCAATAAGAGGTAACAGTGGAATCTGGTTTAAATATATCATTTAATCAAAGATAAATGCATTTGATCATTTGAAGCACTAAGAATGACTCGGCTTAAAACAGATGCGTCATGTTTAATACAAGTGTAGTCAGCAAATGTTCATAGAAAGGAAATGTGAGTGTACTCTAAGATAAGAGCATTTCCTGCTGTGCCCTCCGTAAGTTATGAATGACAAAAGTGCCTTTACTACTCTACAGCGCCACACTAGATCTATGTATTGTATTATGTTCCTGTCTACTGCTGCACCCGAACATGTTCTGCACTGTTGTGTCTACAGCAGCGTATATTTAATCCACTTTTGACGGTAATATAAAGTCGGAGAGCGCTGTATCCTGCTGCCACACCCTGAACCACACTGAGCCAACAGGTGGGGCAAAGTCAGCGGAGGCAGTCGCTGCTTTAATACAGAGTCAATTTGATCCACGAAGGGTTTGGCTGTTGACTTTTCAAACCTGTACAGTTGAGTCTTGTCCTTATCAGAACAACAAAGGGAGAGATCAAAGCTTCAGTTTTACTGCTGTGAGGGTGTGTAAACTCTTGATTTCTGACACCGCTATCATTGAGCTGAAACGGGTCAGTGATAACAGTCGGCGTTGTCACTGGCATGAATGAAATCACTCTTAACTTACAAATGTATCTTAGCTAAAGTTCAACTCATAAAGTTTACTCATACCACTTTATTGATTATTTATCAGGCCCGGATGGAGTGACATAAATGCAGAGTACGTTTTTTACACATCTGCTGTGTTAACAAGTTGTCCTGCCACTGTCTTCTCTACTTTGTATGTCGATTGCATTTTGTTTGGTTATTTCTTTTTTTTTTTCCCTGATATGTTGTTTGGCCTTTTTATTTTTTTAGCTCTTATCTGGTAGCTGCAGTGGTAAACAAAGTCAGAAACTGGGGTAAGAGATAGCTGGGAATGTTGTGGGAAAGAGGTCTCGGGCCAGATTTGAACTTGGATAGAGGAAACCAGAAACATAACATTTTAATCTGTTCTTACACTAAAGCAATTACTGTAGTGATTCTAAACCTCCGATATTTATTGATAGTCATATTATGGTCCAGAATGGAGAGCTATTGTATTATCGTTGTATTGTTGTGTTGCATTAACATGGTCAGATAATCAACACTGAAAATGCTTCTATGAGATTGTTGCACATGCACACATTGCAGTTGTGAAGTAAAAACAATATATTGTTTAGCCCCAGTGTAGATGATTAAAACTGGACTCAAGTACAGTACTGAGTGTGGAGTCAGTTTAAAAAGAGCGGTGCAGGAATGAGTAAAAAAGAGGTTCCCAAGGCTGAAAAAGTACGATTTCAGCATTTAATTTTGAGATATAAAACATCTGATGTTTCCACACTATTTGATTTTGAAGTGTTAGTGTGCTATTAAACGGATGATTGCTAGAGAGCTGCTAAAGCGAAAAGGTTGCTGGTTCGATCGCCAGTCGAGCTTGTTCTCCATGTGAATCCTTGGGTTCTCTCCAGGCACTCCTGCTTCCTCCCACAGACAAAAACATGCTTATTAGGTCAACTGTTGACTCGGCTGGCAACCAGTTTAGGGTGTACCCCACCTCTAGCCCAGTGTCAGCTGGGATAGGCTCCAGCCCACCCGCAACTCCAAAAGGGAAAAGTGGTTTAGATAATGGATGGACAATGGGACATACACCACAGCCAGAGCCATGGGAACTAACTTGATCAGGTCATTTGATTAAGATGAACCTCTCAAATGAAGGGTTAAGGGTCCGTCCCAATTCTACCCCTTAGCCCTTGTCTTACCCCTTACCCCGTGGTTTTGAGCGTTCACGTCTAGTGGAGGGGTCACCCAATTCTCCGTAGGGCTAAGGGGAAGGGCTCAGAGAAAGGGCCCTTGAAACAAAGACAGACCGGGACCTCACTTGAAAGGAAGGGGTATGAGAATTTCCCATAATACACCGTGCCCGCTGACAAGAAGGCACAGCGGAGACCGAAGGAAGCGCATAATTATGGGTAATTATTAAATCATCAAGTAAATATTAATCATGTTTTCAGCTGTTGGTCGTATTTTAAAATTTTTCATTATAACGAGCTAGCTTTCGCAGCTGTAGCTACAGCTATTGTCGCATCTGCCTACGACACAGCCAGCGAGCGGCTCTGGATGATGACATAACGGTAATCAAGTGGCGTCTCGTTTCTCAGGAGCGTGTTTTCACCCCCTCCCCTTGGCCCTCAGAACAGAGGGCTACGGGGAAGGGGTAGACGAAGGGGAAGGGCTAAGGGGTACAATTGGGATTCACCCTAAATGTGGCCTAATTGGAAATGTGGTAGTTGCCTTTAAGTCCAGCTGCCATGTTACAGTTCCATAATAGCTTTATGTTCTTGCCGATTACGTTTAAGCTTAAAAAAATCATAAAAGTTAGGTCTGCACGAAAAAACAAGGATGTTTCATAGATTTTTGTTCACCAGCAATGAAAGAGTGAACGATCTCATAGACTTTTTTGTTTTAAAGATCTTTTTTCAGGCCGGTTGTGCCTTAATTGATAGGAGGGAGAGAGTGGATGGGATTGTGAAAGGGAGCGAGAGAGATTAGGACGAGGATACTCTCCAAACTGGCCACAGGGTGAATTTGATCCCGGGCCACCAGAAGCATGTGTATGACATGTGCCTAGTTGTTTACCACTCCACCAAACCTGCACCCCAATCTCACAGACTTTTAGTCGAGAGAACCAGCACAATGCTAACTTCTTGGTTGGCCTTCAAAAACACATCACTTCATGACTCCATGTCTACAACGCAGCAGATTGTGGCTGTTCACAGGTGACATTTTAAATAAAAGACCATCATCATCAGACTTTCATTTTAAAATGTTTAGTTGCCTGAGTGCTTGCCTTATTAAAAAAACAAGTAAGAAAACCCAGAAAACTACATGCTTATTATAAATTTTTTGCCACATAGAAGCCTCTGCTTATCTACCTGGGTGGAGCACTCAAAACAGAATTCATAAAACGAGTCTTGCTGGTGACACTGATGAGCCTGCTCTCCCACACAGGCTCAGGTTTGTCAGCCAGGAGCTCAGCTGGAGGTCAATGGGCACGAGACACCAGACAGACGCACTATTTCAGTATTAAAGAATAGATGAGTAAACAAGGCCGTGCCAGCACTCCTGTTGTAGCTCTGGGGCTCATGTCTACTGTTTCTGACCTGATTTCTTTTTTCTTTCCTGTGTTACTGGCTCCAAGCTTTAGGTTTAGACTTGATTTTACAGCACCTCCATCCACCCACACCTGCTTTTGTCTACAGTTTTGAATTATTTACAAGTCAAATAGTGCTGCAGGGAGAATGGTTGGCATTCTGGCCCAGCAGCTTGATGTGTTGCCTCTAGGGGGGAGAAGCATGTGTTCGTTGTAAGAGTTATGCATATGAAGCTGTGTGTTTGAAGAGATGCACTGTCATGCCTTTGGGCTAAACAGGTGTGTCCAGACAACTGAGCTGCAGACACGGCCTCGCCTGCTGCTGCTGCGGCGTCCTGTCAAACATGATGGGGATAATCAAGGACAGAAAAAAAAAAAAAAGACAACATATTATGAGGAGGTGTCCGGTGTTTGTTTCTCTTCTGGCTGCTGCTGTCACCACCTGAAGCTCAGCTCAGGAGCAGCCGTCAGTGTGTATTAATAAACCTGACTTCCCGTCACAGGGAGCGCTCAGTCAGCCTCATTCCAGAAGCAGAGACCAAAAAAAAAAAGGAAAAACCTCTGAGTCACCACCCCGTCACACGGTCGAGCCAAGTCTCCCACAGCTCCATGGCAACCAAACAGCAAACAGGCAGGAGAAAGTATAGCAGATAAAGCCGGCGCGGGCTGGACAGAGGAATTCTTTTCCACCACACGTGCGTCAAAGATCTGCTTCCCTTTGAAAACAATCATCGCTGCTACTTTTCCTGCCAAGTGACTGCAGAGCTACAAGAAGCAGTCAGACATGGAGGAGTAAGTAAAGAGTCATGATGAAACCCCCCCAACAAGAATGTATTCAAGGCCTTTCATCTGGAGCTCACACAGAAAAACCAACAATCTCATCCACCTTCTGTCAAAAAAAGTACAAACCACACACTGATGAGCTTCTCACACGGCCGCCGCAGAGACCACAGCCAACACTCGTGCTAAAATACAGGCCTGCAGAGTACAAATGAGTGGGGTTGTGGTTTAATCTCCCTTTACAGACCAGGACCGGGAGGGGTGGGACTTTGTCAGCTCTGGAGTTTCATGGTTTATAGAAGAGCCCACTTTTATTCACAGTCTTTGCAGAACAGTAAACTTTTCTTCTCAACCTCGCTTTTCAAAGTGTTTTCTCAGCAAGAAATCAAAGTTCACATTGTTGTCAATAATAGTTCTCCTTAGATAAAGATATTAGATAAAGATTTTGTTTTCTTCTTTAGTCTTTAAGGACAAGCCCCAGGTCAGATGGTCCAGCCCCAGATTTTGTAATTAAAAAGCTTTTTAAAAAACAATATTCTAACATCATTCTTCTCCTCTGCAAACAGATTACCTCATAATTTTTACTGACTTTTACCCTTGTCATTGCACTTTCCTTATTGGGCTGATTATTTTTGCTTTTTTTCTCCATTTTTTTTAATTTAATTTTTGACTTTTATCAAGTCTGATAATCTATAAATCATCTTACTTATACCAGGATATGGTCTAAGGCGTGGATTTTTTTCTTACCTTCATCTGTTGTTAGTATGGTACTGTAGTTTGTTTCTGTTAAATGAAAAACCTGCTGCAAACAAAATGTCCCAAAAAGGAATTAATAAAAATTTGGATTTAAATGTATGTGTAAATGTATGCTTTTATGTAAAACTTAACATTTTTATACAGATTTATACTGTTAAATTACTGTTTAATAATACTTCTTGAAGTTTATATGAATTTCGTGTCCTGGTCATTTATCTTTTTTTCGTTTTACACTTGTATCATCTTTTCTTTTAATTAATATTTTTTGTAACATTTAGCATTTTATAATTTTATGTCCGTTGCTTCTTGGTTTTATTGCTTTGCTTTTTCTCTTGTTTCTTTTCTTCAATATTTTTATCTTTCATCTTGATTTTACTTTTCATATTTTGGTGTGCATTAGTCTCCAAATCAATGTTGGCATCCTTGTTATTATGATCACATTACAGTTGAACACTACTTAGTAAGTGGGACCTCTGCTGAGTGTTTATTTACAGAGTAGTTGTAAAATAATCCATAATTGTGATCAAAACTACTTTTTAATCTTTTGTCAATGACTTTTCGGCCTCAGTGTAAGGCACTTGGGACAACAGTTGGTTTGCATTAAATGTGCTAAATAAATAAAGTTTGACCGACTGATTGTTGTTTTAAACACTGTTAAAAAAAACAAAATACTTTATGAAAGTTTGAAAGTGTTACTTAAATTTACTTAACAGTTGCTATGAATTAAGACTTTCTTTGACTCCAAGTTTATTTCAATGTATTTTTATTATCATTATATTTTTTAACAGAAAACTCAAAACACTGTGTTCTACTTTTACTTTCTTTATCAAACTCTGCTCTAGTTAAACATCTATCTTGTTTAGGGAAGTCACGGTCACAGAAATGACACAATTTTGTTCTATCACAGTTCATCTACCTACAAAATATTTTCATTGCCTACAATTACAGCATAAAGTCACAGACACCACATATAATGATTTGTTTCTGAATCTGTATCGTTATGTGTTCAGGCATGAAGACGTGCACTGTGGAAATATAACCTGATTTTTTGGTCTAATAAAGTAAACAGACAGAGAAAAGCTGCATCCATTTTGCTTCTGACGCTGTTAACTTTTTCACTTGTTTTAACAGAAACACATTTTCTTACAGCTACAGGTTGTGTTCGGACCTCTTTCCCCACATCCTCCAAGTTAAAAAAAACCTCAAGTAAAGCATTTTCACATTTGGACAAATCAAAGATGACAGACTTTATGTTCTTTTTTTTTTTTTTTTGAGAACAATGAAATACTTTGATATCTTTTCTCTCTTCCTGTTGTTGATGAGTAAGCGCCCGAGCATGTGGGTGCCCAAAACACAGAGAGAGAGCAAGGCTGAGCAAGAGAGAGAAAAGTGGGAGAAAAAGGCTGAAAATGTGCTGAGAGAGAAGCCGAAGCAAAGAATTAACAATCTTCAAAATGTTTGGCGCTAATGCAGGGATCGTACAACCTGTACAATCTATTTGTCCCTGCACAGCAGTCAACTGCAGCCTGTGACAGACTCTACAGAGAAATCAGAGCCTGTACACAGAGGTGATTTCGTCCTGTGAAATCTCCTGCTTTCTGTTCGTAATACATTTGCAGTCTGAGCTGTATCGACCAATCATACATCAGCAGGCCTTGGTGTGTACAGTTAAAACCGTTCATGTTGATAAAGTGGTGAGAAGTTATCACCAACAACTTACCAGCGCACCAGTTAACTCTATTTTTATAATGGTTCTTTTTTAATCTCTGAAGGTTGAGCCACAAATGTGTTCTGTGTTTGAGCCAGGCGGCATTTAGGTTCCCTCACTGCCTGGAAACAAGTTGGAAATGTTCGATCTGGCCATTCAAAGTCATTTGAAACATACAACAGACCTAAATAAGCTTGACTAATACTTTTTAAAGATCTACATGATGCTGTTTTAGATCTTTTTCTTTTTTTAAATCAAACTTCATCCTCCATGAGTGCCAGTACTCACATTAAACTGTTTTTCCTTTAGGACAATACCACTAGAGTCAGCCCAGGAGCAGCCTCTGTATAATTTACGTTAAAGTACCGTGTCCATGGGTGCTGGTTTGGCAGTACAACTCATATACATGCTTCTGCTGGCTTGGGTTCGGATCCAGCCTGAGGCCCTTGTGGTGCCTTCCCATACTTTCTTTTGCCCCCCTTCACAAGCCAATCCACTACCTCTCTCTCTCCTGTCAATAAAGGCACAAAAATGCCTCAAAAATAACTTTAATAAAAACCTCTATACTTTGATCCTCGTGTTCACGTGCAACTTGCATTTTAGGCCACTTGAAGCTAGGCTGGCAGCTCGATTGCGCAGCATGTAGTGCATGTGCCTCACAGCGAGAAGGTTGCTGGTTCAAACCCTGTGTCGATCAGGGCCTTTCTGTGTGGAGTTAGCATGTTCTCCCCGTGCATGCCTGGGTTCTCTCCTGGCTTTCCTGGAAGTTTTTCATTGCCAACAGGTGTCTTACCAAAATCACAGAATAATTCATGTTCAATGCCAGCAGGACACACAACTCAGACTAGGGGTGCTCATTCATGGCCAAGATTAGTATTCTAATTATTCTGATAAATATTGAGCTTCTAATTGTACATCATGATCACACAAATTTTTTGTATTATTGCAGTGAAATCACAAGCCCAAATAGATGGAAAACAGCAACATAAAATCAAAAAACTGATCAACTTTATCATTTAACAATTCTTTAAGCTTGTTTATCCTGTTTTGGTAATTTAAATTTAATTTCCCAGCTATTGCTAAGACAGCAACAGATAATGATTGGCTGCATACAAATGAGTTGATCTTACGGCCCATATTTCCCATTTTTGTTCAACACTTTTTTTCATCTAGCCAAACACACCTCTGTGCCACACCCTCTGAGTGCATACACATGGACATGCCTCACAGCTATCCTTCAATAACAATGTCAGCTTAGTGAAAAGAACACAAAGGCGCATGTGTGTTCATATGCACAGGCTGCTGTTTTACACTTAAACATGTTACAATTTAGAGTGTTTTTTTACAAGTCATGTGTTTTTATTGCTGGTCAAAGAAAAAAAAGGGAATCAGTAAATGACATCTGCCAAGTCTTTAAAAGATTTTTATGTTAAGCAGTTTTATTTTGTCCTGCCCTATCCTAAAGCGCACTTTGCCAGGCCATTAACACATTCCTCAACTGCTGCCACTCTGTACTGCATGAGTCTACACCTGCAGACTTTCACCTCTGGAGCTGAGGACAAGGCAATTTAATAAAGAAAAAAAAAAGACGCAGCCTGCCAACGACAAGCTTCAGACAGAAGTTACAATGGATATGAGTTAAAAGAGATAGTAATATATCCTCTGTTCCTCATTAAATACAGCGCTAAAAGTTGATAATTTATGACCCTTCAAGTCTGCACACACATCTTCAGGCTCCGCTTCTCCTTACAATCCAAGTGATTTATATCAAACTCTGCAAGTTTTATCCTGCCTGAGGAACTTATTTTCATACATGTTTTTTTTTGCATGAATGTTTTACTTGCTCAGTTTTAGATGTAATGTCTTAAAAATGATTACAGCTGCTTTGTTGTTGTAATTTACGGTAAAGGATTAATACAGATATGTTTCTTCAAGTATGAATGACTGCTTATCTGTACCAAAACTTAGTATATGCAGTGGACCCCGACAAGGGTGAACAATATTTAACTATTGCACTTTTGTGGCACACTGAAGCAATGCTTGCTTCTCCTGTTTTTAATGAACAGACAGGATAATTCATTTGTTAATCTGTCTAAGGTGTTTAATAGCTCATCATCTCTGTGTTAACACTCAATACCTTTTTTTTCCATTTTAATCCCACTTTAAAATAATTTTCTCCTCATTTTTACATTCTAACATGTTTTATTGAATCATATTTATTTTTTTTTTGTTTTATCAGTTTTACCAAACATTTTTGTATTATTTATCTCAATCTATTTATTTATTTTAATTCTATTATTACTTATATTCTGTTTTATTTTTTCACTTTATCCCCAGTGTTTTCTCATTTTGGATTAATGATGGCGTTTCCACAGTTCCTTCCTCACACACACACAGTTTTGTTAAATCAAGGTCTTTGATTACATTTTTTTATTATTATTTTTATTATTTATTTATTTATTTTTATTTATTTATTGGCTTAATTTGGGTTTGTTTGTTTTTATTATTGTTATTTAAGTTTGTTTTGCACATACTTTCTCTTATCTGTCCTCTGTTTATGTAACGCACTTTGTGCTACATGTTATGTAAAGTGCTTTATAAATAAAGTTTGACTGATTGATTGACTGATTAACAACCTTCATTAAAAACAGTAAAGTTCCCAGCTAAGTTGATCAAAAATTAAAAAACTCCAAGTGAACACTGAGTAAAATGTAGTTTTATGAATATTAAATGAGTTAAAATGGTAAGGAAAAATAAAATCTGCTATTTCACTCTGTGACATCACTTCACTGGTACGTAAGCTGCCACTGACTGGAAATGGATTCAAAATTATATTATATTATATTATATTATATTATATTATATTATATCATAACAGATCAGATTAGATAGAACTTTATCAATCCCTTGGGAAGAAATTAGGATCCCAGCAGCAGTATTACATAGCAGATAAACAGTTATATAAATAAGAAAGATATAAATTAGATATAAATAAAAATAAGAGTATAGATAAATATAAATAAAAATATTGGCTACCGACTGGCTAGAATAATAACATGTAAATTATTCACATAAAAAAGGCAAAGGCCTCAAGTCAGTTTCGTTTTATGAGTGTTAATACAAACACCATGTCACCATGTCTGAGTCTACTTGTAAAATTAGTCCCTGAGTCGAGTAAAGCACACAAAAGATGCAAATGCTTGTCAAATGCAGTCATGCTTGGGCACGTGTCAGCAAAAAGTGTTGTAAAGGCTTTTGGACTTTTTTTTCATCAACCATTAAATTTGCATGGTATACGCCTATTTCTTCCTCTACAGTAGTGGTCGTTGTTTGCTTCTCAAAACTGATTAAAAACATCGTAGTATGAGCATCATACATCTGCAAGAACACAAACAGGTGTTTGCCATGGGTGCCTCCTCTTCTTACCCATTTTTGGCAGATTAGTTTTGCAACATACTTTTATTGATCTATCAGAATGTGTAAATACAATTGTGCTCTGGTGCAGAATAATGTTTCAAGTGTCAACGTGGTCAGCGGGAGTCATGATGAGAGTAAAGCTCAGGTACAGTACAGAATAAGTGAGCCTGGTGTGAAGGTATTTATAAGGGCTTGATCACCGTAAAGGTAAATGATAATGATGCCTCAAACTACTTGAAACCAGCTCTTAACTGCTGGAGCTGGTTGTTAAATCTCAACTCTGGTTGAATCAACAAGACATTTGAAGACCTCAGAATGGGCTGTTGGATAAAGAAGTCATCCTTTAAAAAAATAATTATAGATCAAGTTTTGTTCACTCTTTAAAGTAGAACAGACGACAGATTTGAATCCGAAGCTTTTTTTCAATGAGGCTAATAAAATGTATCAAACTTTTTGTGTCAAACTCTGCAGTGACACATATTCTGGCATTAGGGCAGTAATTCTTCTTAAAAGGGCGTGCTGTGTGTTTAAGGTGGAGCCTGTTTGGCTGGAGGCGTGTCGTTTCCAACACCCTAGGGGCTCAAAGTGACATTACCGTGCTCACTAACTGACAAGTCGTACAAGCTCAACCACCAGGAAAGTTTTTTTACAGCACTAATGTAGGGTATGGCTACATGCTCCACACCGCATTCCTGGTAGAAAATTAGGGTGTTGCACCACCTCAGTCATCTTAAACAAGCAGGTGTTAACTTGAGACATCCCAACACAGCAATGTGAAATTACAGCAGTCCTGACTGAAGCACCGCCTTGAGCACGGCCACAGTATGAGGCGTTTTAATATTACTAATTCAGAGCTAAATTCTGTTAGTTCTTGGATTCTTTAACATTAAAAAGAAAAAGCCTTCAGGGGATGATGTACCATAACATGTAGAGGGATGTGATATGATGCACTTATAATATCCTAATCTAACCTTTGTGGTAAGCCCTGGTTTCGAAAACAAATTATTATGCAAATTATATTTCATACTAAACCGCCAAGTAAACACTATGACTTTTTTTTGGTTAAGAAGATGCATTCAAATGATTGAGGAGCTTGTCATGAAGAACAATGGTATCCCTGCCTGGAATTCCCCCAGAAAGAAACCACACCACAGAGATGTAATGTCATCTTCACTGCAACACTGAAGACAGATTTATGGGTAGCTCCTCATTGTGCAGCTGACTTCGCTTTGTAATTGCATGAAAGTTTTTTTTCCAAGTTATTTGAGGGGCATTTTTGCTTTTATTAGACAAATAAGAGATAGTAAAGAGAGGCTGGAAGTGTGGGGAGAGAGTGGGGAAAGACACACTAGAAAGCAGCTGTACGATGGATCGAACCCGGGCCAACGGCCTCAAGGCTAGTGCCTCCATATATATGGAGTGTTCAGACATAACCCGAAAGGCTATTGAGGGGCGCAAGAATGAGTCCAAAAGCGCAGTGGTGAGCAACAATTTTAGCACTTATGGTTCCCAAGGCAAAAAGTATATGGGAGTTTAAAATTGCTTTATGGATAAATACCTGAAAAAAGGCCTCAATGCTCATTTTGCAGTACATTCAGATACAGGACTCAGGTGTGGACACAGAGCTACACGCATCTGCCAAAATGAAGAAAGAAGAGCCAACCATGCCAACGACTTGTTTACGCTCCTTGCAGACACACTTTACCGCTACTATGGACGTTAAGAATTTTAAAAAGCTACAACAACAACCCTCTCCCTACTTCCACGTGAACAGTTCAGTTTGATTTGTGATGTGATACAGAGGACATTTAGAAACGCCTTTACAAGTCTACACTTGAATCATGCCAGAAGCTCCCTCAACACAGGGCCTTTGGCACCATACCTAAGTACAATAGATTAGTTTACACTGATAAACTGAGCAGGACTCTGATGAAGAGTGCACTCAGCTCAGTGCCGGGGTCCATGTTTAGAAACCACGCAACTAACTACCAAAACAAAATTGTAAGAAACTTTTCTTTGCTACGCTTATCATTTGTAATCTGCACTGCCTTAAGATTAAGCTACTGTACTCAGTGTTAATGCATAAGCCTACTTTTACTTTAACAAGCTTGAAACAGCTCAAAAACATATCAGAATAGCAAAATGAAATCTAAAAGAAATCAAATGTAACATCCCTCGGTTGTAAATACGGTAAAATCATCCAATAAGCCGTGTGCTGCTTCTCAAAGTGACATAAGACATTCCAAAGACCAATGTTGTCCTTATTTTACATCATTATAAGAGCGTAAAGATGCTAATGTAAGTAACAACCAGCTGCTGGCCCACAACTTTTGCTTTACTGCAGTGCAGCTTAACAACAAACCAGCTTAAATTAATATAATTAATATCAAATGTGCCCAGTTTGCCTTAATCTCACCAAGATTAAAGCATTCAAGCTAAAAATCCAGAGTATAAAAACTAAAAATGACTCATGGTGTGTTGCTTGGAAAAACCATCCAGTTTGTCACATCACTACAATAACAAAGCCCTGCCTCCTTTTTAAGCTCCACCCCCACATGCTCCTCCTACCTAGCTTTGAGCTCCATGTGCTCCTCTCTGATCTTGCTCAGCTCCAGCTGCAGCCGGGCTCGCTCCTTGGCCACCTGGTCCAGGGTCTTGCGGGCGTCGGCGAGCTCTGCCTCGTATGTCGCCTTGATGCCGGACAAGTCGCGGGTGACCAGTGACTCAGACTCGGTGATGCGCAATCGCAGCCCGGCGTTCTCCGACTCCAGGGAGCGCACCTTCTCGATGTAAATAGCTAGACGGTCGTTGAGGTTGCTCAGGTCCTCCTTCTCCTGCAGCCTGGTGATGCGGGCTGGAGAGACACCGGAGGCACCTCGGCCGGTGCGTTTCTGGCCTGGGGTTTCCATGGTAATAATGGCTCAGCAAGAAGTGTAGAGGGGGTGAGTCACTGTCTGTGGGGCAGGAGAGGGAGATAATTAATGAAATCTAGATCTGACTTCCTTGGAAAAACAGTGCAGCGAATCACAGCTGAATCACTGGTTAAACTTTAACAGAGTTTACACTGAAAAAATACTTCAGTCTTGCATAATTCTGGTTCCTGTCTGGGCAGAATGCCTCAGTGCTGGATCTGCTCAGTGAGCATTATGATCATTTATTCCAGGATCCTTCTTTCCAAAGCACGCCCATAAAACTTTCAAATGTAATAACTTTCATGTGCTGCTTTGCATTGTATGAGGCTAAGAACTTTCAGAGCAGAACTCTCTACAAGGATTTGCTCCTGTTACTATTACCTTTACTATCAAGACTTCAAATTAAAGAAAGTGGCTGTTATTGTCAGAGGGTGTTATAGCATTCGTGTCCCTTTCCTTTTCTTGATAACATCCCTTACACACAGCGGCATCATCACTGTAACACACTGTCACAACATACGCCTCACTGTTCCCTCCTTCAGCTCCATTAAATTGTTGTGGGAGCAGTTTATCCACTTTATGCTGCTCGCTGTTAAGCAAACACATTTCCCACAAACACAAACTCCCACCTTCAACTCACACACGAGGCAATTAAGCGCTTTCAGCCGAGGACACCAAAAATAAATAAAAACATTTCCCTCCCTCTTTGCTCTCCGGAGAGTTTTTGGTTGAAATTGAGGCAAACCACTTAAAAATGCTCCTCATTGCTTTCACTTCTTTTCTGTGCTCTGAATTTCCTGGATTAAGCATCTTGCCCACAACTGCCTGCATTGGCACTGATCATACCGTGATAGCAAAGTGTTGACTCATAGTATAAATGCAAGCCGCAGCATTCCCTGATAAGGACAAACGCCCACTGAAGCTGTCTGTGCTGGAGGTGACATGAATGAAAGAGGACTTAAAGATTTTGTGTCTCTGAGACTGGAACTCTTTTCACTAGGGATGCATAATATTTGCTTTTTGCTGATATCTTACATGGCAATATTTTCAAATAATTTAATCGAATAACATTAATGATATATACCTGCTTATTGTATCCCTTTTACTGGGATCAAAACCAAACCAAGACCAGTATGTTTTTGCCAAAGTCACAGCAGAAATTCCCATATCCACCAATCCCGATGATCAACATTTAAAAGGGGTCACAATTAGTCCTAACTCTGATTCAATAGTTTGATTTTGATAAATGCAGAGTATGTTCATAATAAAAAATCCTTTCAGTTTTCACATACTGAGTATTCCTAATCCACCTCTGTTACCTCTCTGTCAATACACTCTGTTGGAGCTTCTATCACTTTAAGTCCCCCTTCCTAAAGTGGGCCCGATCAGCTCTGGTTAGTGTCATGTTTTCAACAGCTCTGCATTCTTTCTACAGTCTACATTCTGCACCAAGCTCACTACTCCGAAGCAAAGGCCTTAACCTTCTGATGAAACAATGGTATGACATCACAGTGGTTGGTCTTTTCAGAGGGGCTCAGGGTACAAGCTGTTTCAGGCAGATACTGGAGCTGCTCACAGGAGGAGACGGAGAAGTCCTGATGTTGTAGACTTTGTAGTCTACAACAACATCAAGTGGTGCTAACAGCCTGGTGGTTAAGTCCGAGCTCCCCATGTTTGCTAGCTGTTGTCCTTAAAGTGGGCAGCATGTGCTCAAATCTAGTCTGTGGCTCCTTTTCTGCAAGTCATTCTTCTCTCCCTTTTGTTTTCTCCACAAAACAACCCACTGTGCTTTTATAATAAAGGCATAAAAGACACAATAAAACTTAAAATAAATTTGAAAGTGATTAAGCAAAACTAACTAAAATCTTTGATGGGCTCTGCTTCAACATGAAGAACGTGATCAAATATTTGAGACTATATTATCTTTCACCGTCACAAAGCTGCAACACAACAGTTTCTATATATTAGAAATAAATTAATCCATACTCCCATGGTTTTTAAAACTTGCAGCTGTGGCAGGAGAGGTGTGACTTGACAACAGCAGCTGCTCCTCTCACAACCTTTGCCACAGCCCTATCACTAAATGGCGGGAAACTCTCCTCCAGCACCAAACTTTGCCAGCCTTTCCCGCCCATTACCAAAAGTACACGTAGGGACATGCACGCCCCTGTGGGAGGTATGACACACACACACACACACAGGCGTGCACATGATGCGTGTACACGCCCACAGGACCAAACCCATTCAACACCAAGTACACTCTGGGCTAACTCTGAATAAATGAAGCATCCATTTGAAACACTGAAACGTGGTTGTCATGCACAGGTGCCGTTCAATGAGCTCCAACTTTCAAAAGTTAGAAAGTTCATCCAAACCACTTCCTGACAGGATGAAAATGCAAACAATCCTGTGCTGACTGAACAGGTTAAACAAGCACCACATTATTTTCACAACAGTATCATCGTCTGCCATGGTAGCCAACATGAAAAGTCTCACAAGCAGACAGAACAACTCTCTGAACCTTACCTCTGTGTGTGAGGACCTCTCCACTGCAGCCTGCTGAAAAGACTAAAGGATGAGTGTACAGGACCTTTCTAGGAGTTTATCTGCTGTTGTGTTGTGTGTGAGCAGCTGAGAGAGTGTGTGCCGTACCCCAGAGGAGCGTAGAGAAGAGGATCCGTTGAATAATGCAGCCTTGGTCTCTGCTAGTGGGTGTGTGCGTCTTTGGCTCGTGCCCTGCACTGCTCTCCTGGCTGAAGCTCACTGCACATGTACCTACTGCCAGAGAGAGGGAGAGCGGGGCGGGAGCAGCAGCGAGGCGAGGGTGGGGCTGCTGGGAGGAGTCAGGAAAGACTGACTCAGTGTGTGTGGACCCTGCATGGACACACACAGAGCAGCAGCTGAGCTTTATCTCTCCCTGCACTGGCCCTATCGCTTCCCTTCTCATTTCACTCAGACGGAGCGCTCGCAGACGGACTGACCTCAGCTGCTGGTGCAAGCGCTCTGTCAATAAAACACAGTGACACTGATGATAGCGAGCGGCTCCCAGGTGGGTGAAAGTCTGCGAATGTGCGGGTCTCACCCTGCTCCACCCTGCTGCTGCGAGGAGAGTATGTTCCTTGCAGGCTTATCTGGTTGCAAAAAAAGAAACAACTGTGACAGCCGACTCCGAAGTAAATAGCTGGGAGCAAGATTTCTTTTCCTTTTTCATGGAGCCAAACAGAAACCTTACATGACCTTGGCACACACAACAACAACACAAGGTAATCAAACAAACCCAACAGTGCAGAGAAATCACTGATCACCTCAAAGCAGGGTTCAAGTGTTATCCATGGTAGAAAAACAGCCTATCAGGAGGCTCATCCTCTGAATCAAAGAAGGAAAAGTCCACAAATATTTTGCAGTAAATCCCATATAATTGACTGGATAATCCCTGCGAGTCATCTTGAAGGTCTGACAATCAAAAGTAACTTCTGGCCTTATATTTGTCTCCTTTGGGTGGAGTTAATGGCATCACAGGTCCAATCAACTTCTGATGCATGTGGAAAAACGACGTGTTCAGTGTGTGTATGTGTCTTCGCACCATGGTAATGCAGGGTAGTCTATTCATGTGTGTGTATATGCGTGGTTAAACAAGGGGTAAGACAGCGTCTCTGTTTTTGGGCATGGGGCAGGCTCAGGGAGTATCCTGGCTTCACTGTGGCCTTCACTGTGGAAAGAGTCTGAAGCTGCCTCTCTGAGTCACACATTGACTCTACGGACAGCCCTCTTCAGCCTCCACCTCCTTTCTTCTTCTCTTTCTCTCTTTTTACTTTTCCAGTTCAAGTTGTTTTTTAGCCCTCATGTTTCCATGGACGTCACACAAAGAGCGCCTGGCTGGCAGCCGCGGCCTCTTTCCTCAACAATCCCTTTTTTACAACTGAGTCATTTTCTTTCCTTCACCTATCTGTGAGCACAAACAGTCATTAAAATCATAAATGCTTTCATGTTGGAACAGGGATGCTGAGGTATGATGTAAACTACATCCTTGAAGTAAAAATGACTGACATTTTTCCCAGATAATATAGCAAACGGCAAGGGGGCTATTATTTCTAAGGTCATGGTTATAAAGAGGCTAGACTCCTGCTCTTAAAGAGTTATTTTCAGTCATTCTTAGCTCTTTGTGCTTTTACTGACAGGGCAGCTGGAAAGAAAGGAAACATGGGATGACGAGGATGCAGAGGAAATGCACTCAAGGCAGGAACTCAAACATGTAACACCCTCTCCAGTGACTGAGCCACATTGGTAAGATATCACTAGACTGATCAAACATCACCACAGGAATGCAGCTCTGGTGGTAGCAAAGAAAAAAGGGTCAAAAGAAGAATTATGCTCAGATATGATGTGGTTAAAATACATAAGTGCTTTATTTTATCAGCAGAACTTTCCCCAGAAACTAGGATCATTTTGAGGAAAACTTTGTGTTTGAATTGCAGGAACCAGGGTCTAGATTCTGTCCTGGAGTGATTGGAAAGTCCTGGCAAAATATGCAAGATGTCTACCAGGGTCAGACCCCATGACATCGGTTGCTTTCTCATCTAAAAATCTGCAAATTCAGTTTCATTTTCCTTTTGGTTTGTTTTGCTTTCACACCTCCTCCTGTCCTCCTGCTATTAGTCAGGGCTGTAGTTGTGGTCTTTGTCCCTCTCATCCAGGACATTGTTGCATTATGAGCCGGAAATACACAACCAGCTTTGAGTAGTAACAATGTCTAAAGCAGTTTGGAAAAATTCTGTGTTGTGAAATACAGATTAATCTGCATTTAGGCTGCACCGGGTGGCACATACACATTCACTGGAGCGAAGCATAAACATATTCCAAACTGATTTATATATTAACCTGTAAAAAGGAATGAAGGCTGGCAGTGCTGGCAATGCTAATGTTAGCCACACTCTACTTGTTATTGCCGATGAACTTTAGCTTTTCTGTTGTGATATCCAGCCAAATCCAAAACACAGTTTACTTCCCCTTGGTTTGCTTGCCTTGTTTGGTCCTCGTTTGGTTAGGATCTCTTTCCCACCCACCGCAAACCAAACTCAGGTCTGCTCGTAAGCAAACCCAGACCACCGTTTTTTGTCAAACCAGAGTTTAGTTCTTTGGTCCACACCAGAGCTTGCGTGAGCTTTCACACCACCCCAAATTAACTGATCTTTCCCGAAAAGCAAATCAGACTTTTTTGGTCCAAACCAAATATATTAGGTCCAACCTGTTTCTGCTCCAAAGGACACTGATTGGGCCGTGCTGCTTTGGGCTGCACACAATCATTGCAGATTGGAGCTTGGCAAGATCGATTTGTCTGTCTACAGACACTGAATCAGGCCGATCCAGCTGCACTGCAAGGTTAGGTGTAACCCCTCTCTTGCCCAATGGCAGCTGGTACAGGCACCAGCCCCTGCGACGTCAGAAGAGAAAAAATGGATATTCAGCCAGTGTTAAGTTTGACGCACTTTTTAAATTTAGTTTTAGTTATAGTCTTTTGCCTAAAATATTTTAGTTTTAGTCATAATTTAGTCATCTAAATTGTTTTAATTTTAGTCTAGTTTTACTTGACAAAATTTCACAACATTTAGGTCGATGAAATCTACTGTAAATTTAGAGGTGTGTTAAGTGTAAGGCATTTTTTTATGTTTCCTTGAATTTCTGAAGTCATGTTGCTTTATGTTACACTTGGATCCCGCCAGCATTAAGCTAAGGCAGTTGTGACTGGATGTCCCTCTTAACTCATCCAACCTAACCACTCAAGCAAAGTAGCTGTAATGGATATATTCCTAACTTGTCCCTACTTTCTACATGACCAAATTAGGTCTGATTGGATTTAGTCTCTCTCAAACATTTTAGTCTAGTTTTTATCTGTTGAAGAAAACATCAGTTAATTTAGTTTTAGTTTTAGTCCATGCGCACTTGTTCTTTTTTTTGTTTGTTTTTTTTGTTTTTTTAGTTTTCGCCAGGGGAAAAAATGTTGTTGACGAAAACTATGACGAAAATAATTAGTCAACAAAATTAACACTGCATTCAGCGATGATGAGGTAAACTGTTGTGGTATATTTACATATTCTGGAAATATTACAGTCAATAAAAGGGACCAATATGAATGGCCAAAATATCGACTCTTATTAAAATGTGCCAATACCAATGTTGTCCCGGTAACATTGTGCAGCCCTGTTTCTGGTACCATCCACTATCTTTTGTTCCTTTTTTCATCAAAAGTTCAAAATAAATCTTAAAATAAATAAATAAATAAATAAATAAATAAATAAATAAATAGGTCAAGTGCAAAACAATGACATGTTTAGTAGCAGCATGTTTCTGATGAAAAAACTAAAAAAATACTTAAATGATCCCCACATTTTACATAATTTGCACAACTGTGAATTAAAATTTGCTGCATCTTTGCTCTTGTAATCCAGGATACTTTAATTTATTTTTTGTTTTCTATCCATGGAGTTAAAAGTTATGCATGGTGCTTAAAATGAAAAATCTTGCATTTAAAAGACAGCAAGCCACCATTGTTTTAACCTCCTGCTTAATTTTACATCACATTGAAGCTCTTGGCAGCTTCTCAGGCCCAGGTTTGGGACTGGAATCCCACATGCACTCATCAAGTGTAAAGACAGGAGCAGGCATGACAGACTGTGATGCAACTCACCACACGAGGCAGGTAGTGAACAATGTGTTAGCAGTCCGCTCCCTTCCTGTCACAGCTTCACTCCTCGTCTCTCCTTCCCTCGTTCTGCCCTCACGACATTCCAGGCCGGCAGCAGCGAACAAGGCGTGCCTGTTGTGCAACCTGAAGGTTTTATTCCTCCACCAGGCGGGACTCTGTTGCTTCTCTCCTGGGGAAAAGAGAGCAATGACAAGAAAGTATTGAGGGGGAGGTCTTGAGAAACAGCTTACACACACATCTCAGTACACACAAAAACATAACTATTTCACACCCTTTTGATTTTCTATTTTGACAAACAAAATTATCAAGCAAGTAAGCTACTGCCTTACACCACAACCTTAACAACCTCAGCTTATTTGTGAGGATGAGATTTTTTATGATTTAAACCTTGTGAGGAGAGTAAATCTTTAATGAGTTACCAATAAATTTGATTTTATTTCAAAAGGAATAATAAATAAATAAATAAATTATAAAAAGAGAAACCGTCCTTGAAGATAAGGCAGCTCTCTCAGGGAAGCTGCTCTCTGTGTTATCTCTTTCATTCAAGAGATCAATGTTAACACATCCTTTAATGATTAATAACACCCTTTGACTGCATCTGTGCATAACACACAAGAGAAAATTTGCACTGAAAACAGGTGAAGGTATGTCATTTAGATCTTTCTCAGTAGAGTAAATAGCCTTAAGTTCTTCATATGCCAGGGTCAAATATCAAGTTTTGAAGATATAGCAGCAGATTTTAGACCGAAAACAGGTCAGGACAGTATCTTTTATCTTGATAAAGTTCTCTGCTCAGTAAATTCAGCAATCAGTCATTGACAATCTCATTGGAATGTTAAGCCTGAACGGGAAATATTAATGCTATTTATTTTACTGTATATTTTAAATGAGTAGAAATAAAATATTAATACCCATTTGATACCACTGCAAAATCAATCTGAAGTCCCTCAAGCCTGTTATCAGGTAATTCTACTTTTCAACACATTAAAAACTGCAGGCAAAAATGTAGAAAAATTTTGGAAAAGCAGGTTGCATGTTAGACCAGAGGTCCTCAGTGTAGGGGGGTGGGATCTCCTGAGTATCACAAGACACCCTGGGGGGCTCACAAGATGCCTTACAAAAACAATAACAAAAAGAGAGCATAAACTGTACATTTTACCCATTATTTTAGGAATAAGTACATAAAGTGGGTTTGATTTAAAATGTAACAATATAGGTCTATAGGTAGTATTTATGTTAAAATGGGGGCAAAAACAAAATCCTTAAAATTTCAACTCTTCACTTGACACCAATAATTCAGGGGTCTGCTGCTCTTTAAAAACGTACACGGTGGAGGAGTCATGAGTCTCTAGCTTTGACAGTTTTGGGGGTTGTAGGCACGCGCGAGTTTCCTCCACGTACTTAAGTTTCCTCCTATAGACCAGTTCAGTGCATGTTTTCAGTGGCTCTCTATTCTTTCTGCAGTCTGTGCCCTGCACTAATCTGGTCAACCTAAGCCAAAGGGGCTGAATTACTGATAAAATAAAGGTGTGATGTCACACTGCTAGGTCTATTTGGGAAGGTATGGTGAATGTTCATGATGGATTCATGTTGGGTTCTGGATATACTGTATGTACGTGTATATATGTGTATTTTATACATGTATCCATGCATATATGTGTATCCATAAAATAAGGAGTTTGTCTCCAGTCTGCTCTATTGTAAAGTGTCTTGAGATAACACTAGTTATGAAGGCGCTATACAAATACAGATTGATTGATTGATTGATTAACCGCATCAGGCAGCTACTGCCTCTGGTCACAGGCGGAGTGGGAGAAGTCCAGATGCTGTGGACCTTGCAAAGAAAAACTCGTGGAGGAGATATGCAAGGCACTCAAAAGGACACGTAAAACAAAAAAAAGTATAATATGACTTCTTTTCCACCTTATAAGACTTTTAGGCATCTATCTTAAACCTGTCTCATCCTGTCTTTGTACAAAAAAACTAATCTAGATACACGCTTTACTTAGCTCTTCAGTTGACAAATACTGAGACATGATTTTTGCCCTGCACTCCTCCCTCACACAACACAGGCAATAACAGCAAACAGTAGTTGCCATGCGAGTCTCTGCTTTGCTTATCATGCAAATTCTCCTCAACATGATCACTTCAGCCTGTAGTCTTATGTGAAATCATTTAAATATTTAAAAAGAAGTCCAGGAAATGCAGAATAAACACTGATGGGTGACACACAGGGCTGTCAGTAATGTGTTCTTGGGTGGGTCTACACACAAACCACGGAGAAGGGCGAATCAGAGGCCTGTCTTAATTCCTTCAGTCAATAAAATCAGGAAGTCATGATCCCTGGGGGCAACTGAGGAAACTGCTCATGGGAGAGGACTCTGAAATCCTCAACCTCTGTCTCTAGTTAAAAATCTTAAGATGAGGAATAGTAGTGGAGAAAAATCACACTGCTGGAGCCACATCTGCCTCCATCATTTCCTTGTTTGCTAATTTTGCTACTTATAAAAATTCTGACAGAGAAGTTGATCAGTGGATCATTATTAAAATCACAGATTAAAACCAACACAATCAGGCAGGTACATTTTTATGATAGACTTGTTTACTGTACATCAAATACCTATGGGCTTTTAGCCATTTATTTTCTTTGTTCCTGCAGGAATCCTTTGCTCTGTTCTCTATTGCAAGTGTAAAACACACCACACAGTCTGGATTATTATCCGTGAGCATAACTATTAGTGAGATTTAATGGTATGAAAACAAATATTATAAATGCAGCTCCGTGTTTCAATGAAATCTCATATCCTGTTTCTTCTTTTTTTGTCTCTGGGAATATTATGTGCACCGGAATGGCACACTGAGGAGTGCAGCAAAAAAAAGCCAGGCTCTCTTTCAGCTCTCTGTCCAGTTATAAACTTTAAACTGATTTTTTTTTACAAATGTTTTGATGTTTATCGGTAGATTTGTGCTGCTGTGCATCCAACTTAAGTTTAACAGGCTTAGTAAAGTGTGTTTTGATCTTGCTGATTTTTGCCAATCTCTGTAATGTGTCCTCAAAATAGCAGTAACACTGCGTCACAGACTTCAGATTTCAGAGGTATAAGGAGGTTTAAGTGAGGTCATTGTCTGCGTGATCCAAATACTTCAAGGGAAGACACGTGCGCCTCACGCCAAAACACTTTTTATCAGATAAATTCATAGGTTCATAAGGTAAAAAAGACAGCATTACTTCTTTAAGAAGAATTTTATTAGTTCATTCTTTATAAGAGTGGTTTACTTTCATAGTACTGTTCATAAAAGTGTTGACACTGTTCAGCTGTTTTTTAATAAAAGTGTCTCTGTGACATTCAGTGTTTGACCCTTGTGGATTTGACCTTCAGACCATGTTTGTACACAGCAGTGATAGACTTGGTGGGGGGAGCCTAACCAGTGGCAGAAAGTGAGCCACAACACTCAGTTCTGGAGCAGCTGGATGCTTTCTCTAATGATTTAAAGTAGTTTGTCAGCAGAAGAGTTGTTGTCTTACAGTGACGTGCTAACCCCTGAACAATGTGGGAAGGGTTTTTGGGCTCAGTGGAAAAACAATCTGACTAAAACAGACAAACTTATAGTGGAAGGACATCTCTTTACAGTTTGCAAAAACTCCAGTAATGATATTGATAGAAAAAAATCAGGGTACACAAACTAATTGGAGCACATTATTTTGCCTTTTGTGTTCATGTCTCTAACTATACAAGCGAGATGTGTCAGACCTTTTTGTGTATTAATGACGGATGTAACGCATAGTGAAGCTGTTGACCTTCAGTGGACCTTCTGTTGTTTTTATAGTTGCAAATGTGGGAAATGTTGCATTTCCTCACAATGAAAAGATCAAAAATACACATCAGATACAGTTTTAGTGGAAACCTTAAAAAAAAGAAAAATTGATTATTCAACTTTCTGTCTCTTAAATCTGTTGTAAATATGTCTAACACAGACTTTTTCACCTCAAAGTCCCCAGTTGACACAGTCTCTCTCTTTACCAAAAGCAAGGACAGAAATACAGCTTTAAAAAATGTGTGCTACCATAAACACATCTAACAACTTAACACTGATGATGAACAAACATTTTAAAGCTAAATAAGCTTTAAATCCTTGTTTGTTATCCTTTCCTCCAATGTTAATTATTATTACTATCATTATTATTATACATTTTATTTATAGGCGCCTTTCTTAGCACTCAAGGTCACCTTACAGTGCAAATTTAAACATAAAATGCATTACAAGATATGAAAAGGACCAATAAATAAATAATCAAAGATAAAATTACTTGATTGAATTTCAAAACAATCAGACAGAAAACAGCTGTTTGAAAAAAGGGTTTTGAAACAGGATTTGAAGATGGAGAGAGAGATTCACATCCCGAATGTCCGGTGGGAGGAAGATGAGGAGTGAGGAGTTACAAATATTGAGTGGGAAACTGGCTGATTTTGTATGAGTGGACTCTTTGCTGACAAAAAATAACCTCTTAGACTAAATTAAACCAGGATTTAATTTCCTGTAGACAGGAGGTGGGAGGGTTGAATTTGGTTGGTGGAAAGGTAGAGCTGGGTGTCATCCGCGTAGCAATGAAAGTTAATATTAAATTTCTGGAGGAAATGGCCGACTGGAAGTAGGTAGATAATAAACAGAAAGGGGCCAAGGACAGAACCCTGCGGAACACCAGAAGAGACAGGAGAAGGCTGTGACTGAAGGATGAGTTGGATGAACTGAGTGTAATAATGTAAATCACCATAAACATGCCTCTGCTACTATTTATACAAGAATGAGCATCTTTGTAAGAAGAGCTCTCTTTCATTATAACCAATAGCATTGGTTTCACATTCCTACTCTGACATCCTAAGGCACACTTTGACATGTTCCCCTTTTATCAGTAAACTGCATCTATGCATCTATCTCCTATATTTATACATTTACTCTCAAATTTAGTCACCAGTATGTGTGCTCAACTGCTGTGATGTAATTATGACATCTACTCCATCTACACCTGAATTTGTTTATGTTTCCTTTTCCTCTTTCCACATTGGCCATAAAAGACCTTTAATAAATGTCTTCAATCAAAGAGATTTGAAATAAAGGCAATGTTTTTTTCATGAAAAAAATCTTTATTTAGAGTCTTGAATTGTGAGGGTTTTGTAAGCTGTGAAAATCAAATTAAGTGGCTGTTATCCACAGCTTTATTGTTTTTTTTTAGAACAAATCCCATGCTTTTTCTCATCCTGGAGCTACAGATGGGAGATTGTAGCAAGAAGAGTCACTTTCATAATAATCAAAATGTAACTGAGAAAAAAAATAGCTTGAATTAAGGAGCATATCACCAAAGTCTTTTGTTTCGTGACTGCTGTCTAACTTTAAAACACGTCTCACTTACACTGGGAATTCTCTTCAAAGTATTTTTGCTGCTTATGTAGAAAGACAGAAACAAAATTGTGACAACCAACTTTGAACTTTGATGTCAACAGAAAAAAAAAAATTAAGACAACAAACTATAACCTTAAATATGACAATACAGACACATGAACTGAAATGTATGCACAAAAGGTCATGTTTCATGAGAGGTGGATTGTAGGACTTGGGTACTTTATGTTTTGTCCGGTTCAATATTGGAAAATGTCAGTAGCAGTTCTGGAAGCAAAAGGGGGTTCAACCTGGTACCAGCATAGTGTAACTAATAAAATGGCCGGTGAATCTCAGCTTAAGTAAAATTCATTTGGTGCTGCAAAGTCATAAAATGCTTAATTATCAGTGATGGGCAAGTATCTTTCAAACTGTAATATACTCCAATCACGTAGAACATTACAACCACTGACAGGTGAACTGAATGACGTTGATCAACTCCTCATCGTGGCACCTGTTGGTGCGTGAGATATATTAGGCAGCAAGTGACAACGAATGAGTGGTAAATGTATTTTTCAAAGTATCAATCAATTTCAGTCAACCAATCTTTATTTGTAAAGCGCCAATTCTCTAGACTTGTAACAAAAGATTAGGTCAATGTTATACTCCTATTTTATTTATTTATTTATTGTTGTTGTTGTTTATTTTCAGTTAAAAAGTCAAGTTCCCTGTTATTATCATCTAAATCTTGATGACTGGCATTATAATCCGCACATAAACAGGAAATACAGTCGTAATAACAAACCAGAAGGACTCATATACCTCATAAAGTACCTGAAGAGCATCGTCCCAGCACCTCAGCCTGATGTTTTCCTCCTGGATGATGCTGCAGCTCTCTCACTGCGCCTCTCTGGCGCCCCCTGTCGTCCCTGTTCAACACAGACTGACGTCACTCATTCACAAGCACGGAGAGGCAGCTGAAGCGCCCTCTACCGGCGCACACTGTGAACTGACAGCTGGAGGACGATAATAACTATCAACACGGGTCACAGAGTTCATGAATCTGTTCAACAGCCCCGCTTCTCGTCTCTTTCATAACATAGCGTCAGAAACACAACAAACACCAATTTGATGCTGTTTCACGGCGACATTTTACACTCGACAGTCTTACCTTCTGTCTCTGTGCGGGAATGAAGCTTTTCTACTCGGTTAAAGCATGTTCCAGCTTTTCATGGACGCCATTGACCTTTCTAAATGTCGAGAGCCAGTTTATCATCATATTATCATCCACAAGGTCGATTTTTCTCTCCGGAAAAAAAGGTCTGGGTTGGGGAAAGTCCTCCGGCAGCAGCCAGCAGCCACCTGCAAATCAACTCACTTGATTAGACTGCCAGGCTGCTAATTACTGTGCAGCCCCCGGGCGCCCCCTGGCGGACATAATTAATGTTTTTTGTTCAGATTATTTTTAGATGGTGAGGAATTCCTATGGGCAAGGTAACATTTAGAAACAGTTAGAAAATACAAAAAAATAACTGAATAATGGAGGATGGGTGATCTTAAAGCTTTGTAACATTGTAACAGTTCCTTAAAAAAACAGCAGTATACATGGAAAAATAGTAAGACATTTAAATTGGTTGCTTTCTTTTGTTTTTCTTTCATTTTAATTTCATGAATTTTAACGCTGTTTTTTTCTTAGTTTCTATTTTAAGAAATGCATAGTTTCAAATACATTTGTATCAATTTATAGTTTTTGTTTTGTTTTTTAAGTACAGGATACTTCCCTGGGAAATTAACAAAATGGGGCCCAAGGAGTAAAATTTAAGATTTGAATAATGAATAACATTTTTTTACATTGAACAACCACAGGCCTTTTTGTTTTTTGTAAGATAAACTGTTACAGCAAAGAAATGTCAGCAAGGCCTTGCTGGCGTGTGCTAATCTTCCATACCAAGAATTTCTGAAGTAAAACAGACCCTTCACTTTTATTTCACTTATTTTATATTGAGATAAAGACTTATTTATTTGTCCCACAAAGTGAGAAATTTGTCGTGGGCATTTCACACAGGCTAGAGCCAAAAAAGAACTTTCATCACATTAAATCTTTTGGCCGCTGCAGGACCTGGCCAAGGGTCCCATCATGAGAAAACTAAAAACAATTTCAGACCTAAAGTAAAACAGGGTAAAATTGTTGTATTAGTAAATCAGCACATTATACTTAACTGTCTCTTTTGTAGGCTATGTCCAGTCTGGAGGTGAATTAAAAGCTGTTTTGGTATTCATGTTTCAGAGCAGCGGTCATCAACTGGCGTCCTGGGATTTATCTTTTGTCTTTCAGCCCCTACAAGTATTTTCTGAAAACCCAAAACAAGAGCAATTAACATGTTCTTTTGTTGTTGTTGTTTTTTTTTTTAACCAGGAATGTCTTCAAGTTTGATCTATTTACAGATATCCACCTGTCAATAATTAACCAGGACTATGAGTATGAGTCAAACTCAATGATAGAAAACATGATGAAATGAAGCATGGATATCTCAGTGGGCCTCATGAGGCCAGCAGCTGTATGGGTGATAGGGACTGATGTTACATCTAAAGGTAGAGATACATTCAACTTAGAAAAAATAAACTAAAATATAAAATAAAAATGTGGACAATTATTCTAGAAAGTGTCTGAGAACAGTACAGTATAAACACCAGCAATTAACTGATTAATCAAAAATTAAAATGTGTTGAGCCTATACGACAAATAATAAAATGTCTGTAAAAGCCAATTTCACACGTCCAACACTGACTTTTTTTTTTAGATCAACTGTGAACAAGAGGGTCTGAGAATTATCAAGGGAATTCCCAGACCCTCTTGTTCGCTCTTTGCCCTCATAGAAGGAAATTTTCCTCACAGTTTGCAAATCTGGAGGGTGGTAAGGGAGGGAAAGACAGGGGGACTCTGGATAAATTCTGGGGAAAGCCCTGCTGTTTGCTTCACATGTATGGCTCAGCCTGATATGTTTGGGATTTTCAGGTGCTTTGTGCTTGTGTAAAGAGCTTTTTAAATATGCAGCCCTGAAATGTCTAATTCAGACTTCTATTCCCTGACTTGCTTGTACACTTTTGCCCCTCGCTACAGGTAGTTTTCCTACAATTTACATGTAAGTCAATGGAGAAGTTGGGAAGAGGAAAAATGCTGGTGTTTTGCTGGAAAAAGTTTGGGTTAAAAAAACCCTGCTGTAATGTCCACATATGCAACTGTGTTCTGCATTAAAGTAGATTTTGAGAAGTTTGACACAACTGTGAAGCCATTTCAGGTTTACCTACCAAGAAAATTCACTGACTTGGTTGTTTACTCTTGTTTCCCACAGAAAGTTTTCCTGCACTTCACCTGCCAGGTGAAAGAGAGATAGATGGGAAAGGGGGAAAAAACTCATGTGATTAAGTATGCACTACACCCTGGTAGGATCTGGATAGTTTCATTTTTTTGCATGTGTGAAGCCCCTTTTAAACATAAATGCCATGGAATTTTGCTGGAAAATTCAGGATCCCCTGTGCAGGAATTCCTTAGTTTGCTCGGTCACACCTGTCCCTCACAGCAGAGTATTTTTCCAGCATTGCGTATGACAAAAGAGAGGTGAAGTAGATGAAACATTGAGGAGCAAGCAGGAAAAATTCATTGTAATATCGAGGTGAAAAACCCTCCTGTTTGAATTCACATATGCAATTCACCCTTGTAATACTGGGGAACTTTGTGTTGTTTTGCTTTCTTTATGTGTGATATCCTTTTCACAAACGCAGCATGACTGACACTGAAAATTCCCTGACTTGCTGGGTTAAAAACACTGCTGTTTGTGTTCATGAATGAGGCTCGCACAGGTAGATTCAGAACATTTTTCAGGAGTAATTTTACATGTGTGAAGCCCCCTTTACACAAGCAACCCTTACATTTTTAGGAAGACATTTTTTTCTGATTTAATTGTTCACACTTGTCCACCACAGTAGGACGTTTTCGTACAGCGTGCATGTCAGTCCATCAAGAAGTGGGGTAGGTACAATACACCAGAAAAATAAAGAGGGTAAAGGCTGAGTTAAAACCTTGCTGCTGGCATTCACATATGCACCTCAGAAGATTAATTCAGACATTTTTCAGGAGTTTTGTACTGAACACATGCAGGCCTAAAAGTTTTGAACCCCATTCACACGTGCAAAAAAACTTTAACAGTTTCCTTGCATTGCCTCCGGTGATCTGTAAGTATAAAAACACAAACAAATGAGTTTTTCCTGCAGACTTTATCCAGAATCTTACCTGCTGCCCCTCTAGCATTTCCCCTTCCCCGCCCTCCATTGTCTCACTGGCAAACAACAGCTAATTTTCCCTGTGTGAGGGACAGGTGTGGACAACCAAGTCAGGGCTAAGATTTATAACAGAACAGAGAGCCGAGAAACAGCCTTGATTTTTTGCAACGCTCCTTGGTGTGCTTCTCCTTTGCACTACTCCTGTGCACTATAGTGCGCATAATACTCCAAGAAACAAAAAAAACACCGAGTTACGATTTTCTCACAAAACTGAGCCACATATCTAATATTTGTAAACATACTAATAAATCACACTAATAATTATGCTCACAGATAATAAAACAGACTTTCCAGTGTATTTTACGCAGTAGCATGGATAAGAACCAACGATTTCTGCAGGGAGAATGAGGAAATAAATTGCTTAAAGCCAACATATATTTGATGTACAATAAAAATGCCAATCAAAATCATAGTTATACCTAATCCAGGCACCTTTAACTGGACATTTTAATAGTTAAGAGGTTTTGCTTTTACGTTCATGCAGCAGTGACAGTGCCCAATGTTCTGGATGCTTCAGTGAAAAAAAAACACATGAACTTGAATTTGTTATTTGAGTGTCATGGCACAATAAAAGCAGAGGAATTACATAATCCATCTGTATTTCAGACCAAACAGCTAATCTGCTGTGTAAATAGCAAAACATCAGGCACCCAGTGCAGGCTGATTTAAAGGGAAATAAGAGCTGAAACTGTTCGGTTTGATCTATGTTACACTAAATACACACCTATGTACAATAAAGGCACATAGTCCCCACTTCACCTGGTTTGGTGCAAAGAAAACACATCACCAAAATAGCAAAATATAGAACAAACCACCTTGCACCACACACACTTTCGACAAAGCACTTAAAGCTGTCAAGATAGAGCCTCTAACCTTCAATTTGATTTCAATAACAGGAATGTGTTTTTTATTAATCAGCTTAGGTTATTGTTTACCTTGACAATAGCATCACATTACAATTCAGATACCTGCAGTCAGGATTAACCCATGTGCCTTGAGGTAAACACAACAGCTGTAGTCACTTTACTCAAGACCCCCTAAGAGAGCCCCCTGGGGCCTCTATGACTCCAAAGTCCCCACTTTTTGTGTCTTTTTTTGGCACAGATTGATACACTGACCTGAGCGGCAGTTTCACATGAATTGATAATTTAATTAAACTGGCAGTCAGGGTTGCGTACAACCATTCCTCAAGGCAACTCTACCAGCATGACTGCCTCTATCAAGCTGTACAGATGGCTCTACTGAATAGTGCAGCCACTTTAATTCCCTGTGATCCCAAACTCATTCTCTAACACAAATCTAAAATATAACAATAAGCAATAAGTAAAAGAACTGAAGGGTGCTGTTGGAGATATCTTCGAGCTCTTCCTGGGCATGCTTATCATTATGTAACAGCTGAGCATGAATTTTACATGACCCATGCTTCCGAGCTGTTAGTGATTTGTTTACATTTATAACATTCATAAATGATGAAGCTGGTCTGAGGGTCATTTGACGGCATCATGATCTTGAAGGAAAATATGGGCAGAAAAAGTAACCCCGCCAGTCGTGATTGTGCCCGCGGTGGCACTAAAACTACACCTTCAGGGCAGGATTAGTTTGTCATGTGCGACTCAGAAATGATTTCATAATCCAACTCACAAAGATACACATGTTTTTTTCATGCTCTGGAACAAAACTGCACTCTTAAATGTCTTGATAGGACCACCAAACTGAAAAAGCACTGAGGGATACAGGTGAAGCTTTGTGGGTGTATTAGTCTGCTAAAATAGATCTCTAAAGTCAGCATGTCTCTGATATCATGGTAATAGTGCAGGTCTAAAAAAAAATCAATCCCAAAACAAAAAACAGGAGGAAAAAGTGTTCAGGTAAAAGTGTAACAAAATATTCTAATAAAAAGTTCTGCTGCAAAAAGTTATTTTGGTAAAAATGTCCCTAAATATCAAAAATAAAAGCTCTAACTATGCTTTCAGGGTGCAAGGCTATCTGCTTTTGAGTTAATATCAGCATTTCAATGTTATCTCTGGTCACGCTGGAGCTAATTTTATTTATCAAGTTGGTCCAATTTAATGCACTTCAGCTCTTTTTTTAAAGGGTTACCAAGGGCAGGATGAAAAGGGGAAAAGAGGAGACAGTGTTGTAAAAATTCCAATAATTTACATTTAATTTTGGGGATTACTATTTATGTTTTTCATTCAAGGAAATTATTTTAGGCAGAAATTATTTTTGTTGGACATTTATGTTGATTGATTTTTTTCTTCATAAGGGGAAATGGAAAATTCTCCCTTGATTTGCTAAATGTTGCTTAGTGCTGTATACACTCACCAGCCACTTTCTAAGGTACACCCCTGCAACTGCATGTTAATGCAAATAGCTAATTAGCCAACCAAATGGAGGCAACTCAATGCATGTTGAGATGGTCAAGATGATTGTCTGAAAGGGTAAGAAAGGTGATTTAAGTGATGGACTAGTCTGAGTATTTCAGACACTGCTGATCTACTGGGACTTTCATACATAGTCATCTGTAGGGTTTACAGAGAACAGTCCAAAAAAGAGAGAATATCCAGTGAGTTTTAGTTCTTTGGGCCAAAATGCATGGTTGATGCCAGAGGTCAGAGGAGAATGGAGATGATAGAAAGGCAACAGTTACTCCAATAACCTTATTTAATGACCACAGTAGAAACTCACATCTTAATACACAACATGATGAAACTTGAAGCAGGTAGGCTACAGATGCAGGAGACCCCACGGAGTGACACTCCTGTCGGCTATGAACATGAAACTGAGGAAACAAGCACTGGCTCACCAAAATTGGACAGCAGAATACTGGAATAATGTTGCTTGGTCTGATGAGTTTGTGTGTAAATACACACAATACACACTCTGATGAGTCAACTTCTGTTGCCATATGGTAGCATCAGAATTTGGGATATATGTGGCTCAGGCTGGTGGTAGTGGTGTTATGGTGTGGGGGAAATTTTCTCTGCACACTTTGGGCTCCTTGGCACCAAATGAGCAGTGTTTGAACACCACAGCCTTCCTGAGTGTTGTTGCTAATGCCCACACTGTAACGGATTTTTGTAAACTTAACAGTATTTTACCATAATATTTACAGCTACCTACTGTAAACATGTTTACAGTAAATTACTGTAAATGGCAAAATATTGTGGAAAAACATTCTGATTTTTGTACAATTAACAGCGTTTACCATAAAATCTACAGTAATTTACTTTAAAATGTCTATACAGTAAATTACTGAAAATGGTAATGGATCAAGAGAAAAATCCACTTTTCCCAGGAAAACTGACCTAGAGCAGGTTAGATTTTTTTTAGGTAATGTTTCACATATTTGGGTGAAACAAATGTTTGGGTAAATATATCTTAATTGATAAAAATTGATGTGTGTGATTTTATTATTAATTTATTTATTTTTACAAAATGATATCTTGCTAATAAATGGTCAATAAAATAATTATAGATGTTGTTATATAAATTAAATACAGCAAGTTCAATGTAATTTAAAATGCATTTAAAATGTAGAATAATTATACTGTAAATGGAAAAACGGTAAGGATGCTGTTTTTGATAATACAGTAATAATGCTGTAAACTAACCTGTTCAGCCCCAGCCCCTTTTTTAAGCCTTCTGCTCGAAACCCATACCCATAAAGAAAAGAGTGTATCTCTGCAACCAAAAGGTCTATTTGAATAATTTTGGTGTCATAATAAAAGTAGCACTTGAGAGATTTGTCCAGATGTGTAATTATCAGTATATGTGTTACTGGGACAGAATAATGAAGATAGAAGTCACAATAATTGGAAAATCTCATCCTCGCCTAAAACAAAAACATTTTTTTATTGTGAATATCTCTCTTAGAAATGATGCTGGAATGGCTGTGAAACTCTAAAAATGAATAATAAAATCTGTTTACATCATCTCTGCGAAGGATTATTGTTATAAAATGATGCAGAGAAAAATTAAAGAGGTTTGATAACAAGATGGTCAGGTGAGGATTTTGAAAAACAGTGCATATTTAGCCAAAGGTCAAAAATATACGTATTTGTCAAATAAAAGCCAACATGACTTAAGTCTTACAGGCACAGTTCACTGCTTGTGCTGTCCTGTTGAGGAGCTTTTCTACTGAGCCCTAGCAGACCCAAAATTGGGTCCTATGGGGCTGAAGAGATTAAAAGACAGTAATGATACCTTGAATGAAAATACAGTGGTAAAACAATTAGAGAAAATACAATAATGATCCTGTTAATTTAAATAGAGTAATGCTACTGTAAATACATTTACAGTAATTTACTGGCGTCTTGTTGCCAGTAAATTACTGTAAAATTTACTACAACCTTTTTACAGTGAAGTGAGACCTTTAATGGCTACTTCCTGAAGAAGACACCATGCCACAAAGCTCACATCATCTCAAAATGGTTTTCTTCAGCATGTCAGTGAGTTCACTGCACTACAGTGGCCTCCCCAGTCACCAGACCTCAATCCAACAGAGCACCTTTGGGATGCGATATCAGCGTCATGGATGAGCAATTGTGAAATCTACAGCAACAGTGTGATGCTACCACGTTAATATGGACCAAAATCTTTGAGGAATGCTTCCAGCTCCTGTTGAATCTGTGTAATAAAGACTTTGGGCAGTTCTGTAGGCAAAAGGGGGTCCAGTCACATTCTGGCAACATGTACCAAATAAAGTAGCCGAGAGTGCTCATGCAGTGTTTCCAAACTTTCTGCTCAAAATGTCTGCCTGGTTGGTCAAGGTCTTTCTGAATAGAGTTTGCATGTCATCCCTTTACACCTGTGGGTTTCCTCCAGGTACTCTTCCCACAGAGAAAAATCATATTCAATGATAGTCAATCAAAGTCCCTGTGAGGAAAAACAGAATAAAATGTTAAAGTCCGAGCTGTAGAACAGGACAACACAACTCTGTAACGGTTTGTTCTGAGTTGCTGAGCTGATGCAACTGGATTTCTGTAAACCCATCATCTGCTGGTCTGCTGTCCGTCTCCAGAGTCAGAGCCAAACATTGACAGGCAGTGTTCAGTTTACAAACTGTACCTGTATTTCTGGAACAAACTTACAGAGAACTGCCGGTCTGCTGGAAGTCTGAGTTATGTTAAATCAAGATGAAAGTTGCACAGATCATACTATATAAATGAATATCTAAATGAATATCTAAATTATAATCAACACTGCAGCGTGACTTTTACTCTCTGACTTTTATGGCTCACATACCATATCTTTGTTGTTATACTTTGTTTTAACCTTTTCATGGTCTTGTGGGCTGTTTGAATACATTTTTGAAAGCCTTCTTCTATTGTGTCTCTTTTTCCATTTTCATTATGTTCAGGTCTCTGATGTGAAGCAGTCTGAACTGCCCTCTTGGAGAAATGTGCAGAAAATGTACAGATGAGTCTTCTTTTCTTTGCTGTGAGGGTTTAGCTCTTTGTGTGCATGGCACATGATTAAATTACAACCATTTACTCTACAAACAGAGAGAAGGTGCAACGGTTAGGCAAAATAAAATTGAATTGAATGAAATGTTGTGGATGACGCAAGAATGTTGAATTGAAACAAAATTGAAAACGTAAAATAAAAATAACACCTGAAAAATCTCTTATAAAAATATCTTTAGCCCTGTTAGGGCTAGGAAATACTGACTACAAAGCATAACTCAATATGTTAAGATGAATTGTGATACATTATTATTTATCTTGATATTTTTACCATAAGAAAAAAAATGTACCAATTCCAGAAATGTTAATTTTGATTTTAGGAAAACCAAATGACATTGATACTTGTTATTTTACCAGGACAACAAGAGTAGAAGTCCTAAACACCTGTTAATGTTCAATTTTCCATTTGTAACAACTGAAGACACACTCCCACTCACAGTCTTCATTCAACACAAATTTATGGCAAACATGATTATTTATTTAGCTTTTTCAGAACATTCAATGATAAGTTGTGTCAGAAAGTACATCAACTCAAAGATGTTAGGTTTTTTTTTTCATTAAAAGAGAGTAAGAATCGTGTAAATTGCACAAATACCTTGGAAATATTTTTGAAAAGTGGTTGAAAATGGTGAGAAGTTTCAGTTCTTCTCCAAACCCTATGCTGTGATCATTAACTGTCATGTAGAAGCACACAAAGTAAGAACTCTGTATATCAAACCTTAGAATTGCATTTATATAAAAATAATAAATCATTCTGCTACCATTGTGAGAGTGTAGATGAACTACACACTCAAGTGTCCACTTGAGGCTGGCTGCAGAGAGATCAGAAGCTGAAATAAGCATATTTACAGCCTGGTTCAAATCTAAAATTCAGCAGACTTGGTCTGTCTTAAACTCATTCTGTACAGAGTTGATATCATTGATCCCCACTGTAATGGTGCATTTCATTTACTTCAGAACTCGGATGTGTGAAGAGGGAATTACGTCACATCCCACTTAAACATGTTACAGTTAAGAGCTGGGAAAGTCAGAGTACACCTGACTTCTCAGTAGGAAATTCTGACCAAGGGGGGGCATATCCAGTGACGTTTCTAATTTGCAACTTGGAGAATCTGAGTTCCAAGATCAACTGGAATGCACCATAAATTCTGCTTGAATGAATGAATGATGTTGACCAAAGTTAGCTTGGGATCCTCTTTTTGTTTTTACATGGCAGCTGCTAGGGACTGAACTCAAAAGGCCCATGAGGTAACAATGATGTCGCTCTTGCTTCGTCCAGTGTTTTCTACATTCTGTGGTAGATTTATCTGGCTTTTGTAACCAGGTGTGAGGGGGTTAAACTGTAACACCCCATCATAATTCAATGACAACATCAAATGTGACCGAATCCGTCATTTTACAGTGTGATACAGATCCTGTGACTTAATCCTTCAGCGGATTAAAAAATGCAGACTTACACTGTGTACAGTAAAAGGAAACATCTGAATCAGCTGACCGTCTGCGTCTCATTCTATATAATGAGAAGCAAATACCACAGAGAAAGTGAAGGCCCAGCAGGACTCCTGAGTTCAAAGCTCTCTGTGACGCGGCTGAGATCACCAGCATACGGGAAGTGAGCTGTGAGGTGAGCCTTACTCATCACTAGGCGTGTCACTGGCTCCCCAGCATCAATGTGATTAGAGAGGCGGGGGTGGGGTGGGAAAGAGAGGGGTGGGTCAGGGTGAGGAGTGGGGGAAGAGAGTGTGGAGAGAGATGACCTAATACCCGTAAAAAGCAATGAAGTCATTCTACCTGACTCATATTCCCAACTGACAGCAGCTCTCCCAATCACAACATCCCAGAGCGTGCGTGTGTGTGTGTGTTGATGTTGTCAGGAGGGCGAGGTGAGAGAGTGTGTGCATCTGTGTATCTGTTTGTGTGAGTGTGTCTGGGTCAACAGCATCATCTGCACGTGAGTTTTTCACAGCAAGTGTGAAAACGCTGAACTTGCCTCCTATTTGTGAGGAACAAGTGTTGAAAGATGGAGAAAAAAGTCCTGACTTGTTTTGTCACACCAAATGATTTGCAGCAAGTATCGTCACACGTGTGGCGTAGGTGTTAATCACAAGTTTTATCGTTATATCATTATACTATTGGATTTTGTTGCTCTGGATGATATCTTCTTGTGAAGAAGCCTGATAAGCTGTAATTTTAAATGGTTATCGCAGAGGCCTTTGAGTCTGAGCTGTAACAAGCTGAACTGAACAGACCACTTGGTGAAAACGCAGCTTGTTAGACATCACTGAATATACTCGACTGCAGAATTAGCTTTGTTGCCATTAGGCTAAAATGCATTTTAGCCAGTAATTACTTCAAAGGTGTGTTTTGGAGCCATCAAAGTAACTGAAAGTAATATAATAAAATGAGCCTTCTTACACAAAGTACACCGTCATATGACGTCTTGAGGATACTCACACTCAGAGAAACATGCGAAGACTAGTGAAGGCTGGGCAAGTCAGTAAATATATTATTTCCTAAGGGCCTGTTTACATGACAATGTTGTCACGAGAAACGGAAAGGTTTTTCCTTTGTGTTTTTGAAAGCGCACCAAGACAGTGTGACAATGATGCACAGTCACATGGATCCGCCAGAATGACTGAAAACCCGGTAGCGTGCATGCCACGCCAGTAGCTGGTGATGTAAGGCAAATAAAAGAAATGCGTCTCGTCTGGTCAGAATATTGACGCTGCAAATACACATTTTGTAGGAGGAGCGATAACAAACCGAGCACATTTAGCAGCACACGTGTTGCTCGGTAGTTGGCCATAGCTGATGTTGTTGTTGTTCCTAGGTGCGCGTGCAACCTTCATCTGGAAGAGTAAGTGTGTATTTACACAGATATTTGAACTAATGAGAACGTCTGTAGGTGTAAATATGATGGAGCTTTGTTTTGGCCTTATAAGTAAATACACTGTGAAAAGTACTATGGTGACACAAGCAGGCCCTGCAGATAGAATGGGCTCCTAACAAGTATGTGTCAATAAGGGATGGGAATCAAAAACCAATTCCAGTTGAGAATCAATCACAACAACCTCAAAGAATCAATATATTTTGTCTTGCTTAGCAATTCCTTTATCAATACCTTCCACTTGGTTCAGCATGCCTTGCACAAGGACCTCATACTCTCCTTAGAGGCAGTCAGCAGAAAAAACAACAAAGAAGACAAAGATGTGATGATGGCATAAAACACACAGAAGTGGGGGCTCAGTTTTACACAATATGGTGCTAATCTCACAACATCCAGTGTCTGTGTGACATCAAGCAAAGGTGGAAACACCAGCAGCTTGTACATGCATTTATCCATGCAGCACAGCATTTAATACCCAGAGTGCCATGTGTTTGACATTACTGAAATGGAGAACTTGTTTGGGTCTACTTCTAGGAAAATCCACAGGAATCAACAATGAATTGGATCAATAGGCAGAATCAATAATGGCACTGGTGTCATTAACATCTTCCCAGCCCTAGCTGTCCATAACGCTTCAAAAATGCATCCACCTCAAGTCCCCTCCACATCAAACCAAAAAAACGTCTCTTAAAAATGCCAAAACATCTTGGCCATGGTGTTGAAGTTAAAGTGACTCTTCAGTATTTTTAGAGTGGGGTTGTAAGAGGTGCATTTCAGTGGTAAATACAGGAGCTACAGAGATTTTGATCAAGGTCAAGCCTTTTCTACACTCTTTGCTTGTGAGCGTGATATCTGGAGAATACTAGGAGGGATTTTCTTCAAGCTCTGCACAGATGGCTACTTTGTCTTAAGAATCAACTAATTCAATTTAAAGGTCATGAGTCTTAGGGTCAAATTCAAAATCCATCATTTTCTATGACTGTGTACAATATTTTGTGAGTGTAAAATCTCCTTAAGGGGATTTTCTTCCAACTTTGCACGGATCTGCACAATGACACAGGAGTGAAATGATCAGGTTTTAGAGGTCAAATACAAAAAAAAAAAAATTGGTCATAGAGCTGCTGGATTATCATTTGCCTTTGAATGTGATGTTTTGAGCATAATTTCTCAAGATAACTTTCAAAAATTCCTCATAAACTTTACACAGCTGTCAAAACTCATGGGTGAACTGAGTCACCTAAAGGTCAGAGGTCAAGAGTCAAGGTAAAACAGCTTTGTTGAAATCTTTGCTTGGGAATACATATTCTTGACTGAGAGATTTATTTGTTTTTATTAAATTTTGCATGTGTTTACATGAATGAAAGGATGCAGCGATCAGATTTTGAAGTTTATTAGTTAAACTTCAACGTCATGGAGTCCTATGGTCACTTTTTGCTTGTGGACTGCATAACTTCATAAACACTTTGATTTTTTTCCATCAAACTGTGCATTTATGACAACTTCTGCTCGGCCTGATGAGATTTCAAAGGGTTATATGTCAACGGTCAAGATCATAAATATGAAAATAGCTTTTATATTAAAACTCTGTGTGTGTTAGGGTAATCATTTGTAACCTGGCACACCAGATGGACTGTTCAGTATGTTTCAGTAGTCCATCTGGGAAAGAGTCAATCCAGCAGGTGATTGGACGATCGTTCTGTCTGTCACAGTCATTACGGACCAATCAGATAATGTCGTAGGCCGGCGCACCGGCACTACAGAATATGAGCCACCTAGTAAAACAAACTATCGTCAAAACATGTTGGAAGTGGGGTGAAAATATCCTTTCTGTAGAGAAGTTTGTAGTTTCGATTTTTGCTTTTCATTTATTAAAAAATGCAGTCCAGATCTGATAAATCTGCTACTGAAGCTGTTAGCATCTATGCTAATCTCCATATGTGCAGTCACTTCCTGCAGTCATCTCACTTGTAGCTGAACATCTGTAGTAATTGTTGTAACTCGGAGCTTAGTAAGATGGATCTGCCTGATTACAGACATCAGGCAGATCCAGCTGCTGCACAAGGTTATGCTATTTGGGGATAGTATTGCTTTCTCACGGTCTGATATTTAGGGCATGATGTGCGGAAGTATAGCTCTGCCTCTACCTGGTGGGTGTCACAGTGAGGACAGAGTCTGCCTTCTTTGGGGAGCCAGCTCTTTTTGTGACGACCTGTGTCTATGGTTCATCTAAGGTCAATGAGTCTGTACCTTTTCTCAGTGAAGGTGGAGGCCTGAAACCACCAACCTCCGCCATGTGGCAGTTTTAGGTTTTATTGTTTTGACAGGGAGTCCCCTTGTGGTGGAATCTACATATAATGCATTTAAAGTATAAAATATACACAGCTTTTTTAACAGTGGGTTCTTGTTTCTTGAAAGTTTACCATGACATTCAATTTTTGATCACAGAGCCAATATATGAATCAATAATTATGTATCATTCACCCTGACAACCACAGTCAGATGAAATAATAAGCTTATTAAACACAAGACTTGTCAAGAAGTGGTTTTGATGACTAATGATTCATATCAAGCCAGCATTCTCTGGTGGTACTTTCTCAAATGTGAGAATTTATTCAGCATCACATATATTTCTAAATAACGTCTTAATAATTTAAAGGAGCAAAATGAAAATAACTGCTGCTTCCAACTGAAAAGCAGACTAAGTTGGAAATAATGTAACTCTGACAGCATTCTGACTCAGTTGATTTCTAAATAGGTGTACTTGTTGGTAACACACTCACTGCTGTAAAGGAGGAATCAGCATCCCCTTTGGCTTGACTCCAATATGGACTGAAAACTTAAATTTGAATGAATTAAGTCCAAAATCAGATGATTCTCTATGATTTTTCCTCTGCCTGAAATCACCAGCAATGACTCATCTCCTCACTGAGTGTCTGTGTCAAGTCTCATCTTAAATTATTCAAAGAAAGTCTGGGTTTGAATCTGTGAGAATACATATACAAAGAGAGCTTCTCTTTATTTACTGACACAAGTGAAGCTTGGTGAAATGATTTTTGCTGACTTAATCCTAAGTTTGGCACAAGAGGGACTCATCCTGTGGATCTCATCACAGCAGACAAAAAGAAGAGAAGCTGTGGATTTTGTGTGAGATTTTGAAGGCACTCGGCTTCTCTAAGTATGATGAGGTTTCTACAGTCTCATTGCACTCCAAAACTACTTCAGCTTCTTTTCTGTGTTGTCAAACTTGTGTTTGCTTCTCATGTTCATTTTAATTGTATCATTATGCTCAGTCTGTCTGTTAGTGCCTGTGGTGCCGCTGCAGCCCGGAAGAGAATAAAAGGGTCTAAAAACGAGCCAGCAAATAAAAAAATAAAAGTAAAATACAGCAGGGGAAAACCCCTCACGCACAAAGTAGCCTCTGCTTTCAGTGGATGTTTGTTCAGCTGATGGACTTCAGGGCTCCCGTCAGCCTACAAGCACAGGATGTAGTATCATTTGCATGAGGTCTTACATCATCCCTAAGAGCCCGTTCACTGTGGCATCAGCACGTGGTGCTTAGCCAACATATCCCTTTGTGCTTGCAGACGCCTCATTCAAGAGACAGCGGGGCACCAGAAAAACTCTTGAAAAGGACATCTGGTGGTGGAAGTCAAAGAGATGTCCTTTAGGGATCCTTAGATGTGTCTTTACAGCCGATAAAGTCTGTCCCCTCTGACTGACAAGACAGCATCAATAGGGCTGGGAAATATGGACTGAAACTCATGTCATCTGTTTTTAGCTAAGGAGGGGAACTGGTAAGATCCTGTCAATACCAATGCCATGATTGACTCTGCTTATCAATCCAGTTCTTTACTGATTCCCTTATTGATACCTAATTGATTCCTGAGTCCTTTCTGTGAGGAAAAAATAGATCTTCGCAGTTTTTCTGAGTCAGCAACATCAAAACATGGCACTCCTTGTATTTTGTTTACCTCCACCAATGAGGTATGTGTTTTGAAACGATTGGTTTGTTAAGTTTTTTGTTGGTTTGTTTGTCTGTGAGCTAGATAAGTTAAAAGTCCTTGCGGGATTTTGATGAAATGTTCAGAGAATGCTGGTCATGACCCGAGGAAGAAGTGAGTAGATTTTGGTACTGACTGAAATCCCAATGTGGATCCAGAATTTTTTTTTTTTTTTGAAGGATTCGTTAACTTTGTGAGATAGGGCAGTTTTCCACAGTTTCCCTAATAACTCAAAACTTCTCAGTATATTTTGTTGATAGTTTCAGGTAATGTTGGTTATAGTAAAAAGAAGAAGGAATTAGATTTTGGTCGTGATCTGACTAAGTATGTGGATCCTGTGGATTTTTTAATGTTGCACCATTGGGCAGTTCTGCCTTTTCCCTTATAACTCAAAAACTTCTCTTTGTATTTTGATGATAGTTACAGGGAATGTTGGTCATAGTGAAAAGAAGAAGCGATTAGGTTTTGGTGGTCATCTTAATAAGGAAGGGTGTGGATCCTGTGGATTTGTTAATGCTGCATCATAGGGCAGTTTTCCACATTTTCCAGTGTAACTTATCTAAGCATGTAAGGAAGGTCTTGGCAGGGGTTTGTGTCTCGGAGCATTAGTTGATGCTGTGCTGTGTTGATAAATGCTACACCTTGTTGCCAGTGTTTCCACCCTTGCTTGAAATCAAACAGCCACAGACACTGCACATGGCACTGTAGGTGTCATATTGAGTGAAATTAGGCCCACTTTAGAATGCCTCTATTCCTGTCCACCATGATTACGTCCTCTCCTCCTTGTTGTCATTTGTGCTGACTCCCTCTTTCAAGTGTGATATCGTTGTTCTGCAGGCAAATGGAGAAAAGTGGATGGCACTGATGAACAAATTGTTTAGCATAAGGGGAAATCATGATGATTCCTCAAACTAGTACTTACCAGTTCTCAACTGGAGCCAATTTTAATTTCCATTTCTTTAATATTAGCTGAAAGGCAATACACTATATTTATATACATAAATATTTCTATATATGAGTATTTTGTCATATAGAGATAAAACACAAGGTTTTCACAGTACCAGAACTATAAACCTTGATATAAAAAACAAACATCACTGATACCTATTTACTACCAAAGACACAAAATAGAAGTGATACCCAATAACAGGAATCCTTTTTCATTTCAACAATCAAAAATTGCAGACAAGCCTGTTAACAGTATAACAAATCTAAATTGCTCAAAAGAATCTACAACAGTGCAATACTTACACATATATTTTTTCCATACTCCTTACAGGTCTTAAACATAAATGCTTGTAATTTGAAGATAAATAGTTTCAGATGAGTACAGGAACCTGACGATCTTCTGTCAAAGTCTTAAACAAAAAGAAAAAACTGTCAAATTGCAGACACTGGAAACACATGAAAAACTGGATGAAACCGACAAGAAACAAATGTCTCACAAACAGAAGTCCTTGACACCCAATAGTCAGAAATGTAGTATATTTAATTACCAAAAATTGTGGACTAACTTCAATACACTAAATTAAATGTTAATTAACCTCTTTTCGGCTCTTTGATTGGTCCACTGATCAACCAATCACAAAGCCCCTTCACATAGCAGCTGTTACCAGACTACCTTAGTCAGCCAACTTTTGTTTTAGAGTCTTTGCAAATCACTGTGCATAAATTTTTACCTTAAATGTGTGACTTTAACATTAATCACAATGAACTTGCATAAAAAACATTTATTTTCTGCTGATATTTGGTGCTATAGACATACTTACAACAAAAACATTTTGTTGACCTAGACAGTTGATGTTAGACAATGTCACTACGATCATACTCAACTAATATTTTTTTAAATGTGTTTTAAAGTCCTTACTGTTTTTGAATTTATTCTCTCACTATGGCCAACTTAAAAATACTAAATAAACAAATACATACATACATACATACATACATACATGAATAAATGAATAGAAGTTTTAAAAAAACTAGATTTTTGACGTTTCAAATGGGGAGAGGCGAGCAAAAACAGATTGTGTATAACTTAGGAACAGGCACAAAGGAGGATTTAGCCAAATCAAGTATCACTGTGAAGGACAGGGCTCAACAAAAGGTCATTTGGTGAAAAAAATCTGCAACTTTTATGCCAGTAATTAATGACTGAATTATCACTTATCTATATTCCCCATGTGTTTCACATTGATAAAATCTGTATCAGTTTGATGACTGGTAGTTTAAGATAAGAACAGAAACTTGATCTTTAAAAAAAGCTTTCAACAAAAGTGAGGGCATTGCCAAATTGTATAACATCAATATCTGTCGATTTAGATATTCAAAGTCCTTAAATAACAAAATAAAATTTGTATTTGGTCCAGACATTTAAGAAAAGATTATTTTTGGTTAGTAAGTGCATCATAGTCAGTAATCCTCCAGTAAACAGTCCTACTCCTGAGTGCAAGTTGAATGATTTTAATGTGGTTTGTTGGAGGTTTAATGGGTGATGCTGTTGTGACCTTTGTGACCCTGAACTAAACCCTCTCAGTTCTGAATGGACCTCAGCAGGTCTGGTTTTCATTCAGACCCCTCTGCCTGTAGCTGGGGGCTAATATTGTGGTTACACACTCCTGTCTCTGTGTGCATGACTGTGTGAGGATGTGTGTGTGTGTTGGCTACAGGATACTTGTGAAACCCAGAGTGCTGAGGTCATGTTACTTGCACATAAAAAACTCAATGATCTTGACCATCTGGCCATCACAGTGGTGCTGTTTCTCATTCCCCTCGCTGATGAAACGCTGAGTGGCATTGACGAGGGCGTGCTGTGGTTGATTCTGATGCATAAAAACATATACCAACCTAACTATACAAGAAAGCATACAATTCTATATCTTATGTACATGAGTCATTCTCGTGAAACCATGTCCACTTTCATTTAAAAAAAAAAATGAAGGTTTAAAGGGATATGCCAACTTTTTTTTTTGTTTTTGTGTCTTGCCTCACTCCTGAGTCCATGACAAGCAGATAGTCATTCTTTTGACTGTGCGTGCAGTAACAAGAAAGATGGGCAAAGGTCACCCACCACTGATTAGCTTAGCTCAAACACTGGGAGTCAGTGGGAAGTGTTAACCTGCCTCTGCCTACAGTCATCAGATAAAGTCTTCAGCAGCTCTTATTGGTCCTGTGTGCTTGTTGTGACTCGTTTTTTTATCGTGTTATCCTAGGTTATCTTCTACTTTCACGGTATTATCTTCTTCTGCTCCTAAACAGAGCCTTTGTTTTATTGACCTCCTTCTGTGGTGGTTTGCTAGAGATGTGACATTCGCAAATGAGTCGAGTCTTTTGAAAAGCTCTTTTAAGTGAACGATGAGAACCATTTAGTAGTTGTAAGTGAGCCCTTTGCTTATGAGCCCTTCCTGAAGAATCATCGGGGACTTTGAAAGAAATTGCTGTATCCCTTAAAGAAAAAATAAAACATGACTTTGAAGAATACACAAAGCTTTATCTGGAACATGTTGTGATTTATAGAAAGTTACTTATTCATTGTGTAATTTAATACATTTTTAGCTAAAATTCTCATTACTACAACATTTCAACTATGATTTCAGAGGCTGTTTGATTTATTTTTTTGTAGAATACACTAAAAGAATGTCACTGAAACATCATGCATTTTAGTCATGTCTTGTAGTTAAGTAAAACATAATGATTGATGCAGTTTCACTTTTAAACCATATTTTTTGGGAAAAACACTCTGTCAGTTGAAGTATCTCTCGTCCCCTGTAACATTTTTCATGTCAATATACAACTGTCATAACATTATAAATATAGTTTCATCCTCCAAAGATCTAATCTGACACACAAGATGGACCATATATTTCACTAGTCCATCTGTGAAACAGCCCATAGAAAGTTGGGAATGGGCAGAGCCTTTCAAAAGCAGATCCAGTGGGTGATCAGATGATTGTTCTGTCAATCAAGTTCATTATCGGCAAATCAGATAATGTAGTAGGCGGACACGACAGTCACTGTCTAAAGGACAAGATGAGAGTCGTAGAACAAACTCTCACCAAAAGTGGAGTGAAAATTTTCTTTTCTATCAAAAAGTGCTTTCACCGATGTCTGTATTTTATATGGTCCAGATCTGATAAAACTGCAACTGAAGCTGTTAGCATCTATGCTAATCTCTACGAGCAGTCATTTCCTGCTGCTGTCTCACCTGTAGCTCCCCCTCTTCCTGCTTTTAAAGGTGCTTATTGAGCTTTAGGGTGAGCCAGATCGTCGTGAATTGGAGCTTCGCAAGATAGATCTGTCTGATTACAGACATTGACTCAGATGGATCCAGTTGCACTGCAAGGTTACCCTAGTTGCACCTAAAAAACAAAATTTATAAGATGAATACCAAGTAAACCAAATCTCATCAAATTTGTATCCTCGGAAATTAAAGTTTTTCTTTCACAACCCTCTACTGAACAAAACAGATTCCCATTATCGTAACTTTAAATATTACTCACACGACAAAAGCTGTAAATACCAATGTTTGATGAGAATAAAGGTGATCCAGATCCTGACCTTACCCATTATATTTATTTTGGTTAATAATATTATCATCTCTAGTTTTAGCCAAATATGCTGCAACTTCAGCAACACACCTCTTATTTACAGCCACATTTCCCTACCCTACCGTAACACTAGAGGCCCCTGGATGAGAGTGAACTGATGAAAAGAGGAATTGCTTGGTACTTGGATTATATGGGAACAACAGCTTAAATCTCATTTTTTAAAAATAAAATCATAAAAATTGTCATTGACATGTCTCAGGCTCAGAGCAGTGATGCGTTTCTGCTACAGGTTTTGGCTGGTAGAGATGTCTCCTCGTTTCTGTCTCTACCCCTCTTCTTACATTTTCATGTCAAAACAATGTTTAAAACTGACTTTAAATCTTGTAGGTTTTTTTCCAGTTATTATTATTATTATTTATATATTTGTGAGTTCTGATGTTCCCGCAAGGGTTTAGGTTTCTCTAGAATCATTGGTGTGGACAGCCTGGCGCTTTGGACCAGCCTAATCTGCCTTACTTTTGTAAATATTGAATTATTATTTTTCAGTTAATTAAACCTGTTAACTTCAACTGTTACAATTATGATGATTAGTCCATCATGATCAATACTGTAGATTTTTGCTAATATTACACATGCTTCTCTCATAATATACTGTAATGTCATTGATTCTCATTACCACAACTACCAGTCTCATGTCTGAAAACACGGTTATCATTACCAGAACACGATCAAAATGTGAAATAATTAAAAATGATTAACACATACTTGTTAGCATTTTAAATTATGTGAGGATTATTTAAGTTTTGTGGTGTTGTTTTAATATCAGTATTTAAAGATATTTCAGGTTTCCTTTAATTAGCAAAAAAAAAACAAAACAGGTTGCAGATCATCAGGGGTTGTTGTGGCAGTGAGAGAAATCTAAAAAATGAATCTTTAGAAAAATTAAAAGATATTCATGTAGCTCTGTATGTCTGTTGACAATTCATTTGAACAAGTGCAAATACATGTTTGTTTTTAAAGGGGTTTGGGTGTTTTAGAAGTGTTGTGGTGATGGGAATTTTTATGGACTAGCTTGGTAAAAAGTAAATAAAAATGTGATAAATTATTGATTTGTGTTTTGAAATTCATAGTCTTGGTTACCAAAGACCTCAATCTTATGGTTTCTCCCCACAACTGCTTTAAATGTGCCATGTTTTTAACAGCTGAAAGCACACATTTATGTCACGTCTGCCTTGTATCGAGACAGTAGTTTCAAAGTTTAGAATCACGTTCTTCAATGTAAGTGCTTTACAGAAGAAATATGAAGATAAAATATTCTGGAATACAGATAAAGATATCTCTTCTGGTCCATGAAGCCTTCAGGGTCTCAAAGGTCACAAAGGCATCAAACCTCCGACAGACCACGCCAAACACATCCAAGCAAAGCGGGGTGTGTCGAAACATGATCCCTGATCCATTCTTCCTATTGATTGGGGCTGTGGACTCCCAGTAGACCCCTTTTAATGGAGCCAGACGACCTCTTGGACACACCGGCACACTCTGTGTACCACTGAGAGGCCGGCTCTTGTGTGTCCCTCATCCACATCTCATCCACCCAATCCTTCCCTCTCACCCTCCTCTGCTGCAGGAGGGGTGGGGATTGGGGCTAAACACCCCCCTGAGCCCCCCTCTCTGGTTCTCCGTGCATCACGCCATCCTGCTCTTGTCCTGCTCTTTGCTTCTTTTTTGTTATTGGGTGGAGAGGGGATGTTTTAATCCTGGACTCGTGGCAGGAGTCTCCCCGAGTCCTCATCTGCTTACACACCCTCGGGGAACGAACCCCATCCTGATTGGTACCCAGAGTGAGAGTCTAGACTGTGATTATGCATGTAAATACACCTGCCCTGTCTTCTGCTACCCTTTTTATCACAGCTTTTGCTATTCTCAGACCTGATGTTTGGGAAATTTGTGATCATGTCGTTGCTCCATTCTATGTGTTATTAAAAGCAGACGGCGTTCTCACTAGAAATGCTAAAATATTCATGTTAAATCTCTCACATGTCACGCACAGTCTGTCATATAAGCCCAAATGGAAGGTGGTGCATGTTTTTGTTTTTACAGAGTGGGAAGACACCACATATGATGGAGAATGATGAACTGAATCTAATGGACGGGGTTAGACTGCAAAAGTAATCTACTGTGTGAAATCAACACCACTCTTGGGAGAACAAAGCACAAGAGATTTTGTAGAAATTTCATCCAACAACAATTCATCAGCGCTCAGTGTTTCCCTAAATATGCATGCAAAGACATCTCCGTTTGTTCACGGGGTGAAGTGATGACGGAATAATCTGGAGGATGAAGTGGCAGAGTTTTCAGAAAGTAAACATCCCCAGAGTTTGCCTTGTCATTCAGGTATACTTCTTACGCAACACACTCTCCCTGTACATCCTACTATGCATATACACAGATGGTACCGACAGGCGAAGCTCCACTTAGACTGACACGGAGAGGAAGCTCGAGACATGGACATCAGATGCTGCTTGTGAGATCTATATATGAGCTAGTGCTGGGAAATTTATCCAGTCCAATTTCATTTGTAGTCATTTCATTTACTACGACCATGAACACAGAGTTACAGATCACTGGCTGGGTCAGAGGGATGTTTTTAGCAGTGGAAGCCTCCAGGGTTGAAAAATGAAGCCAATGCAAATGTGCTGAAAGCTGCAATTCCTTGAGGTGCCACTTGAGGCTGGCTTAAGAGGCTTCAAATGTCACAGCCATACTTGCTGAAAATGACCTGCTGCCCCTCTTAAAAAGACAATATGCAAGTTACATCTCAAAAACAGTTTTAAAGTCCTCTAAAGATTTTGAGTTATCATACTAAACCTTACTGCCTTTGACCTCATTCTCTCATTAAGGCCAAATAAAAAAAAATATCAAATAAAAAAATGAATATTAGTTTTTGAGAAAGTGGGAGAAGTGAGAAAAAACAGATTTTTATAAAACTTAGAAACAGGCACCAAGGAGGATTGGGCCTTATCAAATATCACTGTGAAGGACAGAAGGTCATTTGTTGAAAAAAAATCTGCAACATTTATGCCAGTAATTTATCACTAAATTTATCATTAATCTATATTCTTCATGTGTTTTACAATGATTCAGTGCATATCAGTGTGATCATTGGTAAGTTAAGATAAGAACAGAAACCTGATCTTAAAAAAAAAAGTTTTAAACAAAAGTGAGGGCATTGTCAAACTGCATGATGGTACATTTACATCTGGAAAAGAGAGTGAAACTGGCAAGCAACAAAAAATTAAAAAACAGAAGTCTTGGACACCTAGAAGTAGACAATTTCTTATTTTTAATTACCAAATGTTGCAGACTCCTACACTAATGATGACAGTGTTTTGTGATTTTAAACAGTTAAGAAACTTAATGATCGTCAGGGTTTTAACCAAAGAGAGCACTGCTTGTTTTTGAGAACTAAAATTGCAGATTAACTCATTCACCTGGTCTAAACTGCTCAGAAACATCGTCAACAACTGGAAAAATTGAAAGTTAGAAAGGGAATCTGTGTTTTGGGGTCATTTAGACAATGTACAGGAGTTTGCCTGCGTTTTCATTTATCAAAAACAAGAGCCACCAAATGTCACAGTCAGACTTGCTGAAAATGACGTGCTGCCCCTCTTGAATTCTCTCCCACCCTCACATGCAAACGGCATGGAAACTTCCTGCTGTGAGGGCCAAGTGTGGACAAAACAGTCAGGGTATTTTCTGGGTAGGTTACCGTGGTATTTTCTAGGAAATATCAGGGTTGTGTGTGTGAAAAGAGCTAGCTGATACTGTTGAATAATCATGATCTAGCAAATTAGAATAACCATGATTATGATTCTTGCCATAACTGAGAAGCCTAATTTATCTCTGATGAAAATTAAACATGTGAGGGTAGAGTTTAGTAGCAGAAATGTGGCTTGTTAAATGTTCATATTTGAACAAACGTGATGGAAGTTGCAGGTTGTTCTAAAAAAAAAAAAAAAACCAGAATAAACATTTAATGAACATGTTGTAAAACTGAACAGGTCAGTATTTTATAACCATGACATCATTATTAATTAAAATAATCATAAATATGATCTTTCACATTGCTGAGTAGCCTCAATACAAGCTGAATGCTGAATATGAGGTGAATTTTGAAAAACAAACTTTTCCTTGTTTTCAAATACTACAAACTTCATAATTTCAGGAAACATTGATAAAGGTTTTGGGTACTTTGTTACCTGTTTAGAACCTAAAACAATCTCCAATAAGAGAACAGAAATGCCTGTGATGTTGTAAAAGTAGTAAACATGTGTTTATTATTTTTGCAATAATAAAGCAGTCCTGATACTAGCTCTTAAGCCCAACTAAAGCTTGACATCAGCAAGTGACCCTAGTGTAATTAACAATCCAAAAATATTACAGAAGTTTTAAATATTTATAATTTCAGGCAAAAATTAATTGACATCAAAATCTGAATTTTAACAATATCTGAAGATGAACTTGATAGTTGTGGTGAAAATATAATTTAAAATAATCATAATAATAAATGTGCCATCATTGAGCAACTCTGATATCTTATCAGTGTGTGTTTTTTAAGTCAGAGTTTAAGGTTTAAGTTTGAGTACAGACACAATGATAAATAAAGGAAATGTTTCTTTCTTTTTGTCAAGCACTGCCATTTTCTATATTGGAGCAAAAATGTCTGAAAGTTGCAGCTCCTTTGAAACCTTAAAAAAATCACCAAAAACAGAAATAAGGGCTTTTCATGCATCCATTATGTGTACTTCTCCTGTTTGGGGTTGCAAGGGGGCTGGAGCCTATCCCAGCTGTTATTAGGCAAGAAGCGGGGTAAACCATGGACTGGCCATCAGCCAATCACAGGGCAGCCACACATAGATAGACAACCATTCACACACTCAGTCACAGCTTAGTCTGTGCAGAGTCACCAATAACCCCAACGAGCATATTTTTGGACTGTACAGGGGAGAACATGCAAACTCCATGCAGAAAGGTCCCACCCAGCAGGGGGTCGAACCAGCAACCTCTTCCTGTGAGGCACGAGCACTTCCTGCTGCACCACCAACTGCTGCTTTTAATGCAGATGCTGTCAAATAAATCAGAAATGTATTTAATAATCACGATCCATTTATCAATAAGACAAAGCCCAAACACCAGCCTGTATCTTTAAAGCTTGACTACAGGATGTGCCTGTATGCTCAATGCACAGAAAAACGATAAATCACTATACTTTATATTCTTGGTCTAATATTATATAACTTTCCAGAAACCAAGCTTGATTTTTCATGCTTGATTTTTGACCTGGGCCGCCCTGATACCAGCTCTTGTTTCCTCAAAGTTTGGCATAAGAAGTTAACCCTTGTTATTTTACATCACTGAAATATGATAAGTGAAAGAAAACACTTTTCTCTACTATTTAAATTGTCAGATTTGAACAAGAATAAAAGAGGATGCAGATACTGTTACCTGCTTGGGACAGTAGAAATTATGCAAAAACATAAAAATGCATGTTATGCCGATTTTGTCAAATGAATCAGATATGTATTTCTTGATAGTAAGCTCAACATCAATCAAAACACCAATAGAGTAATAACTTCTGCCATCCTGCGCAGCCCTGACACCAGCAGTGATGTTTCCTACAAGGTGAAGTGATAAGAATGTGATAGGTTTATAAAATGTTTCTCTTTATTTTTTAAAATACTGTAGATATAGAGATTTGAGAAAGAGTTAATGGAAGTTGTGGGTGATTTATCACTTGTTTGGCTCAAAATATAATCTTAAAAAATTAAAACCAAGTCCATCTGAAGCAGATGAAAAACTGAGCAGATAGGTTTAATGATCCTGACCCCTTTATCAATAAAAGCAATCATAATAAAAGATTTTTCTTTAACTTACAGGCAAAAATACAAGTTCTGGTTCCTGAAAATTCAGCCTATAATTTACACTTACAGAAATATAACACTGGAATATTTCACACTTCTGGTTTGTTTCACATACATTTCCTGAATTTATCATGAATAAATTGAAGACAGAGGCACTTTGGGTCTTGTTTAGGACCTGAGAAAACCTCCACAAAACATAAAAAATACATGTGATGCTGATGATATAAAATCAGTCACATATGTATTTATCACTCACTGTTTAATATAAGGTTCATTTTTTTTTTAGCTTACAAAGTGGGCGTCATATCAGCTCTAATGTTTCCTTAAAATTATACTGCAAAGACATCTATGAGAAGAAATATTATTTTTTTGGTCAAAGATTAGCATTAAAATAAATTTCAAGAATTGTGATTGAACTGCAAAGCTGCATCCTGTTTTAGACCAAAGAAAAGCTCCAAAAATAGAAGAAAAACTGCAAATGATGCAGTTGTTGTCATTGGATAACTCAAATGAGATCTCGATATCAGCCAAAACATTAACAATAATGTTTTCCTGCCATCAATGACCAGCCCTATTGTTTCCTTAAAGCTTAATACAAGAATGTAATGATAGTTTATTTGAATTTATATTACGGGAGTAAATTATTTTTCTCGTCTGTTGTTAATTTTCAGATTTGGGCAACAATCAGTGGAAGTTGCAGACACTTTGTTGCGTATTTTAAACCTGTCAAAAATCTCTCAAAATAGAAAATAAAAAGTGGGAGCACTGTTTTTGTCTGTCTTAATATTTCTCCATGTTGATATTATGTTTGCTTGTGTGATTGCAGTTGAGTCTTTGTGTTGTACTCCAACCATGCTGTCAGGCGTGGCTTCTGTCGAGGACATCTTGGGGAGTCTGTGCGCGAAACCAAACGGCGCGGTTCTTTGTTCACCGGGGCTGCTGCTGCAAAACCCCCGCGTGTGTGTGTGTGTGTGTGTATGTGTGTTTTTAACGGGAAATGTGAGGGGGCTTTTCTGATGTTCCCCCGCTGCATAGGGTCTGCAACGCCTGTCTGACAACTCCCTTTCTCTTCTCCTCCTCGTATACAGCCCCCTCCTCCCCCCTCCAGACACTCTCTTTCCCTCCTATACATAACATCCTCATGCGCAACGGCGCCGGAGACAACAACGCGGTGACCTGCCGCAAAGCACGGCTACATGGAGGTGGGCGGACCCCCCATCCAAAAAAATACCAACTAACTCCTGTACTCACAGAAATCCTGCCATGAAAGTCCACGACATCCCCACTCCCCTAATGTTGGTTTTTGTGTGTGAGTGTTGAAGTTGACATCATCTTTTCAGCAGCAGAGAAGGACCATGTGCGCACAGCACTGGTACCTTTTCATACGCGACTGTTTACATCCTGGATGGCTGTTCTTACATAAGGAGCAGCAGAAATGCGGCTTTTTCAGCTCTGAGCGGGGAGTGTGGTGCAGGGAGCTGAAGGATGAGGTGTTTTCTGCCTCTCTAGAGGAGACTGGAGGGAGCTGCTGGGTTTTGAGGTGCCACAGGCTCGGGAACCTGAGACGGAATGGTACAACGGGAGGGCGGCTCGTTTTGTCTCGGCGAGGAGGAGATCTGTGTAAACCAGACTGGGTGGAGCAACACATCGCCCGCCCCATCTATCGTGCAGACGGCCTTGTGTCCCGTTTGCCTGGAGCTCGGAGAGAGACTACTGTACTGAAAGTAGGGCTGGGCAATTTGGGACGAAAACAGACCTCTGTGTATTTTAGCTTGACTGTGATACACAGTGGTCACCAACCATTTCAACTTAAGATTCCCTAAGGTGTTTTTAGAGACAGCAAGATCTACCTGCCCAAATTCAACAAGAAAAAATGATGAAGAGAAACTGGTGACTTTTTAATAATCGCTCTGTAATTTTAATCAACATTTAAGAAAGTTGATACAATCTTCAATCCATCAATGTGACAAAGGGAAGGAATTGAAATACACAATCAGTGGACTTGAAGTTACATTTGTGATTTACATGTGCTGCCCAAAACAAAAATAAAACTCTTAGAGTTGAAGCCTGGAAAAGTGTAAGCATAAAACACATTTCAAACTGTTTGAATGTTTTTCTAATAGTTAGACCTTAGTTAGTTAGACGGTCTTGCCAATCTTGCCAATAGCAGGATTCACTGGACCCTCATACTGCATGGATTTGAGTGAAAAGGTCTAACCTGAAGATCTACTGAAATATCCTGCAGATCAACAGGTAGATCACAAGCTACAGGTTGGTGACCTCTGCCATGCAGGCTCTTACCTTGATTTTATTTTTTTTTTTAAAGCAATAATTATTATTATTCCTATTGACTTTTATTTAACCAGGAAAACCTCACAGAGATTAAAATTCTCTTTTACAAGAGTGTCCTGACCAAGACAGCAACACATTCAACAGTTTTAGACAAGCACACACAGTCATAAAATAAAAATAAAACAGCAAACACATAGAACAAGACTTCAACACATTAAGAAAGAAAAGTCACAATTTTAGACAATCAATTTTATATAAAGTGGCTCAGCTCGACCCACATTCAGAAGCTCTTTGTTGTCTGTGAAAAAAATGCTGAAGAACTTTTACACGAGTTCAACAAAATCAATAGAAGCTTTTCCATTTATTCACAATGTCAACATTTTTTTTAAACACATCTGTTCCAAAATAATAAAACCTCTATCATCTTCATGATCTGAGGTATCAGGGGTGGAAACATACTGATATTCTGCCAAACTACTGGACAAAACTGTGTGTCTCTCTGAATTACAAATACATGTAAACAACATTAAAAAGAGCAGATGTAACTACACTGATGATGGTGTGCTGGATTAAGCCCACATTTTTTTTTATAATTAAATCATAATTTTAAAAATGTTATCACAGAAACACAGTTACAAGTTCAAGTTTTATTGTTTATGATCAAAGATTGCAAAGAAACTCTCGAACACCGGCTAAATCTAAAATGTACAAAAACATGTCGGCAACAGTTTTGTTATACCGAGGTTTTCAAATAATCAGGACCCTTAAATATCTTTTGTGTGAAGACGATACATGCTCCAATATTTTAATGATCTTTGGTTTGAAAAAGAATAAACATAAATTATATTCCCCTGCACTACAGAAACAGTCATCTAAAGTGCAATTTATGTTGGCAGACATTACAAAAGTGGGTGGACCTGTGTTAACAAAAGTGTGCTGAATCTTGCCTGTAATATTTGATAGGGGAAACATTAAGGGTGTCATAATTCTGTTTTTAATTTTCCATGTGTTTTAGGATATTAAAATATCCATCATTTAAGACTTGGTATCATAAAAGTACAGATATTCAGTGTTGTTGTTGTAGTTGTTGTTTTCAAAAATTGCGGCCTTCTGAAGTACAAATATACAATATGTTGGCAACTATTGGAAGTGGATGAGACTGAACTGATAAAAGCAGTCTGCCTGCAACATTTTGTATTTAAAATAACCACATATTGTGTCACATTTTGATTTCCTAAAATCAAAATGAGAAAAAAAACTCCTACACACTCTGTAAATTAAAGAATAATATTTCAGACATTCCTTGTCCAGACTGTCAAAATTTTGCATACACTTAAATATCATACATTTCAAAATGATAAAATCTAATTTATTTTTATGGTTCTTAATGTATTCTGCTTTGATTCAACTGAATAGGGGTGGGTTATCTAAATAGCAAATATGTGTTATCAGCTCTGGGCAGGTCTGCTATTACATACTGAAGCTTGCCTGCAGTTTTAGATAATCAAAAACAAGCTGATGTTGTGTTGTGTTTTGATTTCTGATAATTAAATATTAGAAACAAACTCCTACACACTGTGTGAACTGCACATAAACATTTTCAATATTTCTGTCAAAATGTTAATACAAAGAGAGAAACTATGTGTTACAAAATGATATTGTTAAAATAACTGAACTGATCAAATTTCATCTTTGTAATGACTGGTGTTGTGATCTTCATTGAAATTTTTTTAACCACATGAAGTTTTGTGTCACCAACTTATGCGTGGCGCGGGAGTTTGCCTTTTTAAGAATTAAAAAAAAATCATATCTTGCAGTACAGTGTGTTTAGGTCTGTGTTTTTAACCCATGCTCCTCAACAGATCTACCCACTTTTCAAAATGTTGCAAACCCATCTGTGTAAATTAACCGGTGACGTCCTTGATTCATTTAAAATAAAGCCACGTTCATGGTGCTGTTTTCAGCTGTTGTTCACACCACCGAGAGTTTATCCTTCACTACAAGCACTGGAGAGTGGGGGATGAGTTGACCCATTTTTTCTCCTGTTTCTATTGGTAGGAGTAATAAAGGTGAGAAGGGAGCATGCAGCGTCAGGGAGGGAGCACAGTGTAATATATTAAACTCATGCTATGCAGCGCTCTTCCCCTAAGTTGTATTGCATGGTGTACTAACACAAAAATAATGCCTTTGTGGATCAAATTCGATCCCATCTGACGAGCTATTTGCCACACTTCTGTGTAAATACCACCAATTTTTTAAAATAATTAATGTTTGATTAATTTAAACATGCGGTTTTACAGTAAAGAAAACACTCCATCCTTTACACTTGGAAATGTTTGATAATTTTGTTTACATTGGGGCAGTGTTTAGTAAACAGTTGAAACCTGCACTAATCAAGTGCATAGATTAGCAAATATTGAGTGTCAAGGACTTCTCTTCTTTTTGCATCAATTTTGAAACAGGCATTGACAAAACTTAATACTGATGTCAGGCGAGCAGTTTTTCTTAAAATAAACTGAAATATATAAAAGTTGAAGCTCCAAGAGCACAAACCTCTGTCAAGGCATTTCTACCATTGTTAACCAAGTTATTAAGTAAAATGTGGCACACTGCCCAATGGCGCAGTGTAAAGTAATTATTCTAAAATGTTCATCTGGATTGGGATAACCACCCAAATCTAATCACATCCCCCTTATGCCATGAAGAAATATCCCGGGAAACTTCATCAGAATCAAGTCAAACGTTTTTGAGTTTAATAGCACAATGTGGAAAACTGCAATATCAGACAATGTTAACAAATGCTTCTGATAATTCCCTGATGCACATTTGTTTTGGTTCGCAACCAAAATCAAATCACTTCCCCATGCCATGACCAACATTCCCTGAATGTTTCCCTGAATGTTTCCTTCAAATCCACTGAGGAGTTGTTGAGTTATTAGTGAAAATGTAACACAATGACACAGTTTTAATGAATCCTTGCAAAAGTTTCAGGATCTGCATTTGTTTGGAGCACCGCCAAAATTAAACCACTTCTTCCTGGTGCCATGACTAACATTCTCTGGAAAGTTTATCAATTCTATTGGGAACTTTTTGAGCTGTCTTACTCACAGAAGAACAAACAAAACGACCTCTGCCAGAAAGAATGAGTCCCCTTTGCAGAGAGCTTAACACTTCAAATACATATATTGTGGCAAAAGGATACTACTGCTAACTGTCCTATTGTAAACAATCTTTTTATCGATCACTAGGCCAGCCATATTTTTCTGACTCAACATCAAAATCAACTGTATCATGAATAATGTCGTCTAATTCTGTATCTTGTTTATACCGTAATATTTACAGTATAATATCCGTGTATCAAAACATCTTCAAACTAGCTGCATTGCCCAGCCCTACGCTGAAAGTCTGGCAGATAGAGAGAGAGGGGGGCCGGTCTATGGGAGGGACTAGCGCAAAGGGGGGAATAGGAAGGAGGAGGGGGCGAGGAGGAGGAGGCGGCACGGGTGCTGTTTCTCCAGTCTCTTTCCCCTGTCTTTGTCTCACACACTCTTTTGTTAGCCATGCCTAGCCTGCTGGTTCTAGCAGGGATCATGGAGAAAAATGGGGGCTACGGCGGGGATCTGGCCGGCTCCGGCTTCGGAAGCGAAGGTCTCCTTGTGCCGCCCGACGAGGAGGAAGACGACTCCCGTGCCCTCAGGGTCGCGCTGGGCCAGTTGTCTCTGCTGGGGCTCGGGGAAGGCGAGGACGGCGGAGGAGCCCCAACAACGGGAGTACAGGACCGGAGTAACAATAACAACAACCACCACAACCACACGAACAGCGTCGGAGGCGGCGGGGACACGGCGATTCTGCAAGGGAAGAGCAAGTTGTGCGCCCTGTACGAGAGCTCCTCAAGTGAGACGAAAGGACGAGGCTGCAACATAACAGAATGCGTCCCAGTGCCCAGCTCTGAACATGTGGCCGAAATAGTGGGGAGACAAGGTAAACCGCTGGCTTGCAGATTATTCCCCATCAAAGTTGTGCTTTTATCCCACTCGCAGTGCTGCATTATCCGCGCCGTGCTCTCCTGTGCGCTTTGTTTTTTGTTCCCTAACTGTTACCTGGTGTTATTTGACAAAGAAAAGGGAGTGGTGTGTGTGTGCTCGCGTGTTTTTTGTACTCCCTCGAGACATCAGCCTCCCACTTTTTCTGCTCCAATGTTTGCAAGTTACCGTGTACTCATCATAAGGCTCGAGCATTAAGACAAGTCTGCTGCTTTGTGTTGATTTTGCTTTTTTTGAGTGAATTTGCACAGAGGCACTGAGAGAAAGAGGGAGAGACCCGTTCCCTACTGGGCGAATTATTCTACAGACACACACTGGAGCACGGAGAGAGAGCATTTGCTTCCTTTGTCGTCTGAGACGCGCCAGACTGTTCAAAAAAGACAACGTGCGGCTGGCGAGCAGAGGGATGTCTTTCACTTTGAATAGGAAAATACTCAAATGTGCCATTTTTGGTCTCAGCAGTGGAGGATGTTTTCCTCTCCCCAAATACATTCAGCTCGTTGTTTATGTTGCGCACTGCCCCACTGACACAATTGGACAAAAGAGCCAGCGTGGTCCACTTGTTTTTTTTTTTTTTTCAGAAGAGGGAGTTGGAAAGTTCAATTTGCAGACGCATTACACATTGGGCACGTTTTTCTTCCAGTTTGAGGTGATTTATTGAACAAAGAGCTGAAGTTGAATGACAGCAGCTGTCAAACAAAGGTGTGAAAGTAGGGGGATGAGGGGAGGGGCGCGTTAAGGCAGCGTTACTTACTGCTTGGCACACGGGATGGCCTTAAAGGGTGACTCAGCTAGAAGTTGCACCAGGAGGTGGGAATCCTGTTTTAAAAACAGAATATTTTCAGGAATTGACAAGGAAGAAAGCTCCAAACCACTCACTTGAAGCTTTTTCTCCTCTTGCATTCTATGACTACATGCATCCCACCCCAAAGAGCACACTTTTAGAGTCAGGAAGCGCTCATTTGTAGTTTTTTGAGATTATTCTCATTTAGGTTGATCTTTTCACATCATCCAACAGCTTTGAGGAAAGCTTGACACTGGTTTGAACCAGGAAATGTTTCTTCTTCTCCTTCTTGGTGGTGTTAATGTGACCGCCCATTGTTAGCTGTTGTGATGAACCCTTGGGTGAGAGGGGGAGAGAAAACAAGGACAAGGACGGAAGGGCACTATAGCATCTAAAAAAGCTGAATGGGAGTCACGCCTTGGAGCTCAGCACAAGGGGCTCCTCATGAGCCCCACTCCACTGCACACTCTCAATGCCACATGGTTGTGTATCAGGAGAGAGGGAGGAATGGGCGGGTGAACAGAGGGAAGTACAAAGACTGCAGGGTGGGCGAGGTAGCATGAGCAGAATCCTGCAACTAAAACAAATAGGTATCAGAAATGTCTTTCAGGACAAGGAGCAGAGCAGCTTCCTCCTTGCACTGCTGTTTACCTTTTTCTGATGCTGTGGATTCAGTTTTTGCTGCTCGCCTTCCATTGCGGCTCTTGTTCTTTTACTCTGAAGTGTAAGTTTTGAATTTTAATGGGGTAACCAAAGACGGCCGGAGGGGTTGATCCAGTGAGCACAAGTGCAGCAAAAGAGGGCCCCTTTGCCTTGACCGAGAAGAAGTGCTGATTTGGGGGGATTTGAGTCGAGCTGCTTTTGATTCAGGCCCTTCGTTAGCTGGCTACGCGTACACACCCCCTTCTCCTCAGCATGGCGCATCACAGTCTGCCTTGTGGATCCGGCTAACACAGAATCCTGTCATGAAGAAAGGGTTGGATATGATTGTTTCTCGTCAGCCTTGGGCATTGATTTCAAGGATGGGCTCGTACATACCTGTGTGGCTTTTCTAGGCTTTGTTTTGAATCACAGGGGACCCCTTCTCGCCACATTTTAACGCTCGAGATTGAATTTGTCTTGGGTAACTAATTTCTGTTTGGGATTAATTAATCTGTGCCTGCTTTGTTTACAGATGATGATGATTGAAACGTAAATTTAGACAACTGAAAGGTGCGATTACAGTCCTGGAAAATACATTTTGCTGTTGCTCTTTGATCCCCATGTCATGGACGGGTCTATCAGTTTAATATACAGCCATGGTCAGAGAGAATGTCAAATTTCATCTATTCACATTTCACCTGCAGTACCACTATTCCTCTGGTCCTGAAGAAGTAAGTGTTCCTGAACAAAGTGGGCCCATTTGGGAGCATTAGAGTGCCATTCGCCTTCAACTTTAAGTGTCTTTTGGAGCTTTTCATACCTGCTGCTGTGATTTTCAGATATCTAATGCATTGGTGTGCAGTTTAAAGCAACCTGAGTCTGGTCAGATGAGCTCAGAATTGCTCACTGGATAGTTGTTGGATGGTCCAAAGAGTCTGTCCGGCCTCTTTAAGACAAGATGAGAAATGCATATTAAAATCAATAAGTGTAGAAGTCTTAATGGGGAGGCTGCCTAAGTTTCTGAATGAAAACTGACCCCAGGAATGTCTGATGCTTCATAAGGTGTTATGTAAACAGCCACTTTGTCCTTTCTTTCAATGTTCTTCTTGACCTAAAATCTGAGAATCCTCTTAAGAATTGTACTGTTTTACCCTATGTCCTGTTCTGTCAAGAAATAACACAAACTTGTTCTCTCTTACATTAAGTTCCTGCCTTAAAACCACTCAGACAAGTAAACTGGTACAAACTGATCATAACCACGACAAGCACAGAGCCATAAATGGCCCAAAAATGAAGCACATGTGGGCAGACTGTATAGTCTCGTAAGTTCAAGGAGAGGTCAGACAGTGATTGCTCACCAGCATTGAGCAAATGTATTGCATCTGCTGTAGCTCATAAGCCCAAAAACAGACATACCCACCCTGCCAATACCTCTGCATCATCCATGTATCTTGGAGCATGATTAGTGTACCTGATTTAGAGCTAATAAACAGGTTTGCTGATTAAGTACACTGATACTAAAACAGCAGAAACCTCATAAATCATGGCAATTGCTCTGTGGATCTATTGCTGGGGAAACCTGCAGCACAAAGGAGAGTTGACTATTTCTGTTAGCTCAGGTTGATGACACTTGTAGCCGTTTTGCTCGCTTCCTGATTCCACTGGTCATATTTACTTTTTTTGAAATGTTTGTTGGTGTCTCTGCAGGTTGCAAGATCAAAGCCCTGAGGGCCAAGACCAACACCTACATCAAAACCCCCGTCCGAGGAGAGGAGCCCGTGTTCTTAATCACTGGCCGGAAGGAGGATGTTGCACTGGCCCGCCGTGAAATCATCTCTGCTGCAGAGCACTTCTCCATGCTCCGAGCATCCCGCAACAAGCTAGGAGTGTCCTTTAGTGGCTCCCCGCCCACACCTTTGCCTGGTCAGACTACCATTCAGGTGAGAGTGCCATACCGTGTTGTGGGGCTGGTCGTGGGGCCTAAAGGCTCCACCATCAAACGCATCCAGCAGCAAACCTGTACTTACATCGTCACTCCGAGTCGGGACCGTGACCCCGTCTTTGAGATCACAGGGTCACCAAGCAATGCCGAGCGGGCCCGTGAGGAGATAGAAGCACACATCGCCTTCCGAACAGGAGGCCTGCACGACCACAATAATGAGAACGACTGTCTGGGGCCAAATGGTGGAAGCAGCCCAGCGGGCAGCAGCGGTGGTTTGGAGAGCCGACTACAGCAGGTGTGGGGGCTACAGGGGGGCCAGCGCAAGCCCCTCACAAGCAGCTACCGCCAAAACTTCTCAGATACCATGGTTGGAGGGGGAGGGGGAGGAGGAGGTGAGGGAGGGGGAATCTACACCAAGAGCAACTTCTCCAGCTCTGGAGAGAAGCCTTGCTCTTATTTTGGATCAGATGGTACCCAGAGCTGGGGTGACCCTGACTACCCCAAACAGGTGGCCTTCTATGCCCAGCAGCGCTCCAAGAGCTTTGGAGGCCTCCCTCTGCCCCTGACCAGACTCTCCCCTGGCTTACCTGAGCCCTGTGGAGGCGGAGGAACCAACAACTCTTCAGTCACCAGCATTGTGCCCGTATCCGGTTCACCTCATGCCCAGGCTCGCCGTGCCCACAGCGAGCCCACCTCAGCCGGTGAGGGTTTCCCAGGCCGTCTGCCAGTGCCGGACTCTCCGCCGGCCACTGTGCGGGACTGCATGACCTGCTTTGAAAGCAAAGTGACGGCTGCCTTGGTGCCCTGTGGCCATAACCTCTTCTGCATGGAGTGTGCCATCCGAATCTGTGAGCTCAACCACCCGGAGTGCCCAGTGTGCCACACCCAGGTCACACAGGCCATCCGAATATTCTCTTAAGAACCACATCAGTTTTTATCATTAGTTTTGTCAGTGTTTGTTCAATAATTATTTCCTGTTATTCTGATTATTATTATAATACACATTTTTGGTTTTTCAGAAAATTTAAAAACAATCAAGCAGATATTTTAGAAGGCACTGCTTGCTTTACTAAAAAGTATAAGAAATATTTTTAAGTTTTTCTTTTATATATATATATATGCATATATATTTTATAAAAGTTTTGTTTATAAGAGAAGTATAGTAACTTGCATTTTCAGTTTTTTGGACTGCTGCTGTTTTTCATTCATGAATCACAGTGTAGGCAGAGGTAGACAGTAATGTGAACATTTTATTATTCAAATTTTTATTTTACCATGAAGTGGGTTTATATGGAAGGAAGAAGATGATTGTTTAGGTACCCAATCTGCACCTGACTGATCAAGGAAGTCAATGTTGTTATTTGAAGAGAAAAAAATGCTAGAATTTCATTGCACCTTACAATCATCTTGATCTAAAAGAGGATTTCAATCAAACCTTGAAATTTTGGAAGCTGATGTGAAGGTGAATTCAGCCTTTTCAGATTTACTGTGATTGTGGTTTTGATATAATTGGTCAAAAGTAGTTATTTTATCATAATGAAAATGTGAAGAGATTGGTAGTAACCTTTTAACCCTAAGAAAGAACAAATGATGCCCCCCCCTTTTCAGTCTTAGACCTTAAAGTCTTATGAAAGAGATTCATCCTAAAAAGGGATAGGACACCACATCAATTATTTAAAGTCATGAGTTAGATTTATTGGCATTATTGTTGAGAGATACTAAAGTTGTGTCTTAGTAAAATCTTCTTTCTAGTAGCCATTGATTACACTTTGGTCACTGCAGTTTGTTGAAAAGATTTAGTAATGCTTGCTCCTCGTGGCACTTGAAAAGCATGTGGTTCCTCGGTTGGCTTAAAGCACTGATTTAATTTGTGAGGCCGAAAGCCTTGGAATTCTTCCAGTTGGCTAGTTCTCGATATCCGTCTCCCCAATGGACTTGTTTCAAAGCCACCTTAGCCGCGCTTTATTGTCTCGTGTGGTCATTTGGCCACATTCTCTGAACGATATAGGACAAAGAAAGAGCTCCAGTCAACAGGCGTTTCTCTGAGGTGTGCACTGTAAATAAAGAGGAGAATTAGTATGTGGACAGAAGCCGAGTAAAACTGTAAATTGTTTCCTGAATCAGCAGCACCGACTCAGACCAAAATAGTTGACACTGTAAAATACAGAGTCCCAAACCAGTAATCCGTACTCCCCAATACTAACAGCATTATGTGTGAGCTCCAAGGGGCCAGCTGTCTCCCCTGTAATTAGCAAATCTGTACAGGAGCAGGTGTTTCATGGCACACTGTGGCTGTGACCCCAAGTTGGAGCTCTGGCCTAGCCCCTTTCTTTCTTTCTTTTCTTTGGCTTTTATGTCTCCCCCTGCTTACAGTTCGATCGTTTGGTTTCGAAGGCCTCTCTGAGCGGGACGTATTGTCTCGGCCCGGTAGCAGCGTGGGCTGCGGAGTGCTCGGACACGGCCTGGATCTGCTCATTCATAATTAGGCAAATGGGTTGGTCCAGGTGCGGACCGTGTGGGGACTCTGGAGCTGTGTGAGGAGTGAGACAGGGTCCCGCAGCGAGCCCCTTTCAGCCCCACCCCACTGATACAAGCACAGAGGGGGCTGGATGGACTGGATGCAGCTGGGCGTACAGGACCCCCTCCTTCCACTCCCTCTTGCCCCTTCCTCCCCCTTTTTTCCTCTCCTATTCTGCCGCTCTGAGCTATCCTTACTGGAGAGTGGGGGCCTCTTTTGTCCAAAAACACACTCACACAACATTTGAAAGACAGTGGTAAATTTGGCAGCGCCTGTGAAATAAGGGGAGGCTTAGGAGCAAAATAAATTATCTACAGTTATCAGAAGGCGCACCAGCTACCTGCTCTCAATGCTAGTGACACAAAATTCGCCGCAGACAATTTATAAATGATAAAAATGTGCGTGTGAGCCAACAAAACAAAGATTGCGTGATCTCATCACACAGGGTGAAGCATTAACCCCCCCTCCTCTGACTCGCAAATGCACCGCCCTGAAATCTGGAAGGGGTCGTTTTTTGTGTGACAGCGCCAATGCAGATCGCTACTGTATGGGACATCCAGCAGCTGCCCCTTCACTATGGACACCAGGGCTTCAGCCAATGGCAGCCCCCCCTCTGGCTTTGAGCTTGGAGAATGAAATCAGACAATTGTAATTGACAGGAAAGCAGAGGAAACGCCCCATTTAACCAGCACTCATGCTGAATCAAATTACACACCCTCTGCGTCTGCCTTAGCCCCAGCCTGGGGATTTCAGAGGGCTAGAGGAGAGCGGATGGGGGTAGGGATTAAAACTGTTGAATGATAGGGGGGGATTCATTTTGGCTGTAAGAAGAGAGAAGTAGGCTCAAAAAAACCTTGCAGATCTTGCATTTTTATTGGTCATTCAAGTCTTGCTGCAAGCTTTGAGTAGTTGTCACATGAGGGCTAGTGTCGGTGATTCAGCAGGCCTCTCTTTTGTTGTACTGGAGAACAATTCAACTCGGCTTCTGTCTCAAAAAGGAATTAACAATTACAAATTGTGTCTCCAAGCACACAAAGGGCCATTCTTTAAAAAAAAAAAAAAACATTAAGCAGACCACTTACATTAGGGGTGGACTGCAAGGAAAGCACTGTACTTGCAGAAGTACGCTGAGATCTATCAGATGTAGGAATAAAGAATAGTTATGGTTTTATGGATGGAAAATTGCACAGTGGTTTGGCTTAAGCTTTCTACGTCAAATTCAAGGCAGTATGACACTGTTCTTTGAACTTAGTATTTTTTTTATTTTGTTTCTGCCTTAATATTTTTTTATTCAAATATTGCCAAAACTTTGGCATACAAGGTAGCAGCTTTGGCCTTTGATAGTATCGCCCCTTAGAAAAACTTTTTAAAGTACTTATTTTTGGAAAATAAAAAAGAATGTGAATCAAACTGTTGGGGTGGGGATAAGAGGGATTCAAGAAATTGGGCTTTTAAAACATTTTACTTAAATATAAAGTAGAGCACCTTATTACAAAACATGCGCAATTGATTAAAACCAAACCGACCACTGATGGTGAACACATTTCATAGGATTCAAAAAGTAATGCACATAAGGATTCCCTATCATTTTTTTGTATTATGGTGGTTCTTGTTCTTCTTAATGCTACAGTAGTACTAGTGGTTATTTGGGAGGCCTCTCGTCCATTTGGTCAATGCTGATGACTTGGTGGAAGTTTGCACTGGTTTAATGAAGAGAGGGCTTTGTTTAGACGCTGTATAAGTTAATGAGTATTGTACTTTATGGGAAAGCACTCTGAGCATCTATGTAAATACAGTATGTGTATCAGTTATGAACATCCAGACAAAGGCCCCGCTTCAAGTGAGGTTTTGATTATTTTTAAAGGCTGAAGGTGTCATTGTCAATGTTTTAGCATATGGGATTAAATGTTTGATTTTAGGGAGAGTAAATCTTTTATATATGCGCCCCATCATCCTTTTTGACTATAATAGTATATTAGATAGATCCATACATTTAAAAAATATTATTTAAACTGATTAACTTAGTACTTCATAAATTAACCAGACACTACTATAAACTGTAATAATGAATATCCTTTATAAAGCAGCTCTTGTACAAATCCAAGCTCAAATGAAAACTCAAAGAAATAGTATGTGTAATAACCTAGCCCTAATGAATAAATCCATTTCTATGTATATTAGGATGAAAAGCAATAATAGGACTATACTGGGATAATAAACAGAGGAGGTCTTAGTCAGTTCTTTAAGTAATATTCTATTCAGAAACCGACCTTGACTATTAGGATACTGTTGCATTTCTGTCTCACATCTGCTTAAAGTTCATTATGGATTTGTGCCAGTGTCGAAACAGAGATATAATTAATTAGTAACAGTTTCAGGATAAGTAATTGTTCTTGTGTTCATCAGGGTCATTTAGTGGATTGATTGCTTACTTTTTATGTTGAAACTCAATCACAAATCACAGGGTGGGTCAAGACAAACTTGTGGATCTCTTTCTCTGAGTAGCACTGAAATGATTGAACTGCGATTTCTGTGACTGTAGAGGAAATCTTACTGCGCTGTAAAAACTCTCCCTCGAGTGAAAATAAACAACAGGACCAGAGTGTTGGCATAGGAGGTCTTTTTCCCCCTTTGCCTAAAAAAAGCAGGACAGGATGACTTAACTTATGATGGACTGATGTCTTGAAGGTCAGAAATGTACACAGCAGGGAGAGAAGGAGGGGTAGGGCAACATGAGATGATGTACTGTACTAGTTCCACTCTGACTGCAGTCATATAGTGAAGATTATTCATTAAATTACACCATGGGCAGGCGTGTTACTAAAAGCATATCTTGAGAAGATTTCTGTTTACATAGTAATATTTCTGATTTCATGGCTCTTTATGCACCTACTTTGTCACCTGGAGTGTTTTTGAAGGATAAAGGTCAGACATAGCCAAAGAACAAAACACAAGGAGAAGACGTGGACTCAAATACTAACTTATTTTAGCATCAAAATCCGCTTGGTTTAGAGTTTATTAAATCAGGATTATTAAGGAATAATCTTGTAGCTAGATTTGCTCTGTTTACCCAAAAGTCTTGGAGGCCACTCGGTCGATATCTGTGATAATGAAGGCATATCATGTTTCAGTGTTGTAAGATTAGTTTAATACTACAGGGGCGCCGGTAACAGACTTACTTCTCCCAAAAGAGATCAGCCTAAAGCACATCCTGGCACTTCCGCAGTCCTTTTGAGTGATTTTTCTATTGTCCAGTGAGGTCGTTTAGGGACGAAAAACTCCAAGAAAGGTCTTTATCTCTCTGGAAAATAAGACTGATGTTTAAAAGTTTAGATCAAACAGGGCTGTCCGAGTAATAAAAAGGACTGTGAAGAAAGTATGTTCAAATGACAAAACGGTGAAAATTCAGGCCAAATTCCTCATTTTTAAGACCCTCTGAGTAAAATGTGTCTTTTAAAACAAGGTCAGTGTAATAGTGAACAAAGCAGCACTGTGGTTTTATCATTTAGAAAGCCATTTACTGTATCCTTAAGTTTAACTGCATGTAAGTAAAGTATAGTACAGTAGGTAAGATTTATCAGAAAAAAGTTAAGATCGCATAAAGAATTCATCAGCCTGATACCTAAAGTGTATACAAAGCTTTAAGACCTTAAGTGAACATCGGTCGAAATCATATATTTACCGTGTAGTTTAACTAATCGATACATAAAGTTTAATTATGATTCTTAAGAATATGCTGAAGTGTAAGTTTCATTTGTCCAGCTCACCCAGTATGAGATACTTTTTACTTCAATGGTGCGACAAAGGGGTGGGGGTGACTCACAGTGACATTTGACTCTTTAAGTTCTTGTTAGTATTATTTACAATATTGTATTAAGCTTACTATTATAGTAATGGTAGAAACTGTTGATGTTTTTCTTCTCTTGATATGAAAAGGTCTTTATGCATTTATGTAGAATCCCTTTTTTAAGGAGTGATAGGAAATCCTTATTTTCAATGGATGCACTTAAGCAATTGTACCAACCTGTCTAAATCACACATTGAGCAAGTAATGCATTTGAATGTAAAAAAAAGACCACTCAACTCGATGCACTCCTTATGCTTCTTTTGTCAATTTATAAGTGAGCTTTAAGTTTTTGTTTGTTTATTTTTTAGAAAGAATTTGCGACAGGTTTTTTCAACGTAGACTATATTTGAGTTCTTCCACATACATTTATAGAAAGTAACTTAAAATGAATAAAAAAAAACATATTACAATTTCTCAAATCTATTTTGCTAACATGGGTTATTATTTCATAGAAAGCAGAGGAAAAAAAAGTCAGTATCTGGATGTTATTTATGAAAAGTAAAAAAAATGAAGCAACATATTTATGAGTAACCTCGAGACATTTTGTTTTTTAATTAAAATTACAAGAAGTTAATATATTTCTAAACACAGGGAAGTCAGTTTCTACTAATAAGTAAAATGAGAAAAGAAGTTTAGAAGTTTTATTTATGGAAGTTGTGGGTGCTGGACTTTTCCATGTACTTCATAGTGAGTGGAGTAAATGGAACGAGAGCGCCACATAGCTTAAATTTTAACTTCAGACGTGCACTACTACAACACCAGTGCGGTCACAATGGAATAATTACAGAAAATAATATAATATTTTTTAGAATTTGGAGATATTTTAGTCACAGAGCATCAATTTTGTGCCTCAATTATATATTTTTCCTGCATCAGCATTCTTGATGTGATGCTGCTTGCTGTTACCCTTTCTCCCCCTTCGACTAACCCCATGTTACTGACTGAACCACATAACTCATTTCCTCTGTAATCTAAACTCACTTTTACTTATCAATCCTATAAAACATGTTACGACTGCAATGCTTGGAATGAATGAGGCAGCTGTGGCCCTTCTCTGCCAATAAGGAGGGCCACACACAGCTTGTACACACTTTCATTCATACATTTTCTTCATCTACTACTCAGTTTGTGATCACTAGAAACAGAGCATAATCAGCCTCAAGGCGGCCTTTATGAAAGACTTTACCTGATGTGTTAATTGGGTGAGGTGTGAGAATTAAGCGGAGACATCTCAGAGAGGACAACAGCGCACTGTGTAGTAGATCTATGTAACTAGATGCACACATATACACACACAACAGATTCATTACCGTACTAGTTTGCATGTATGTTGTATGGTCACTTAGAAAGGAGGAATGGCGCAGGTTGTTATGTGTTCTTCGGCGACATAAGAACACCTGGGCTGCTCCTCCTCTGTAGATTTTCATAGTTGGAGTCTCTTTGGAAAGTGTAAAAGTTGACATGAGTTTGGAGCCAGGCAAAAGACCATTTCAGTCCCCACATCAAAGTTGGATTTTTGTATTCTCAGTTACCTGTAAGCGATGTGAGACTGTTTGCACCTCATGTGGATTAACTTGAAGTTCTTTGTTTGTGTAAGAGTAGATACAGTTCAGAAAACTTGACATAAACTCAACAATAGCACATTTTCTGCTGCACGTAAAAGATGGGGACTGAAGTGGCGCTCGCTGGTGAAACTCGCAACCTTTTTTCCAAAGAGGTCAAAACAGTCTGACAGTTTGTCTTTGGTAGCGTTTCCAATTTTTCCAGCACAGTAGAGGTGTTTCATACCGGTCTAATAGTGGTCGTAGTGCATTAGTTTTTGGGCCAGCATCACCTGGCAATAGTTTCTGGTTTCTCTGTGAACAGTGAAAGAGGGTTGCCTACGCGTCCCTCTGTGGCTGACCGTCGAACTTTGATGGATGGAATAAAAAAAGAAGTCTTTGAACTCTGTTACAGTATGCCGTGCCATTACAAGGCATGTAATATTGCAGGTTTATTTGTTATAGCAAACGTTTTTTTGTGAATTACATTTTTTGGAGACATTTTTATTATTATTATTGTATCTGCGCCATGTTAGTTCTGGTTCTTTGTTATTTTTCCAAGATTCAAGATGTATTGTAAATGTTTCTAATAAAACAAAAATGAAATGATCTTCAATTATAACAAAATTGTGTTTCTTTTTTTTTATTTAAGGGCTCATTTTTGACCCTTATATGGGAAGACATGTACAAACATTTGGAAAAACAAGCTAACCCAATTATCGGAACAATATTGTATCTGCAGATAATTGCCTCAAAAGCAGGTTATCGATTTTGGCAGATATGAACATTCTGCAGATATCTACAGACAATATTTTGGGTGAACAAAATGGCCATATCAGATATCTTGAAAAAAAAACAAATGTACCATAATGGTTCATCTCATTATCAATGAATGTCCAATTTTATAACCAAAAGTGTTTTTTTATTGAAAATGTTTAGGTTTTTTTCCTTAAAATCTGTTTTCAACACAAATAGACTGTGACCATAAAAGGAAACGGTTGATTTAGGTAAAGAGGAGACTTCACGCTCTTGCCAAAAAAAACAAACAAAAAAAACCCCTGTATTTGCAGCAATGAGTTCAGAAATATTGGCATATCAGGTTTCAGGAAGAACCCAATATCATGTATCCCTACCATCTTCTAATCTATCACCTAAAAATAACGCACGTTCTTGAGTTTTTTCAATACATGACATTTACTTACAACTTTGGAGTCTGTGTCTCCCGGGGATGCGTTGCCCATTTGTTTTGATCCGTCTTTCCATTGTTCAAATATTCACTCTAAAACATTTTGCAAACTAGAAAAGCACTGACCTCCGCCAAGCAGCTCAGTTCCTGCAGTGGCTTTTCCACAACCCCTGTAAAAGATACAATTCTGGATCGCCAGATCCAGAATAGAGCCAGGATCCAGATCAAACTCTGGACATACATGGAGGTTGTTATCCTGTATGAACAAGTTTTGGGAACATCACTTAATATTTTGATTTTATATGAACTATTGAATGTCATTGATGGGATTTCCCATTATTAAGTTCAATGTTTTTTTGTGACGTCAATCTGGATCCGATCCAGATGAAATTTACCTTGATGATAGAGGCATGGATCCCATATCATCCTGTAAAATTGGAAGCAAACCTGTTGAAATGGCAGAGATAGTTTTTAAAAATTTCACCCCATGTTAACTTATGGGATTTTTTGAAATTTTGGGAATTTTTCAGACAAATATACATATTACCACCAAAATCGAATCATGTTTAAGTGGGGCCATTACCAACATCTCCTGAAAATTTCAGCAAAATCTGTTCTGTAGTTTTTGCGTAATCTTGCTCACAATCAGACAAACATGCATTGGCAAAAACATAACCTCTTTGGTGGAGGTAACAATTCAAAGGCTTTTTTTGTTTAAACTGTGCATTAAAAAGTTTTTAACAAGGAAGAAAACTGTACATTAGAAAACAATTTAGAATAAAAATGCCAGAAAATGATCCAATAAGTCAATAACACAACTTTTTAATGACAGGAATGATACGATTCCTTGAGGTGACCCTGTACTAGTATTTAACAAACATTTTTTTACTGTGCACCTCTAAAGCTGATTGGGAGACTGGTGATAAAAATAACCCATGAAACACATTAAGAAGTAAAGTAAAGACTATTAAATATGTCATATCTCTATGTTTTTGTTTATCCATAGAGTTAATGGCCAAAAAAACACAAATCTGAACGTGAATGAATGTCTCTGACGCTCCTATCTGGGCAACACATCCTCTGGGATACAAACATTCAACGCCTCATCACAAAAGTAGTGAAAATCAAATTCATCACTTCTCCACAAGAAGGTAAACAATGGTACTCAAAAATGTTTTCTCCTCTTTGACTGACATGTAAAAGCAACATCACAAAGTTTTGGGTTTGTGTCTTTGTCCCTACAAGCCACAATTTGGGATTTTGAGACAACTTATTTATATCTATTTGTATGTTGGCATAAAATCACATGACTTGGGGATCCGACCCACACCCCCTCCAGTGATTCCCATGAAAACAAGTGTCCCCACCGAAGAACTTTCTCAGTACTTCAGAAGTTTGTATCCTCCAGTTTACAAAAACTATTTGGGAGTTAAACAGCTTACTGAAGAGTAAATTTTATTCTCAAATATGGGAACTATCATTAAACACCGTAAGGCAACTGGTGGCCCCATCCTCACTTAATGCCAGTTTTCATAAATAAAAAAAGATGGTAAACATGAGAAACTTGCAATGAAACAAAGAAAGCATTTTTTTGTGTGTTTTTTTTTTTTTTTTTTTTACAAAGATCTATGATTACTGGTAAAGGTTTCTTTGTACAATATTAGTGGACATAATTGTCTTTTTAAATTTTTCTGCAGACTTTTACAATGCATTGTTGTATGCCTTATGGGGAAAAAAGTAAAATACATTTCATCAGTTAGTAAATACTGTGTTCACTGCACTAAAAAAGTAACTTAAATAAGCTTTAATTCTGTGTTTTGCCCATTGAATCAAGCATTTCTATCAAATTTGAGTATAAAAAATAGACAATTTATTATATGATGTTTTAAAGAGAGCTACCTGTTTGTCATTTTTGTTAAATCCTAAGTAATTATAACAGAGCAATTAGAAGTGTTCTTTAATTAAAGACAATTTAGCACCTTGGTAGTAGAACAATTTGAATGTGGCTCTCTTAGTAGCTAAAATTGTCTATCCCTGCTTGAACATTAGATACCCTGTGATTATATTTAAAAAGATATGCAGATTTAATCAGATTATTCAAACCCTTTCCAACAAACTCTGTAATAGAAAATCTTGCAACTTGCAGCCTGAATGATTAGAGAGCATCTTAAAGAGACATGAGAAGAGGCAGGCTATAACAAATGAGATTTATTTTATACAGATGCAGTCCAAATATACATATATAAGAATGTTAAAAATCCCTAACCTACACCACCCAGTTTCAGACCTGTGAAGTTGACAGAAGTCAGCGTTGATGTGGAACACATCAGCAGGATAAACACCATCTGTGTGCATAACCTTTGGATTTAATTAAGCCCCTCCTAGCACTACCATACTTTCTCCTTTTCCTCATCTATAAAACTATTAGATACTAACAACCCCAATTGTGGATCCTTGAATCAACCCCGCCTTCTCCACAGGAAATAAAGACAAGTACGAGCGAGGGCAGACCTCAGGGAGATCCCAGAAGGCAGAGTCCTGTTCCAGTTACATACAGCGTAGAGAGAGACAGAAAGGAGTAGGTGAGCAGGCAGCAGTGGAGGATTTCACTTACAGTAAAACAAGCCATCTCGGGTACATCAGAGACCACAGGAGCAGGGCAGGGCTGAGTGCCCTCACTACCTCATCCTCTGAAACATTATCCATCCGTCCAGCTTTCCCAGCTAGCAGACAGCAGCAGCAGCAGCAGCAGCGCAGGATTGTCCATGCATTTAAAACAATCCCTTCACCTCCCCGTTTCACCCTGAGGTTAGGTGAGGGGCTAAAAGAGTCATCAGCAGAGCCAAAACCTTTCTCCCACCAGCAAGCAAGGCAGTTAACCCATCCACTAGAGATGCAGCTATCAGTTATAAAAGTTGGAGTTTGGAGTTAATGCTGTGCAAAGCTTGCGAGAGCATGACTCATCTGAAGAGAACAAAGTGTGCAGAGAGCAGGGAAGCCTTCCAAACAAAGATCAAAAGCAATCAGAAAGAAATTACATGTCACTGTGAGAGGGAAGGGATGTTATTGCTCAGAGTGGTCTGATGGAACGCTGCATGAACCAACCAATACCCAACAAATTCCAGCACGTGCATTTAAGAGAAATGACTTGAAGCCCTTTTTGCACCTCTAAGAGTGAGGAATCACTGCCCTTATGAACTTATTGGAGTTCCTTAGTGGTCAAGAGCATTAAAAAGCACGAGAGCTCCCCTCAGTGTGGAAAATATAAACCATTTACAGTTAAACTGCAAACCCTTGTGCTGAGGTCATACTGCACAATTTATGCACGATTAAGGCCCAACTGGACAATCGCAGGGTCTCGGGACCCCTTAGCCTTGATAATCAGTCCTTTCGTCTCGAGTAGTGTGTCACCGACAACAAAGACCAGTCTGGGACACCTCAACTCCCCGTGACATAAAGTCTGGCATTTGTTCTTTTGAAGGGATACAACAACTTTTTTTTTCCTTTACATGTCTTGCCGATGTCTATGTCTATGACAAGCACATAGACACCATTCTTTCGACAGAAACAAGAAAGAGACGGCCAAAGCTTGCCCACCGCTAATTAGCATAGCTCAAACACTGAGAATCAATGGGTACTGTTAGCCTGCCTCTGCCTACACTCATCAGATAAACTCTTCAGCAACTCTAAATGGTCTTGTGTGCTTGTTGTGACTTGTTTTTACCACGTTATGTTACGTTATCTTCTGCTATCATTGTATTATCTTCTTCTACTCGTAAACAGAGGCTTTGTTTTGTAGACCAAATTACAAGCACATTCCTGGCAGTTCATGCTAGAGATGTGACGATTGCAAACGAGTCGAGTCTTTTCAACCAGTCTTTTAAGTGAACAACGAGAAGCGATTCTCAGTTTTGAGTGCGCTGTTCGTTTTTGCAGGCCATTTGTATTTAAGAATGGCTTGCAATGGCTTGCTCAAAGCTGTGGATCGGCTCCCATTGTTCACTTTAGAGAACTGTACAAAAGACTCGACTCGTTAGCTAACATCACATCGCAAACCACTGCAGACATGATTCTAAGTAGGTCATCAAAACAAAGACTGTAGTAGATGTAGAAGATAACGTATCATAATCACAACAAGCACTCAAGACCGTTTAGAGCTGCTTAAGAGTTTATCTGATGACTGTAGGCAGAGGCAGGCTAACACTACCCATTGACTCCCAGTGTTTGAACTGAGCTAATTAGTGTTGGGCAAGCTTTGCCCGTCTCTTTCTTGTTACTGCCACAGAGTTGAAAGAATGGTGTCTATCTGCTTGTCATGAACCCGGGAGCAAGGCAAGACACAATAAGAAAAAAAAAAGTTGGCGCATCCCTTTAAGTCAGAGGCATTGACCAATGAGAGCACAGGGAGCTCTGCATGAGCTGATCACTGAAGTTGTTGCCTTGAGAGCTACAAGACAGAGAAAAATTTAAGTAAAGCTCTAAAAACATCTCTGCCTTTGTGATGTATTGTAGAGGAGCTACCACCAGGCTGTTTGAGAGAAACATCAGAGGCATATTTGCATCTTGATGAGTGACTTCTTATCTTCAAGCTACCCTATCATTACAAGGTTTAGGAAGACAAACAAAAGTACAATACTCTACATACAGTATATCTGTTTGCTGTGTTTGATGTCAACCCTCTGTCTTCCAACCCTCATGTTAGTCGTTGTATGCAGTCAATTTCAATTGTGTAGTCGGCCATGCTTATCAGCATGATGTTACGGCCCTGTGGTCACCTTATCTGACACAGTGGCCAAAAATTGTGTAGTCTGACCTCGGCATTAGCATAAATAACACCTTCATCCAGTGTTCAATAAATATTGCAAGACACTTATATTCTACATTTGTGGATAAAAGGAATGACAGCGAGGATGGAGGGGTTGCAGTTCAGTCTTTTGGATGAGAATTTCTTTATTGCCCAATATCCTGGTAGTGAGAAACTGAAAGAAAGCATTTAGTGGCTTGTAAAGTACAGCTTTGAAAGGAGGCAGTTTGCAAAGACAGAAATCGTGAGGAGACACAAAAGGGACCTAATATTGAGTTAAATTTTTCATTAGATTGTGAATCAGTTCAGATCGTGTACCTCTTTCAAAGCTGAACGCGCAGGATACAGTGCATCTAACCTCACTTCAACCCTCCCTGACTATCATCTAGGCGTCCTTACTAGCCCCCCTTTCTTGATTCCTTCTCTTATACTGTGGTGAGTTTCTTAACCAGGCGACAGAAAAAAGCATCCCCAGTGCAGTGTCCTTGTGTAAAATGGTCTCTCTACCTGTCACTCCATTTCCCCTGTCCATCTGCCTGTCTCTGTTTGTATAGCTGGCTGTTTCCTTGGTATAGCCTGGAGGTGAAGGAGGAGGTCGGCAGTAAGGCCTCAGTTGTTCTGGCAGCAGACACCCTTGCTGGCTGAGTTTTGGGTTGGCTCGACTGTGATGGGCACTACGTTGGAGGCTGGTGAGAAGTCTGAGTCGTTTCGCCCTGACATCTGCCTCTGTGACACGATGTTGTAGATGGCTGTGATGGAGAGAAGGGTGAAAGGGAATGAGTTACGTGTAGATGCCTTTAAATCGAGCCAACAGTGGGACATATTGTGATAAGGACAAACAGCATGGCAACAATGAACAACAACTGTTCTATCCAGACTCCTGGCAGCAGTGAAGGATTCTTTCCATCCTAAACTGCCTTTGGTATGTCATGTGGCGGTGCCAAGTCTCATTTTAGGCATTCCCTAAATTCATTAGGCTTAAATGTATATATATATATATTTATATATTCAACTCTTTATACATATATTTTATATTTTTACACTTGGACTCTTACTTATTTAACACTTGCACCAGGGCTCAGAACTAACATTTTATTACCATCATCCCTGAAAACAAGGTTCCTTCCTAGGGATGGGAAATGATAACATTTTATTGATACCATTGCCATTAGTAATTCTGCTTAATGATTTGATTCTTTAAAGGGATACGCCAACATTATTTTATCTTTTCCTGTCTTGCCTCACTCCCGAGTCCATGATTAGCAGATAGACACCATTCTTTCAACTGTGTGTGCAGTAACAAGGAAGAGACGGCAAAAGCTTGCCCATCACTAATTAGCTTGGCTCAAACACTGGGAGTCAATGGGTAGGGTTAGCCTGCCTCTGCCTACAGTTGTTAGTTAAACTCTTCAGCAACTCTAAACTGTCCTGTGTGCTTGTTGTGACTCATTTTTTAACCGAAAGAATGGTGTCTATCTGCTTGTCATGGACTCGGGAGTAAGGCAAGACACAAAATCAAAATAAATGTTGGTGTATCCCTTTAACAATTCCCTTGTCTATCAAACCGACTTTCTGTATGGGCAAAAGTTGGTCTGAATAGTTTTTCAGTGGCAACAACATCAAACACGTGACACTGATAACCAGTGCCGTGCTGCATAGATGAAAGCTTCTGCAAGTTGCTGGTTTTCCTACTTACACAAAGTGTAAGTGTTTAGATTAGATAACATTAGATAAAACTTTATTAATCCCTTGGGAAGACTCCCTCAGGAAATTAGGATTCCAGCAGCAAGGTATTAGACAAGTAAAAAAGAAAAAAAAATCAAATATAAATATAAAAAAATATAGATAAAAATAAAAATACGGCGACAGGCTACTGCTCCTTCCTGTTTCTCCTCCTCCCCCCCAGTGAGGAGTTGTACAGTCTGATGGCCTGAGGGACAAAAGAGTGTCTTTTTGTCAAAAATTATGCCACTTCTGCCCCCTGTCTGCCATTATTTTTGACTTCTATGTTATCATTTGTGCTGTCTGCTAATGAGTGCAAGATGTCTTTGATTTACAAGGCATACAGAACCAAATAGAAGGTAGTGATATGGGAACTGTTCAGCAAAATTAATAATTTCAATTCACTGAGTCAGTTGTTATCGATCATCAACTGGAATTGTTTTTTAATCCCATCCCTATTCTTTACACACTTTAAAATAACAAGTTTAGTATTTTTTTTTTTTTAAAGCCTTTTCATAACGCAAACTGGGAAATATTAAAAGCTATTCCTATGTACCATACACTGTAGAAAATGTTAATTAACACATGAAGGAGTAAATCTGCTAAAAAGAATATTCAACACTAACTACATAAAATAGTTTGATGGTTTTATTTAAGACCTCTCACAGGTAAATATAAGGCTTCCTGAGATTTTCATTGCCTTTAATTACAAAAATCTATTTAAAGACTTTTTAGGTATCTACAAGAACCTCACTGAAATGTCCCAAAGAGTAACCTAAAGTGAATCTAATTCTGAGGCCAGACAATAAGCTTTAAACCCGATTATAATTAAATAGCAATTGTTGGTTTTCAATCCCCAACAATGTATTTTCTTTTAACCTGTGTTGAGTGTTACATTAAGCAATGATCAAAGTTGCATCTCAGTAACCTACAGACCTTCAAAAAGAAAGTCCGGCATGTTTAATTTTTCTTTCTGCCTTCTGCTATTTGTTCTACCATGACAGTAACTCTGGCGAATAAGAGCAGAGCACTCCACACGCTCGACAGTTACCTGTGCAAACAACCTAGACAGCAAAACAAAAGAATAATTAAAGTGAAACTGCCAGGTGGAAAATGAGACAGAGGAAAGTTTTTAGAGCTCTGGGAACAACAGCCCTGCCTTTATGATGTGTCGTACAGCAACTAACACATCAGACAGAAAAAATGTTGACAATCAATGGAACCTCGGTGAGCAACTGTTGTTAGCATTAGCATTAAGCTTTTAAACATCATACGGTTCAGATGAAAAAACAACAACAGTGTAGTTCAGTAAGTACAGTATGTTTGTTCATTGTCGGTGTTGTCCAGCCCTGCCACTCCTTCTTTCTAGCATCATGACATTGGCTGTGCTGATTGTTCAGGTATCACCTTGTTGTCTATGTCTGTCAATTAAGTCTCTGTAAAAGTTTCATGGCTCTGTGATCACCTGATCTGGCACATAAACCAATATAACAGAAAAAAGTTTGTGTTGTCCTACCTCAGCATTTGTCATTCCCCCCACTAAAAAGTTGCACTGTAAGAAAAGGTTGCCGCTTGCTTGTCAAAACTCTACTCTTTTAAAGAAAACACTTATTAACCGTTACACAGAAATCCAACATAACATAACATAATCCAACATCCACAACATAAAAACCCTATCACACATGTGCAGTCATGAAATGGGAGTTAAGTTGGAATAATTATTCTATGGATCAGTTCTTTAGTAAAGAAAGAAAATTAATTTAATGTCAATCAGAGTCCTTAAAATCTAAAGCAACCTTCAGATGCAACAATATCCACAAAAATAACACAAGATGATCTGCCCTAGTAAAGAGTCTTGGGTTCTTCTGCAATTTTCTTTTTTCACTTTAACATTTTATACAAACAAAAGGATAATACTGCAGGTAAAGAAAAATCATTTTGTCCCTGGAAAATCTTTTTATCCAAAGCAGGGCTGAACAATATATTGTTTGAACATGACAATCGCAATGTGCCCATGTGCAATAGTCACAACCCAGGACGTGCCATAGAAGTCATGTAGTTAAAAGTGTATGATGCTGCCATCTGTGTGTGTTTAATGGAGAGCAAAACTGCCAATTTTCTCATTTCCTTGATAATCCACTGCAAAAGTTCATCTGACATAACCACTGGTAAGCTTACTCAGAGAACAGACTCTGGTCTATGTGAAGTTTGTGTGTTTCCTGCATGAAAAATGCACAAGCAACAGACAACACACATAAAAGAACACATAATTTATCCTGAAAGTTCCCTCAAAAAAAATCACAGGAGGAAAAAAGACTGCAGTGTTGTTCTTTTCCAAATATCGTTCAGCCCTGATCCAAAGTGTATTTTATATCGTCTCTGGGACAGTGTGGTGACCTTGGTCTCAAACCCTGGCCTGAGTTTCCATGATGGAAGACAGAAAATGCTAAAAGGTACATTTTTAGCCCACAAGAACAGAAACAGTTTTGTTTCTCTTCATTTTAGCATTTTGTTTTTAATGCTTAATGCTATTAAGGTGGTGAGTTCATAAACTTGAGAAAGGAGAGAGCAAGACCAGTTCAAACAGCCCTCTGGTTTACTGTTGCACACTGCTGCTTTAACTCTAAACTACAGCCAGATGTGGAAGAAAACAGCCCTGAAATAAAAACTGCTTATTAAGCAAAAGGGTTTGAAGCAAAACAAGACTCCTGGCTGACTCTGACGTGACACGTCAGGTGGTAAAACCATGACTCATGATTAAGAATTCTACACAGCACCAGCTGCTGATCCTATACGGACAATAATCCATCAGGATGACCCTCTCTGACCTACAATGTGTCTGCTGCTGGTATCTACACATGTGACATCTTCCCTGCTTCACTGGCTCTATAGCTGGACTGCTAATGTGCTGTGAACTTCCTCTATTCTCCTCCCTTAATGAGCTAATTAGTATCATTAGCTCAATGGGGCTTGTTGGTTTGAAGTTTTTATGAATTAGAAATTACTGACAAGGCTGGGGTTTGGGTAGGATGGCTTGAACGGTTCAAGCAGTGGCGCCTGAGTATTGAACATGAAGCAGAAGCTGAAAACAAAAATGGGTGGCACACACTCACACACTGATAGCCCCGGAGCAATTGAAGTGGAAGCACCACTCACTGCTGGATTGTCCCTTTAAGCACTCCAGGGGTTGACTCAGTGATTGCTTTTTATCCATGTTACCAAATCTCAAACATCAGAAACCCTTGTTAGCTTTTCATGCCCCCCAGTGACACTGCTGATGGACATTCATGAGGAAAAATAATATCTGTGAACAACTACTGTCATTTATTTTCTAAGCAGATACAGTTCGTTCAGTAGGTCAATGTGAATCTGTCACATTAATTCAAAACCAAAGCTAAGATACAGTCACAGTGGCAATTGCTAAAATTTACAAGCTGTCTGTGTTGTTTTTCAGTGTGCCCATTACCTATATTTCTGACCTTAAAAAGACACTCAAGTGGTCTTACCCAAGTCTGCCTGTCAGCAGCAGGCGAGAGAACCAATAGGATGGATTTTGCTGCCATCTAGTGGCAGCTAAAGAGGGTTGTTACATAAACCACCAAAGTCTGGATGAAAGACTTCAGCTCTCAGACAAATCAATATTTAGTATAAATCGAGCATTATCATGATATGGTTTCAGAGTTTCAAGATTGCTGCACTCTAGCATCAAATGCAGTTTTGTCAATAATAATTCAAAATAAAAAAAGGAAACTCACCTGTGAGAATATTCTGAAAAGCCTGCTCCACATTAGATGAGTCTAACGCTGATGTCTCCAAGAAAGACAAGCCATGCTTCTCTGTAAACAACACACATAATGACAAAACATGTTTATAACCTCGTGCTACTTTTGTACATTTAATAAATAACCTAAACAGGTGAGGTTTTGATTCTTGTGCATCTTCACTGGTCACAAGCTTCAGTTCCATTAGAACGAGCAGAAGACTTAGTTTGATACCAGGATGACCTCTATCACATCATCAAGTGCTGCCTCCTTGGTTTTCTTCATTACTGCGTATGGACTCTCTTCCATCAGTAAAGACACAACGTCAGACAACTATACGCAGAATCATCCAAGTCCATACTGACTGCTAATGAGTGCAAGACATCTTTGATTTACCAGGCATGCAGAACAAAGTGGAAAGCAGTGATAAGGGAACTGTTCAGCAAAGTGTTTAATATCAATTCCTGGAGGGGAGTTGTTATCAATCATCAACTGGAATTGTTCTGTAATCCCAGCCCTATTCTTCACACACTTTAAAATAACAAGTTTATGTCTTTTCATAACCCAAACAGTGAAATATTAAAGCTATTCCTATGCACCATGCGCTGTAAAAAATGTTTATTAACACATGAAGGAGTAAATCTGCTAAAAAGAATATTTAACACTAACTACACAAAACAGTTTGACGGTCTTAGTCAAGGTGCTGTGTAAATTTCAAGACCTCTCACAGGTAAATATAAGGCTTCCTGAGACTTTTACGGCCTTTAATTACAAAAATATATTTAACGACTTTTTAAGCATCTACAAGAACTTCACTAAAATGTCTCAAAGAGCAACCTTACCCATCCTAAAGTGAATCCAAGTCTGAGGTCAGACAATAAGTTCTAAACACGATTATTATTTAATAGCAATTGTTTTTTTTCTGCCTCCGTAAGCCCCCCAATTTATTTCTTTTAACCAGTGTTAAGTGTTACATTGATCAATAAAGACACAAAGTCAGACAACTATATGAAGAATCATCCATGTTCATATAGCATTGTGAAAACTATAAATTTAGACCCCCTACAAAAAATGTGGCTCTGAACTCTAAGAAAATGAAATGTTACTAAGAAGAAATACAAAAGTGTTCAGTAGCTGCAACAAATTAAAATTCAACTTTATGTTGAATAATTTAATCTATATCTCTAAGTTTAATCGTTTAAAGCATCAGGGATAGTGAAAAATTAACAAAATATATATAGTAGGATAAGTATGTTAAAAAAATTGATACTGAAATGATAAACACACCTTAAAGTCAACATAACAACAAATGGCTGTAGATTAGAATAACATGACAAAGAGATGCTTTCATTACTCAGACAATATCATAAACATATTAGAGCTTAAAAAGATGATTATCAGTATCAGCAGAAATAAGACTTCCTGCTAAAATTTACAGCCAATTTGCATTCACCGCCTACTTAGTTAGATACACCTATTGAACTGTTTGTTGCAGAATCAGCCAATTACATGGCAGCAGCTCAATGCATTAAGGCATGTAGACATGGTCAAGACAATCTGCTGAAGTTCAAACTGAGCATCAGAATGTGGATGAAAGGTAAAAATGACTTGACTGTGACATAGTTGTTTCCAGGCGGGTTAGTCTGAGTATTTCAGAGACTGCTGATCTACTAAGATTTTACACGCATAACCATCTCTAGGGATTACAGGGAATGGTCAGAAAGAGAGAAAATGTTCAGTTCTCTGAACGAAAAATGCCCTTTTAAAGCCAGAAGTCAGAGGAGAATGGTCAGAGTGTTTCGAAATGATGAGAGGCAACAGAAACTAAAATTACCGTTCAAATTACCACTCGTTTCCAGGTATGCAGAGGGCCTTATCCAAATGCCAAATCTTAAAGAACAGCAACAGCAGCAGTGGGCAACACCAGGCGTGACTTCTGTCCGCTAAGAAGAGGAAACTGAGGCTGCAATTGGCACATCTGACCAAAGTTGGGTGACGAAAGATCAGAAAAATGTTGCCTGGTCTGATGAGTCTTGATGTCTGCTGCAGCATTCAGATGACAGGGTCAGAGTTTGGTGTACAGAAAGTGACTGCATGGATCCGTCCTATCCCGTATCAACAGTTCAGACTGCTGGTGGTAGGGGTGTAAAGGTGGGGGGATAGTTTCTGGGCACTCTCTTTGTTCCTTAGTACCTACCGAGGACTACGTCAACACCACAGCCTGCCTGACCATGTCCATATCAGAGAGCTCATACCATCTCAAAACAGTTTCTTGAACATGACAAAGTGTTACCTGTATTCTAGTGGCCACCTAGTCACCAGATCTCAATCTGACGGTGCACCTTTTGGAATGAGGTGGAACGGGAGAGTTGCATCATGGATGTGCAGCCGACAAATCTGCAGCAGCTGTGTGATGCTATCATGTTAAGATAGACCAAAATCTCTGAAGGTATTTCCAGCACTGTGTTGAATCTAAGCCAAAATGAATTAAGGCAGTGCTGAAGGCAAAAGGGGGTATGATGGGAATGAAAAAGCTAAAAATGTTTTATATGGACAGAGATAATTGTCTCAGGAAGGAGCAAGTGCAGCATAGAAATGCTAAAGAGGAACACTTCACAAGAAATATTATCATAGACTTTGCATAGACATGTCCCTTGCGTGGTCTTTACGTAAATTAAGCAGCTTACGTATGGTTAATGGTATGGAAAAACAAAGCAGCCCCGCCTTAGGGCACTGATTGGTGAAAACATTATTTATATAGCAAAGAAAATTAAAATCCTTTGGTCTAGTGTGAATCATCAGGACTAATGTATTTGACTTCACACAGGCAGTCAAATCAAGAATCATTTACAAGTTGAAGAAGGTACAACACTGATTCAGGCACAAGCTGGTAAAGTCAAGGTCAAGAACAAACACACAGAGGGAGACCACTTGGAAATAATAAACCCATCATGAGGTTGGCAATTACACTTAATTTTTTGTGAGGTTTTGCATACTGCTTATAAAACTCCAACCTGTCCTGAATCAAAGCCTTGAAATCCTCACAGGGTCTGGATAAATGGAAGTTAAATGTATATATGGAGTCTTTTTAACTTCTGAAATGTAGCCAGGGACACATGCAGCTAGTGGGTGCAGAAATGGAAACATGCCTTACTGCATCACAGTTCACACACTACTAACATGGGTACAATCACAGGGAAAAACTAACAAGACCCAAAACATGGGAAAAAAAAACACACACACACACACACACACACACACACACACACAAAATTGACATCAGTCATTAGAAATCTGATGACTGCAGCATGAATTGGAGTGTTAGTCAACAGTCACAGCCAGTGTTGCTATGACTACAAGTCGCGCTGTGCATTTTTGGGGAGGAAGATAGCAGGCTAAGCTACCCACAAAGCACCTCACTGACAAACAGCTGAGGTTAAATGTCCTACATAAGATTGTACACATGAGCATGTTTATCCATGTGTGGCATGTCTTACGATATAAGCGTAAACAAACTCAGTGCACAAGGAAGAGGAGCATTTAACGCTTGCAGGTATCTACAGTGGACCATAGATGACACCAGACAGCATGGTAACTTACAGCTTAACACCTGTAGAAGTGTCTACAGAGAAATTGTCAGCAATGCAGGACAGAAGAGAGCAGCTTTAGAAGGGCAAACTCTCCTGCTTGAATGAGGTGGACTAAATTCTGGGAACTTACTTCATCAGCCTGGTTGCCTGGTCGCCATAATGCAATCATTATCACGACTACTGCAGTTTGTACTACTACAGCAGTGTTTGTGCCAGTAGCTTGGTTGATGTGCCCTTGCTGCAAACAAGCCACTACGCATGTTGATTGGAAGCGAGCTAAGGTCACCTCTTTCAGGCGAGCTTGGCCTGATGGTCTGTCCCGAAACAGGGATCGATTGCTGTGTTCATGTACATCCAAACAACAATGCCAAACACAAAACTCCCTCTTGTATTGGAGCAACTCACACTAACAATCTAGATGTGTAAATGACCTGTAGTAGAGGATCAGACTTGTCTTACAGTTTTATAGGAAATTTTGTTCTCTGGTTGTCTAATCAGAGATGAATATGACTGGTTAGATAGGGGAAAAAATTCTGAATGAACGTATTGTACACAAAGTTATAAAAATAGAGACTTGGGATGCACAATATTGGATATTTGCCGATATCAGATATGTTGATATTTCCAAGCACGTTATTGCCAATATCGATACCAATTTTTTTGCCAAGAGCAGAGAGACCAAACATCACAAAAATCAACGTGGTGCTTCTAATGAATCTATTTGTGTAAGTAGGGCTCTACAAAATCAGTGATCATGGAATCGCAGACGGACTTTTACATAAAAAAAAAAGTGTTTTTTCATAATAAAAAGGAAAATATATCTCGGGGAAAGCCTCCGAGGGGGTCACTAAGGCTGGGGACAATGCACGCTTCACTCCTCGCCCCCCATCAACAATACAAACATGTTGAAGTGGCCGCCTGAGACACCTGCTACGTTGGCAAAGAAGCTACGAAACTCATGGCTAACTCCAAAGTACAGGGCAGAGCAGTTTCCCAACGATTATTATGTGTAAGGCGTTTAAATGTTCTGCAAATTTGTCAACATACTGTTGATACGCTGTGAGCACCACCTGAAGAGTGGTTATATTTCATTATTTTATACTGTGTCTCGGGGTTAAATTAAAATACTACAAACCAAATTCTCAAAAAATGAAAACCGAAAAAACAGGAATTTGGTAAAAATTAAAACAGAAGTTGGGAAAAAAATAAAACAGATTTTATAGGACCCTATATATGGAATAGATGGAAAACAAAACAACATTTAACTCTTGAAAAATGAACCCCTTGCTTTTTAAATGTACCCATGCAGTGACGATAAGGTGAAGCAATATATGGGATGTATGGCCAATATATCAGCTGTAAATATCAGCAAAATGTCAATATTGGCTAATACCAATATTCAATATTTTAGGCCAGTATTTTCCGATAATGATATCGTATTGATAGTATTGTGCGTAAGAGACATATTTGAGTTCCCTTCCTCTTGTAAAAGTGCAGGTATGTCTGCATGTCCTCAGACCAGGGATACACATCAGCATCGGTTCATCATCAGTATCAGCTGATATTAGCCCTTTTCAGAAACGTTGGCCAATTAATGTGAGGTTAAAAAATATCAGTTTAAGATGTTTAATGTTAAATGCTGCCATCTGGCACACCTGACTGCTGATGTAGAGACTGTTGTTTTTATAGGGCAGTTGGACAAACTGATCTATTTTCATGGTCCAACAGGAGAAAAAAATATCGGCACTGTGGGAGAATAACATAAAACCATAGTAATTACAAAAGCATCATCTAAGATTATTATCTTTGACATTGGTACAAGCATCACTCTGATTTTCACAATCTAGTATTTAGGATGCGTCTCTCCTTTTTTGTTTTTAATGAAGTGAAAAGTAGCAAATGCAGAGACTAAGAATCTAAGACTTGATATAGGGTGCGTTGTAAGATCTGATCTAATATATGTTTAATCCACACTTCCCCACTGCGACAAATATACCAGTATAAAAAGTTGATACATGCATCCATGGCTGTAAGGACAGCCTCCCCTGTCACATACATAATAAAATCTGATGCTATTAAAGTTTTCCTTTCACTGATTGTCTTTGCAGGGACACACAGTGAAGCAGACAAAGCTTGCAGGGGTGGACAGCCTATTTCAGTGCCTTTCCTCCCTCATGAGGTCATAATTCTGCAAAGAAAACTGGTAGACTGTTATGTAATCAGATCTTGTAGAGTGGGGATTCAATTCAAAAGATCTCACAATTAAAGACAGAAAGTAATCAATGGAGATGGCTGGAGAGCCTTAGGTAGGTCCATAGGTTACTTCACAACTCAGGCCAACAGCTTAACTTCCATTCTACACGTTTTGAAACTAAAGAAAGTGACACGGCAGCGCAGAAATGCAAAGGAAATCATCATGAAGGAAGATAGTTTTAATGTTTATATTTCTCCTGAGGAAAACCCCATCAGTGCAACTCATATTTGAGATCTATGGAACTTTTTTGGCCTACCATCTGCTTTAATGGCCCTGCAGGTGAACACAGCATCAACAGTTTTGAAACTTAAAAAAAACTGTGAATGAAAGACACTAGCAACAACTGCAGATACTTTTTACACTTTATACCAACTTAGGTAAAAATGAAGATATAATTTACCAGTGATTTCCCTTTTACGCTGCACTATATTAATTAAGCATCACATGCTAACACAAGTTGTGTGAGCTCACACACAAAAACAGTACCTGCAAAGGCCTTGGCCTCATCCATGGGCACAGCTCTGAGATGACGTAGATCACTTTTGTTGCCCACCAACATGATGACTATGTTACTGTCAGCGTGGTCCTGGAGCTCCTTCAGCCAGCGCTCAGCGTTTTCATACGTCAGGTGCTTGGCGATATCATACACCAGGAGAGCTCCAACTGCTCCTCTGTAGTACCTGCACATGAGAAACAGAAAACAAATAAGAGAGGAAATTCCTTTTGCACAGCCAACTTTCAGGCAGGTTTGATCAGCAGTGGTAGAATCTAAGACATACAAAAACAATAAAAAAAAAAAAACTGTAACATCTGTTAATGCTGGTTGGCATAATTCATTTAATCAGAGACTGCAATATCTCACTGAGGAGCCGACATGATACATGCCACTGCTTCATGGTTGGCTGCTGTGTCAATGTAGACAACCTAAAAAAGGAACTTGTTTGGATGGGAACTTGACTCCGAGATGAGGAGGAAGCTGTGATTGACAAAATACTTCCTGCCTCAAGAGAAAAAGGTGCATTTTGAAGTCCTTATAACTTCCTGATTTCTCCTTCAGGTTTTCAGCCTCAATAGATCAGATGTAAATCAAATGAAGAAAAGCCCTTACTTGGAAGTTCAAAACCCCAAATCTGCTAGACCAAATTTTAAAAAAAGCTAAATTTAATTTAACGGTGACTTAGACTTTAACAAAAGATGGTCTCAGTCCACAGATGACCAAACCAAAGAAACCTTTACAGTTCTTTTATTATGATGCTTGTGAAGCACTGGACATTTGTTACCTGTAAGAGCATTTTTACATTTGTGGCCTGTTGCATCAACTATGTGGTGCAGATAAAAAGGTGTCAGTAGAGGCCAAACTACATGATCTAGAACATGTTCCAAATTTAAGGTTTTAAGTTGTAAGATTTTTAAAAGCTTGTCTTTGCTGTTTTTGTTTTGTTTTGTTTCTACAAAAAACAGAACAAAACTAGAAAGCACTTGAAGAGTGCAAACCTCCACCAAGGTAGCTAACATATTGCTGTAACATGTATAAGCAATAGTTCCATGATAAAGTTACCATCATAACATGATTCCTTGACCCTGAAAACCCCCACCTAGCACTCATAATCATGTTGATGTCATCATTAGTTAGACAGCTATTGATCAAAAACGATCCTTTGCTAATCACAGTTAGCTGGACCACCACCAAAATTTAATCATTTTAAAACTGGGCCATTACCAACATCTCCTGAAAATTTCAGCAGAATCTGTCCTGTAGTTTTTGCGTAATCTTGCTAACAAACAGACAAACAAGCACAGTAAAAGGCGTAGACAACTTCTAAAATATTTTTTTAAAGATTATTTTTGGGCATTTTTGTGCCTTTATTGGTAGGAGAGAGAGACAGTGGATAGGTTTTATGAAGGGGGTGAGAGAGAGTAGGGGAGGACAATCTGCAAACTGGCCGCAGGCTGGATTCAAACTCGGGCTGGCAGATGCCTGCATATGGAGCGTGCCTGGTTGCTTACCACTCAGCCAAACCAGCACCCCCAATTACCACAGTTTAAGAGTATGGTGATACATCTCATATCATGGCCTCTGGATCAGGATATGAACTGTGTCATGAGGTTGCTGGAAGCACTCAGCCCTACTTGATGTATTGACCACATGTGATTGAATCAGTGACTACAGGCATTCATTCTGACAAGATAATCATGTTACGTTAGTGAATACTGACCAATAATGATTCTTCTAAAACACCAAGGTATCTGTTATCTTTACTCAAGTGAAACTAGAGCAGGAGTAAAACGGAAAACAACTATTTCAGAAGGGTGCAAACAATTACAGAGAACACACTGCCAACACTGAACAAAACCCTCTGCTTCCCCTCGTCCTCCATGTCCAATAATACACCACAGCAGTGATATTTTAGGATATTTTTAAAGCAACAAGGAGGCAGGTGTATGATTTAAGTTGTTAAGCTGATGTTTAAACAGCCTGAGCTGGTGCAATACTTTGAATGTTAATAGAGTTTAGACTCTGTTGTAAGTAAGAACTGACATTCAAACTAGGCTATGTTCAAACTTATTCATACGTGGTGCAGCCCAGAGCAGGACTTTAATCCACAGAACCACCATCTTTAGTAAGGAATCATGCAGTTTAACTATGAATTGAGTCTGTGCTTCCTCAAAGGCATCAGTGATGTACTCACGCAGAAGTGATAGCTCTGTATCGCTCCTGTCCTGCTGTGTCCCAGATCTGAGCCTTGACGGTTTTGCCTTCTACCTGGATGCTGCGAGTGGCAAACTCCACTCCTATGGTGCTCTTGCTCTCCAAGTTGAACTCATTCCGGGTGAAGCGAGACAGGAGGTTACTTTTTCCCACACCAGAATCTCCGATCAGCACCACTACAAAAAGAAAAAAAAAGAGGGTTTTAACTAGGGCTGAAAGATATATCATTATCGTATCAATATCGAGATATGAACATTCAAAATATTAATATCGAAAAAGCAACAATGTAAACGAGTTCCCCTGCGCTCACCCTGCATGTACAGCTCCGGAAGTCACAACAAATTTCATTTTTATGATTTCCCTTGAATGCACCGCTAAGGCCAGCTAACCACAAACCTTTTTTATTTTTCTGAAGAATGCTTGGTTTCACTGAACCTGTAGTCATATCGTATCATATCGATATCGAGATATCTGGCATGAATATCAAGATATGAAATTTTGTCCATATCGTTCAGCCATAGTTTTAAGGAGGGAACAATCACCATAAGCATGTAAGTGTGGAGTCCACATGTGGAGTTCTTCCTTTGTTAAATCTTCTGACTGATCTGGAGGCAATCTCATTTACAAGAATGAGTAGCAAAGCACTCAGAGAGCGCAGACCTCCGCCAAGCAGTTCCGGCAGTGGCTTTTCCACAACCCCTGTAAAAGATCTAGTGATCCAGAATAGTGACAGAATCCAGATCAAACTCAGTACATACATGGAGGTTGTTATCCAGTATGAACCCAACAAGTTTTGGGAACATCACTTAAAATTTTGATTTTAAGTGATGATTTTATACATGAATTACTGAGTGTTGTCAATGGGATTTCCCATTAAAAAGTTCAATGCTTTTTTGTGACATCAATCTGGACCGAATCCAGATGAAATTTGCCCTGATGATAGAGACATGGACCCCATATTATCCTGTAAAATTGGAAGCTAATCTGTTAAAAAGGGCAGAGATATCATTTTTTTAAATTCCACCCATTGTTAACTAATGAGATTTTTTCTTTTTAATGTTGGGAATTTTTTTTGCATCCACACAAATATATGCATCACCACCAAAACATAATCACTTCTAAGTTGGGCCATTACCAACATCTCCTGAAAATTTCAGCAAAATCCATCCTGTAGTTTTTGCATAATCTTGCAAACAAATAACCAAACACAGGCAAAAACTTATCCTCCTCAGTGGAGGTAAAAATACAAAGAGTGCAGAGTAAGCATTATGTTTGAGCAGCACAGAGTATGTCTTTGCTGCAGCTGAAAAGGGAAACTGACACAAGATATAAAACTTAATTGAACTGTGAAGGAGTTACATTTAACAAGATCTGCAAATTCTGTTTCGATAAATATTGCATTTCAATGTATTAGAAAGCAGCCTCATAATTAATGAAAATATTTGGTTTCCATTTGATATGGAGCAGAAAGTTAGGGGACTCCCACTGTGTGTTTAAAGTATTAGAACCACCTGCTCCTCCAGGAAATGCAGGCAAACAAAGCACATCAATAACGGTTAAAGCAGGGATTGCTGTCAGCGGCCATGTCAGTCTCTGCCATATTCATCTGCAGGAACATATATTTGCAAAAGTGTATTCTGGTGTTGAGAGACATTCTTTTTTTATAACTGGAAATGAGTTTTAATCGAACAACAAGGGGGCTTGTAAAATAACAGGTTTTGCTCATACAATCAAGCACTGTGTAGCTACTGCTCGATAATATAATCAACATTTAGCTACTCTATACATTTAAGCTCATCAGCTTCCAGGTAAGAGTCTGGCATGTAAACTGAGGAACATGAAAAATGTCTGGATTGATTTAAGAGCGCACATGCAAGAAGAAATCAACACAGCTTGATAACCACATTGTCAAGCTGTGTTAGTCTGGCACTGAGATATCTGACTTAGTTTGACTGCAGACAGACTGTCAGACACAGACTTAAAAAATCCAGTTTCAGATTCCATTTGATTCTGGGGCTCAAAATGTTTCTAATTCATGTGACAAACCCCATTTTTAATAAAAGGGTGTCTATTCCAGGATCTACTTCTGCCTACAGTGCATTAATAGTAGGGGTGGAAATCACCAGTGGTTCCATAATGTGATATTATCATGATACATTTGTCCCAATTTGACATTACTGTGAATCTAAATGTTCTACTATATGCTGAGTTTTGTAATACTTAACATCGCTATATACTGGGATTTTTAACCTTTACTTAGATGCGTTCACCGCCTCTCCACCCAAAAAAAGACTGAATTCTATAAATTTTTGTAAGAAACATACCTCAGTAAATTCAACATGTCTTCATGACTTTAGTTTTATTAAAAACAGGAGGTAAACTCAAAGACTGATTTCCACATGTAGCCAATAAATGCAATTGGCTCTGCTGTGCTTAGCCTCTCTTCCACTCTTAGCTTCACTGCTCCGAAGAGCTTCAGTGCTGCTGCGGTGGCACATACCTGGGCTCCAACCAGCATGCAATGAAACCCCTTGTTTTCCACAACATGGGGAGGCCTTAAGCTGTTGTACATAAAGTGGGAAATGGATTGAGCTATTTTCTAGGCTAATTTAGAAGTGGGAGGCAGCTTTGACATGCTAGGCATGTCCAGAGCTGGCTGGTTTATCAGCGAGGTTAGTTGAGCATTAGCTTTGCTGTTAGCTTTCGCTGTCCCTTGAGTATTCAAGTGAGGTGAGCCATATTTTCATGGTACTTTAATGTCATACATCACTCCCTACAAATCCCATGTGTCATTTCCATCTCTTATGCCCCTTTTAAAAGCCAAAGAAAGTCAACAACAGATTTATTTGAGGACAGGGCGCTTGTTCTGTTTCTTACATGTGCTGCCATGATTTACTGACTCTCCCCTGCACAATTAATGTCACTGCTGCTGACCTCACCCCCCAAATGACACAACCAAACCATCACATGGATTAAAAAAGTACTTGATTTTATTTCTGTAAAACCAAAAGCTCCACTAAATGTTGGAAATCAATACACCAAAAATATCAAGGTTTGCAGTCTTGAATTGATAAACTATGGCCATGCCAAATACTGCTATGCTATGGTGCATAGATTTTTCCCCCACCCCTAATTAATAGTCTAAATAATTATTTGACGCAAAAAAGAACAAAACATGAGATATTCAAGATGTCATGCATTTTCAATTGTTGCATAATCTAATTTGAACAAAATAGATACACTATGTACAACCTAAAACAAAAAATCGATAGCATTTTATGTTGAAATAGAAAAATATTTCAATATGAAAGCTATTAAGACTGAGCAAATACACCACAAACAACACACTCCCTGTTCAGCATGAATCCAGAAAGAAGAGAGAGGCTGTCTGAATATGATTTGATTTGAATGCATAGTGATTACTTGGACACCTCAACCAGCTATCACAAAATTTTTGTCTAACTGCATATAAAAGTTCTGACTTAAGCCTAAGGATCCAACAAACCTGCTAACATCTTTGAGGATGACCTGACGATGAAAATTGGCCCTTTGTGTATTTCTCACTCACTCATATTGAAAGTTGTTTGGTGCCAAAGGGATTATTACAACTATACCAACAATTAAAAGCCCTTTAATGCCAATGGGCGGATGATGTAGGCAATAAAAATAGAGTGTTTGTCTTCTACTGGATATTGTCCAAAAGTGAACCTAAACATCCATTACTAGAGTGAGTGCCCGTCACATTAGTACTTCCACAATTTCAGGTGAGTCAGTCTGTCAAAAGGAACCAACCCCAGCAACTCAACACCCTGCGATTGGGAAATAGGAACTTGTTAAGGAATGTTGAAATTGTATGAACGACTGGGCCACTGAGTCTACACTTGCACACAAGCACTGTCACTCATTCTTAGAAGCAACAGTGTATGACTGTTTCTATGGTGTAACAGACACAGGTCCAAACCTGCGCTCTGTAATCAGACCTATTTTATGTTGGATATGTATCAATTAAATGTGATAAAACCTCGAGGGATTGCAGATCCTAAAGTAAAAGTATGACTGTATTACACATCAAAAACAGCCACACTGTCATTCTCCATTTTGTCTGACACGAAAAGGCTTGGGCGGAGGAGAAAAATCATTATGAAACATTTTTAGGTGCTCTGCCATCAGACAGGTATTATCACGGCTTCATTACACACCCATTCACTGGGCCTATTGTTGAGTTTACATTCTTCTGTTAGAAAGACATGACACCTCTCTATTATATCGACAACCCTGCACCTAGTGATGGAGCCTGGACTATGAGGAATAAAAAATACGTGTCAGTTAGAGACTACTGGTCCGAAGTAAATAGAAAAAAGATCCGTGCCTTACATCCATATCAGACATTCTATTTATGATGAAAATAAGATGAAAATAAGAGTATTTAGAGTGCAAGGTAAGATTTAGTGCTGTACAATCAATCATGCTTTATTTCAAAATAAATTGAACTATTAAAATCATGAATAAACTGATCCAAGAGCAGAGCACAGACTATAGAAAGAAGTGCACTGAGCTGACCACCTACCACAGAGCAGACTCGTTGACCAGTTAGAGCAGACTGGGCCCATGTGAGCCTCTAAGTGACAGGAGCTCCAGAGTGTTTCACACAGAGAGAAAATAGAGGTGGATCAGGGGTTTCAAGTTTATAAGACTTTGAACATACACGATTAGTAGTCATCGAAATCTAATATAGGAGCCCATATCGTGCTTTTTTTGAGTTGTATATGCCCTTTAGTGTGTTCCACATGTCTCCTCTACCTGACAGAGCACCTCAATGAACAAAACAAAAAGCCTGCAACATTAATGCTGTATTCCAGTTGTACTGGGAAGTCAGGATTTCCGAGTTCCGAGTGGGAACTTAACTGGAAGGCCCCCTGAGGTTGGAATTTCCTACTGGAAGTCGGTGGAACCTCACCACCCCCGAGTTGACAATCGAAGATGGCTGCCCCGGGTGTAAACAGTTATAAAGCTCCTGTAATATTCAGTTTACACTAAATCAGTCGTATACATAGTATTGTTCAACATATATATATGGAAATGCTGCTATAGTGTTATTGACATTGTTCATGCGGTATGTGTGAACTACAATGCAGGGCGTGCTAACAATGGCTAACAATAGCCTGGTAGATCAGCAAGTTTTTCTGACTTTGTAACTGGAACGCTGATAACTCGGATATGTTGTAATTCCCACTACTCATGGCGTGTGCTGTTGACCTCTTGGCCAGGTCGCCCTTGTAAATGAGATCCTGATCTCAATGGGATTTATCTGCTTAAATAAAGGTTAAATTAAAAAAAAAAAAAAAAAACTCTCTTCCCAGTTCCAATGTAAATGGAGCACAGCATAAGACCACCCTCTATGTGGCTCCCGCAGCTTCCTGAAACATCTTATGCCCGTGCTCCCCATGGACCTACCAGTGTCAAATTATCTATTTAAGCCCAATGGCTCCAAGTAGCAAGCTTAATGCAGATCATAGATCTTATAATAAATGCAGAGCTGTTGACAATTTGGCACCCAGCATTACTGAACTGAACAATCACCCAAGATTAGACCTGTAAACCAATCAGAGCAGACTAGGCCTGCATGGGGACGGGTAGCCTTAAAGGCAGGAGTTCCAACAGAGCATTTCAGACAGGTGTGTTTTTTTAATATTAGTGATTGTGAACATAACCTCGCAAACATTAAAAAGGAATAGATCAACCTGATTTAAGGCAAATGTGACAACATTAAAACTGACTGTTTTGCTCCAGCTTTAAAGGGGAAATTGGCGTACAGCTAAAAGTTAGAGATTTCACTTTTGGTCCATGATGCCCAGCCCTAAAGGGTACAAAGAACAAGGTATGGCTGGAGCAGGAGAGCCGGTTGACTCCCTGCAATGCTGTCTCCCTCAGTAAGGAAAGGTTTAAATGACTCACTAAAAGCTCACCCAACTTGACTCATGCTATCCAGCAGCGAGAGGACAAAAGGAGGCTGTCGGAACAAAGACGAACTGTGACAATAATGTTAGCTCTTTCCTGGTTTGAGAGACGGACTGAATGGGAGCCATTTCCTTATCAGTGTCCTTGCACTGCTGCAAATGATTCAGAAAAATTTGCAATAATCATTTTATCAGACAGTGAATGAGGGAGACAATCTGGCCTCCCCTGAGCTCAGTGACAGAGCTTCTCTGTGGCAACCCACACACACACAAACACACACACTTCATGCAGGTATTTCCAGTTTGACAACACATGCCTGTTTATATTTGAACAGACCAAAGGCACTGCATTTCTTCTTGTTTATGACATGTTAAAAATATGAAAAGCTGTCTAAAGGAGATAGCCATATGAGAATATTTTTTTTATCATATTAGAGTATGTCATTACTTTATTATATTTATCAAATGATAAATTATGAGATACAAAACACCAGGGAAGCTCTCTGATGTCTTAAGTGAGACTTTTATGAGTTTCTTTGAGAGCTAATAACTTAATCTTTCAACATAAGCTACTGGTCAGAGGTGAATTTGTGATCAGATCTTTGGGGGTGATCAGCTGGAGAAAATATGTCACATAGATTCTGAAACTATTTAATCCTCATGCTGAACCTCTCATCTCACAAACAAGAAATACGTTCATACTAATAAACCACAAGTCTACTTATTGTTGAATTTCGTCAATGCTACAACTACTTTTAAATGCAGGACTTGCCACTGTGTTATTCATTTTGCTAATTATTTAAGCCATAATTTCTCTCACCAAAACCTTACCTGTAACGTTACTGATCCTTTTCATGCATTTTGTTAAGAAGATGGTTCATTTTCTTTGGATTCTTACTTGGAATTACTATCGGAAATTTTGTTTCTTTAAAATTTAATCTTTGTAATATCTGCCAAATTTTCACAACAAATGGTATGCTGAGATGGAATTTGAGGTGATTCAGCCCTCCTAAAATGTACCTATGCTTCAGATAGTAAAATAAAATGACCAAGTATTAGCTGTTTAATGGTTTCCCACCTGTGTCAGAACCTTACATTGAATCATGAAGTCCTGAAAAGCTAAGACACCAAACCCTACTTAGATGTAAGGCTGTCAAAGTTGCATTTATCCTCATCCCACCACAGTTTATGACCCCGACACTGCATCACAAGATGGTTGCATCATAGGCCTGTAATGTAATGACTCCACAGCAGATGCTACTCGCTGACACATACAAGTCCTTTAGGGCAATACTGCAATCCAAATCTGGTTAACCTTTCACACCATATTGGGTTCAGTGTCTCAGATTAAAACACGCAAAGTTGGCGGTGGCAGTAAGTTTGTTGTCTGTGGGGTCTGGTGAACGTCGCCTTGTATACCTTATTGTTAGGCATGCGGGGTGTCATTGATTAACGAGTGACCGTGCTGACTGATGACTTCGGCAGAATGCGTCTATGATTGTCGTGGATAAAACAGACGTTTTAGATAAAGCACATCATGACGATGCCTCCTTTAAAACTATAAAACCATAATACATTTATTAAACGTGTTTTTACAAAAATTAACTAATCTACAAGGCATCTGCGTAACACTTACAACATCATTTACTATCACAATAGCGTCCATGTCACCAGTTAACACGGTCACTCGTTAAACCGATACAGGGGTCAACACCTCGGCATCAGATGACACTTGCTCGCAGGTGTATCCTGCCTTGTTGTCGACCTGTTGCTGCGTATCTTGAGGATGAAAGGCAACTCACCTTTAAAAAGATAGTCATATTCATCTTCCCTGCTCGTCATTGCTGCTTTCTTCCGATGTCTCTACGTATTTACTCGAAGTCGGACAAACTTCTGGTACTTGGAGACCGTCAGACAGCCGTTAACGACAGTAGCTTCACTCAAAACACACCCGAAAGACAACGACGCTCAGTCACTGTCAAAGTAATGCAGTTTTACACTTACGTTATCAAAGACAAAAAATTAACACAACAGCTACTACCTTATAAAAAAAAGTTTCGCCTCGTCTTCCTCACCCTCTGTCACTTGCCATTACCGAGGCTGCCTGTAACGTCAGCTGTCATGGTCCCGCCCCCTCTTCACTCCTATTGGTCAATGCGTGATCGACACCTGTCACGAGCGTTGACGTGATTGGTCCGCTGAGCTGTCGTTCAGGGTTTTACCGCTGGACGTTGTCAAGTATGACGTCTGCAGCTCCAAGCCTCAACAGGTAGTTTTAAGCCTCAGAATAAAATACTGTAAAATTGAAACCCTTCCAACTTATTTTAACGAATGCTCCATAACGAGACACTCTGAAGAGCTTTCAAAAACTATGTTAATAGCTATGTTAATAGCACAATCGATTTATTGCTGAAATATGAAATTTTGTTTCACGTAAAGCAAAATAAATCATTACAAAATGCACTTATCTTCATGATATTGCTTGGTAAATTTCATTTCCACAAATTAAAATTTCATCGGTCTCACCCATGTTTTACTGTCTTTTAATGAGAGAAATCGATGTAAATCTATGTACACTTCTGACTTAACCCCTTAAAGCCTGTATTATATTTGATACATAAGTTTATGATACCTCAATCTAATCAATATGATCAGCAAATTACCAAAAAAAAAAAAAAAAATCCGAATACAATCAGATAAATGATAAAAATTCCCTCGAGTGGATTATCAGTTGCCAAAAACACCTAATGTATCAAATAAGATACAAAAAAATGTACATTTTAAATTTTATGAAATTTTGATCCTTTTGGACTTCAGTAGAAAGTAAAATAAACATTTTAGCTCCAAAAAAATTAGAATTTTCTGGCTATAATTTGCGTTTTCAGTCTTTAAAGGCTTAATGAAGGACTTATTTACAAACGCCTCAATGTCTCTTTTTACATCAGATGATCTGCATTGTAAATTTGCCTGAGCCTATACCGGATCTTTTGCTTGTTGTTGATGGTTTCTTTATGTTTTTTTCTCTTTAATACATTTTTGTTATTCCATGTCCTGATACAAATCTTGCTCTTTAAAGCCTTTGGGACTCATTATGAAACTTGTAAAGAGTTTATATCTGCACGAAAATAAACTATTATTAATGGAAAATTAACAATGTTCAATAAAGCTGTTGAGAAAAGAAAAAGCATCAAATGCAGAACCTAGCTGGCAAATGATGATATTAACATTACCTTATTATCATGATAGCCATATCACCACAGCCACTTGTGGAAAAATGCATGCAAATGCCTCAAGGAAGGGCTGGAATTTAATCCAATTTCAATCTCAATTACAATTACTGCCTTCCACAATTATGAAAACCAAGTAATCAAGATTAAATGATAACTGAGCCACATGGCATGTTAAACATTTTCTTTTCCCATTATTATTATTAGCATTATTTTGAGGTATTTGTATTTTTGCATGTAAATTTATATTTATTGTCCTTTCTTTAATGTTAAAATGGTAGTGTACAAAGAAATATGTGTTTTATGAAAGCATGTGGTGCATGTTTTAAAATCAGTGAGTGATGGTGTTCAATAATCACCATCTCAACATCTATTAAAATAACCATGATTGTGATTTTTGACAAAATAGTGCAGCCCTACCTCAAGGCAATCCCCCCCACCGTCCCAATTTTCTCAGTTCAGTCAAATTCAAACAGCTTTATTATCATGGATGTCGTAGAGCATTATTGCCAAAGCATTTCATTAAAGATAGAAAACAAAAGAAATTAAATCATTTTCAAATATAATGGAAAATAAATAAAGTAGAAGTTCTCCAAAAACACAAACCTACACCAAGGCATTTCCAACACTGTCAAATGAGTCATTGTCAAAAATTTGGAAAACTGCCCTAAAAAATATATGAACATGACAGAAAGCAATGTGAAAACCAACCTTGGCCTTCCCTACATTTCACAAAGCTGCATTAACAATGAGGACATTTTCTTAATGACTTGCCTTTTTAAATTGTAGTTGATTAATGAGTAAAAAAAAGCTTGAGAAACCTTGAACTGCATGCATATTTTACCTAAATATGGATAAATTGTATTGTGGTCTATTAACTCAAATCAACCTGCACTCATTTACATATAGCATAAAGTGACTCACCACAGTATTATTCATTTTACTGAGACAGAGAACATCCCAAGTAAAGGTTTCGCTTTTGCAACATTTTTATTTATTTCACATCAGAGATGAAATCAGACTCCTCTTTACACCATCAGCTGAGTTCAAGCACAGGAAGACTCATAATATGTACATTCATTATGTCCCAAATCTGACTGACAAAACATTCATGCATCATTTACATTTAAACTCCAATTCTATGCATAGACTATAAATATATTATCTTGGTAACACAGTTAACTTTGACCTATGCTTAATAGATTAATGTTGGTCTAAATTCAAATGTTCTAATCATCTTTTAAATACATTACCACCATGCAGTTTGTAAAACCTGTGTATCAGTCTTTTCAAACAGGCATCGCTTAAGCCAGCTCAGGACTGTCAACATTGGCACCAACTGTTGCCTCGCTCTTCAAGCTCTGGCAAAGAAATACGGGCGAAGGAGTAGTCAAGCCACCCTGGGATCCCTGGTCTCCTGAAGGTCCTCATGGTCAGATGTTTTTGCAGCAGGGCTTACTTTCTTGTGTGTTTTCTGTTTCTGTGCTGTTCAAAGAAACAGCACTGATGGAGCTTGCTTGCTTACTGCCCCCCTTCCTCCGAATCTCTGTGGCAAAAAATAAATGAATAAACAATCACCAAAAATCAAATACTGACATTTTGCTTCTACACAGGGAACCTGATGTCCTACAGGCTTGCACAAATACCTAAACAACTCAACATCTTGCAGCAAAGAAGAAGAAAATACTGAAAAAAAGGTAATAAGAAAAATAGTGCTGGGCAGTGTGGATCTAAAATTATTACTCTATTTTTAGCTGAATGGTGAAAGTGAATGTTTTGATATTGTATTCTGTAAAGAATAAGGATGACAGTCCCAGAGTTATAAAATCTAATATGATTTAAGTTAATCAAACACAGAGTGGTGTCTGTATGAAATATTTTTAAAGGCTACACTACGAGGTGGTCCTGCGTTGGTTCCCCTAAACAAAAAGCCAGTGGAATTTTTCAGTAGATTTTTGGATAAATGCCGATATTAAGCTTTGGGTAACAAAAATGTATTGTTTTTTTAAACTTACATGTTTTTTTCATCATGACAATCTTTATTAAACCAATATTTCCTTCATCCTGAATGAAATTGGCAAGAGTAAAAAGCTAATTTTAAGCTGTTATGGGACTAAAACATAGTGGACCGACTTTAGCGCCACCAACACTAAGCAACAACTTTTATGCATGCTCATCCCTGTTTTATGAAGGACTTCCATCTTACTGGCTCAAGGTGGTACTCGTGGATGTGCCAATTTTATGCTTAATGTCATTTTTCAAGGAAGATTAAAATTGCTCATGTTTAAGGTCCCCGATCAACTTGGTCCTTGCTGTTTGTTAGCAACAATCCTTAAAACTTACCAGTGGGGCAAATCCAGACATACTGTATATTGTGTAAAACAAGTTTAACATCTTGAATGTGTGTGTTCACTATGGACCTTATTTTAGGCATTTAGCCCAAAGCACACTCAGAAAACTCCTAGATCTGAGACAAAGGAACAGGGAATGCTGTAATGCTAACTCACTGCAGCATGTAAGACTCATTACTGCACAACATTATTATTATTAAGTTTGCAACAATAACAACAAAAATAGAAGTCCGAGACAGCCAATTTGGGAGTTTTTTAAAATTATTTTTTTATTTTAGTGGCCAAAAATTGCAACCAAGCTCCTTGAAACTCTCTTAACTGAACCAGAACATTGGCATATGTCTGTATTTTATGGTTGCCCAAGTTTGCAGTACTCTTATAAGCCATGAGTTACAAAATGGTAAAAATTTTAAAGGTATTGATTGAAAAAGTAATGGAAGTGGTTAAATCACTACAGTATGAGTAAAAGTAGCCCTCTGTAAATCTACACAAAATTGTGCAGAAAGTCCTGGAAAGTGTTTTTTGAGATACTGAGATCACAAGCAGGAAGTGACCCTGATGACAGACAACCTTTGACCATCCTTGATGAAAGCTCAATGGATATCCCTTCAACTGGTCTTGAGATATCACGATCAAAAGCAAAGGATGAATACAAGACCCCATGACCCTGATCTTTAAAAATCTGATTAGTTCATCTTTAAATCTGATCAAACATTTGGTTAAAGTTTGAAGAAAATTCCAACAAGACTTTCTGAGATACTGTGTTCTAATTGACCCATGCAGATGGATATATGTGCATATGTATGTATGGAGGTTCATAAAGACAGACAACCCAAAACCACGACGCTTCCAGCCTTGGCTGTTGCCACTGCTGAGTCATAAAAATACAACATTCAAATGTACTCAAAGAACTCAGTGTTTTGAGTACATTTTCATACAGAAAAGACAGGAAGGTATGAATCTCAAATTAACACTCAGTGAATTACAATGCACTGAAACAGCATATAGTGGATGTTGAGAGTAATGTGGAGTCTTTTTGAATGCTGTGTAGCATTAAAAGATAAATACTGTCATAGTTGTCCCATTCATTCAGCCATTTCATGCTGTAATATTTACATCGCCGTTACAATTTACCTCCACTGTGAATTTTATAGAGACATAATGGGAAGGATGAGTTGACCCCACATTTCGTCGCTGCCGGGCACAAACCTCAGAGCGTGACTGGTCGACCATGCCTCTCTCGAAATGGATAAGCGGTATAGATGATGGATGGATAAAATAAAATAAAATAAAATAAAATAAAATTGTTTACATTATCAATCCATTATCTGTACTGCTTATCCCATTATAGATGTTTAGGTTAATATTAGAATGACCTCTCTATCCATGGTTGTTATTGATTATACCTCCATAATAAATTTTACAACCATATAGACATGAGGACCCTCTTGAAAACAAGATGCCACATCAAGGGGATAACCTTGAATAAATCTATATTCAGCAGTGACAAATATGATGAGGACAGATTTATGATCTGGGCGTCCATGTGTTGTCGCTATCATAAATTCTTATTTTTATTCCCTTTGTCTCTGTCTGGATGAATACATCTCTGGATGTATGTATATGTGTATGTGTGCAGTTATATGTGTATTTCATATATGTATAAATACATACATACATATATTTGTATCTATAAAATGGAGATTTTGTTAAGCCTGCTTTATTGTAAAGTGTCTTGAGACAACACATGTTATGAATTGGTGCTATACAAATAAAGAATGACTGACTGATTGATTATCCCTTTTGGGGTCACAGGATGCTGGAGCCTATCTCAGCTGACATTCACTTGGGTTTGGGCTCACTCTGGACCAGCTAAGAGCCAATCACAGAGCCAAACAGAGAAACAGACAGGGTTCGAACCAGCAACCTTCTTGCTGTCAAGCATGCCTACCACCTGCGGCACCACCATGCTGCTCCTCATTTAAACTTAACATTTAAAGTATATTTCCTTTGGGTGAATATGTAAATTACTAGTAATGGTTAAAACGGCAAACAATCTTTCACTGAGCATTAGAACTGGCCCCTGTTTTTTCCAAATAAATATAATCTTAAACTATATACAGTAATTTGCATTGTCTTCCCGTAAACCTTATTAAAGACGTATTACTATATCTTTAAAACTTGATTCTTTTCCCAGACCTAATGCAAAGTTGTTTACTTAAACCAAAAGCTCGCAGTTTCTCCTCCAAAAGCGTTCAATCAAAAGGGTGCTTTGGGACTCCAAAAGGTCAAATTCTCTGACCTTTTCTGGATCAAGACTTTGTCCAAACCCATGTGAGCTGGAAAGATGAAGGCTGGCTGTGTGAGGTTAAACTCAGGGTCATAAGGATGGCACATAGAGCAGAATGTTTATGAGAAATGTGTAAATCATTTATATTTCTTTAGAGGAGAAGAAAAGGAGGAAAGAGGGAGTTTAGATGAAGACAGAGAACACTGAAGAAGTCAATGATGCATCTTAATGTGGCGTAAGAGAGAAGTAGTAGGAAGACTTCGCTTCCTCATGTGTCCATACAGCTTTGAATGGATTTTGTTCTTTAAGTAAAAAAGAAAAAAATAAATATAAATCCAATTACCTGCCAGGACATTGTTGAATGCTGCCTCCACATTAGTTGATGCCAAAGCAGAAGTCTCCAGAAACAAAAGACCGTTCTTCTCTGAATAATAAAGACATAAGTTAATTAAATGACATGATATTTATCATACACATATCAGATGTGGCGATCATCCATATTCTTTAGATAAAGAAGGGAATTACTGGTGCTAGACATTGCCCGAAGGTAGGCATGGAAAATACTGGATACAAAGCAGGCCTCTTAAATTCTCTTCTCTTTGCCTGGGCAGGAATGGTCCCAAATGTAAGGATAGTTTAAATGTGATAATTGATAATTTTGTTTTAGCATACAGAACAGCAAGAGATCTCATCAGAAATGATCACACCCACATCTGTATTTTCAATTGAAGTTTAACCCCTCACCATTTTTGTGCAATCCTAGTCATATTAGTTTAAGGGGATACGCCAACATTTTTGGTGTTTTCATGTCTTGCCTCACTCCTCCTTGCAGATAGACACCATTCTTTAGACTGTGCTTGCAGTAACAAGGAAGAGACAGGCAGAACTCACCCTCCGCTAATTAGCATAGCTCAAACACTGGGAGTCAATGGGAAGCGTTAGCCTGCTTCTGCCTACAGTCATCAGATAAACTTTTCAGCAACCCTAAAGTAGAAGATAATGTAACATAATGCAGTAAAAATAACAAGTCACAACAAGCACACAGGACCTTTTCGAGTTGCTGAAGAGTTTATCTGATGGCTGTAAGCAGAGGAGGGCTAATACTACCCATTGACTCCCAGTGTTTGAGCCAAGCTAATTAGCCGTGGGCAAGCTCTGCCTGTCTCTTCCTTGTTACTGCACGCAGAGTTGAAAGAATGGTGCCTATCTTGTTGTCATGGATTCAGGAGTGACGCAAGGCACAAAAAGAAAAAAGGCTGGTGTATCCCTTTGAAACAGCGATCACAGTCAGTTGAATGTCCACCTCTGCACATCTGGCACTCACTTTCTCTTTTGATTTGGAGGGTCTTTTCAAACAAAAACTGCATTATTTGAGATATATTTACTAATCACTGAACAAACATTGTTGTTGCATGGATGACCTTCACACTTTAAAGGACAAAAGCAGTTTGAAAGTGATAACTTGTTCCAGGTTTGTGCAGTCATGAAGTGTTTTGAAGTGTGCAAGTATGAGGTGCTGGAAGGTGTCGCCATGCCCTTCACATGGCTTTTCCCTACTGACGTTTAAAATTCGACCCCATGGTCTATTGATTGGTAAAATGGTTTACAGTCAAAAGACACTCTTAATTGAAAACTAGAAGTGCTCAGAGTGCACAAACCTACGGCATGGCAATTCTAACATTGTCAGGTGAGTTTTTGTCAAAAATCTTTCTTTCACTGTTAACAAACCAATTAAAAACAACTGGATCACCACCAAAATTGTATCACTTCTTCCATGACCAATATTCTCTGTAAATGTCATGAAAATCCATAGAGAACTTTTTGAGTTATTAGCAAAAATTTGGAAAACTCTCCTATCTCGCAATGTCAACAAATATTTTTAAAAATTCCTTGATCCACATCCGGACTTGGATCACCGCTAAAATCTAATCACTTCTTCCTTGTACCATGACTAACATTCTCTGAAAATGTCATCAAAATACGCTTATAACTTTTTTAGTTATCCTGTTCACAATCTAACAAACAAACACCAGCAAAAACATAACCTTCTTGGCGAAGGTTATAAGCAGAAAGCATCAGAGGTGGTTGGGGCTGCGTGACTTGATGGGGCTTGAATGTTTGAAATTTTAAAACAGCAATTCATGGATTTTTATGGATGTAATCAAGTGTTTGGACTTTACCCTTTGACTGGCATTGTGACCGCACGGTTGACCTTTTTTGACGACGTATTGCTGTATTTAAAACTTTTTAAACCTACCTTTGGCTTTTTATCCTCACCCACCTCTTTGAATAGCGTATGTAACACTAGTTATATCCACTGGGTAGTGCTGCTATACATAAATATAATTGTCTAAAAACTGTAGAAAAAAATGGAAGTGACCATGTGCTGCACAGCTCCTCAGAAAACTCACAGAGCAAGGTTAAAGGTTATTTAACAAATTCTGCTCTCTGTGATGTCTTCAAAAGGAAAAATAAACTAAATTTTTGATGAAATTAAAGAAATTCATCCATGGCCAGAATAACTCTGAACCGATAAGCCAACCCGGGGCTTACCTGCATATCTGCTTCCTGATTGGTTAATCTGAAAAATAAAACCTAAAATGTTGCTAAATGAAGAGGCAGGAAGACAGTTTTACAAACAAATGCTTTTTTGCAAATGTATTTTTTAATGTGGAAGTCAGAGTATTAATGTTTTACTGGATTTAGGTTTTTGAGGTTCTTATCAATGCAGGATGACTGTTTTGTTGGTATATTATACCCCGTGACATCAGGTATTAAAATATCAATCATCAATAATATAAAATTGAATTTGGAGTCAGTGTTGTCACAGTGATGATTAAATAAATGAGACATAAGAAATATGATGAGACAAACACTCAAATGTGCAATTATATAATAAATTCAGCACAAAAAAATAACAAATGCATCTTATTTGACTATTTTGACTTTAGTGTTACTGTTTATGTTTCGACTTTATACCTGCAAAGTCTCGAGCCTCCTCAGTGGGAACGGATCTCTCAGCCTCCAGGTCGATCTTGTTCCCCACCAGCATCACCACGATGTTGGGATCAGCGTGTTCGTACAGCTCCTTCAGCCAGCGCTCCACGCTCTCGTAGGTCAAGTGTTTGGTGATGTCATAGACCAGCAGAGCGCCAACAGCTCCTCTGTAGTACCTGTGCAAATGAGGACAGCTTTACAGTGAGTCCTATTGTGGCATTTAGGGCTTTGGCTTTTCTGAAGCTTTTACCTTTTTGGCAGGTGTGATGCTGTTAGTATAGATGAATAAATTCAAAGCTCATATGTGAAATTTTCATGTGGTATAAAAGAGACTGAGACTGAGGCACAGATAGCTGAGCAGTTAAAAAGAGCATCAACAGCATCGCGAAAAACGAGTGAAAAACTCAGCAGTTTGCATTCGCACATACAACTCTCTCACAAGAAGTCTGGATAATTTTAGGGTTCTTTTCTGCAAGTGTGAATGGGGTTTCAGGTGATACAGAAAAAACATGTATGATCCCTAATGGAAAACAAAAATAACTGTTGAATTGATTCCACATAAAGAAAAAAACCTATTGGTAAGTCATCAAGTCACCAAGACTAGTCCATGTCAATTTGCAGACTATACTATAAAATAAATCACTTTTATTTTTGCTTCACACTTTATCTTTCACCTTGGACTTATACAGTGTCTTGTCTGTTGAGACCCTGTCCTGGTCTTACAGGGAATTCTTTGTGTGGGATGTGTGAATGAGCAAAGCAACTGAGAAAGATTTGAGGGGCAGGGTGTCCTGGGATACCCTGAAAATTTCTAACAGTGCATCAGAGAAAAAAATAGCGTTGATCGACCTCTGTTACACTATATTTTATCTTGTCATTTGATCCACTTGAATTATAAAAATACCCACTGTGGTAACTAAGTAAGTTCCTGTCTTCATAGAGAATAATCAGTTCCTCCTGCTCTCATTTAAAAAAATGATCACTGACAATTGGTCTGAAGTGAAGACCCAATCAATACTTCCCCACAATTACATTTCTGCTCCTCTCCTCCACTAGCATAATTAATTCCACTTTAATAGGTTTTAGCTGCTTGTTACAGCACAAATGGGAAATTCCATGGGAGTGAGAATTTGCATACTGGAATAAGTCGGCAAGTAATTACCCAAAAAGCCAAGCTGTCAGAAAAGAGCTAATCCAGCGCTGTAGCGTATCCTCAGATTTCCCCATGTCTTAAAAATAAAATTGACATGGTTCTATTGTTTTAAAACCAGTTTCCACGGTTAATCCTTCTAGTTTAATTAAAATAAGAAAGACTCAGGAGCAGCTCTGGATAGGACGGAGACCCAACGGGGGCTGTTCAAACAAAGTCTCCACTCAAACCGCTTACACTTTTGAATCCATGTGTGCCTGTTGTTGAAGGCTGACAGGACAAAAGCATGTGCTGGTGGTTGTTCAGGTAACGTGGGAGGGAGCACAGGATTGGTGCCTGTCCCTGCGTGTGTTTTGGGTGATAACAGCACCACCTTAAGATGCCGACAGGCAGGTTGCTCAAGAGCGATGGAGCAAGACAACAAGCATGAAATGTTGATTTAAAATCTGTCTTTACTTTGTGTGCTCTGCTCAAAATGTGTGCATGATTAAAAGAAGTGTAATGTTTAAACCAGGACACCGGCTAGAGCAACATGTTACTTATTCGCAAGATCGAAGAGGAAAGCACATGTCGTCACTGAAATTCACAACATGGTGCTCCATCATGAAGAAAGACAACGTTTATAAATCACAAATATGGTGCTCTGCAGTGTGTATCTGAAGCTTGTTATTAGCTCATAGTTTTTTATCCTGGATTGACATTTTTGTCTTTCTCTAACTGCTGCTGTTGATCGTGGTGTAATTATAATGCTGCCTTCAGTTTTGGTTACTTTACAATGCAACTACAGACTTATGTCACATTATGCTGCTATCAGTTCTGGTTTCTATGTAATGCAGCTGTTAATATACCCATTTAACTGCTTATTATTCAGTCAAATCGGCTTTGTTTATATATAGCACATTTAAAAAAAAAAACAAGTTTGCCTAAATTCTGCACAGCAGCTAGAGCAGATTAAAATGAAAATACCAAAAAATAAATAAATTTTTTTAAAACCGAATCGTAGAATACTATAAATATAAAACATAAAACATATAAAAACTCATTAAAAACTGCATAAAGCACAAAAAATGGTTAAATTAAAAAATTAATGTCAAATTTAAAAAAAATAAGCACATGAAAACAGAGACCACACCACTCTCGTGCTGAATCAAAAGCCAACAAATAAAAGTACGTTTTAAGGTGTGATTTAAAAGTATGTGAGGTGGGAGACATTTTGGTGTCAAGAGGTCATTCCATAGTTTAGGGCCCACCGCAGAAAAGGCTCGGCCACATCGAGTGTTTAGCCTGGCCTTAGGGATGATAAAGACAAGCTGTTCTGCAGATCTCAAATATCTCAGTGGGGTACTGAGGTGTAAATCCATTCAAAGCTTTAAAAAACATTTTCAAACAATACCTTTTAGTATCTGTTAAAAGAGGAGCGGCAGCGTTTTGGACCAACTGTAGAGTTGCAATGGACGCCTGATTTACGCCGACATAAAGTGCATTACAGTTGTCCGGATGGGAGGAAATAAAAGTATGAATCACTCGTTCAAAGTCGTAAAACTGATTTAATGTTGGATAAAAGCCTCAGGTGATAAAAACTGGATTTAACAAAAGAAATTATCTGTGAAACCAACTTAAAATTACTGTCAACTTTTAATTCAAGATAAGTCACTAAGCTCAAATCATCTCAAACTGTTAAGATGTTGATATGGACCAACACCTCTAAGGAAAATCTTACACCTTGTCTGATCTTTGCCACAAATAATTAAAATAGTTCTGAGGCAGAAGTGGGCACAACTTGTAATTGTAAGGTGTACCTAATAAAATGGCTGATGAGTGTATAATCAAACCATCACACTACTGTAATTTATTAAGTGTATTTATTGCTACTTGGTCCCTTTATTATGCTGCTTTCTATCTTTATCACAATGGCATAATTGTTTAAACTTGGCACCATTATCAGTCATCTCTTCTGACACTTAATGATGTCGCCTTTTGTTGTATATTTCTGTGATTTATATCATGCAATGTAGGGCTAGGCAAGTTATCAAGTATAGAATTTAATTACAATTCTGAAAACAATGTCATAAAACCAGATAATCAATATTAAATGATCATAGAAAAACAGTCACATTGTTCTTATTATTGATTAATGTTGTATATTATTGTAGCTGTTTGCACAGTTTTGTATATCTTTCATTAATAGTTTGTTTCTTTTAAATGTTCATTACCTTATAGTGTTAAGAGGGTTAAATACAATATAAATGCATCTGATGTTAATGCTGTATGATCAGTATGAAATTGAGTTCAATCATTTTGATCTCAATATCAATAAAAAATGTCATTGTTATTTTTGCCATAACTGAGCAGTCCTAATGCAGTATGTACCAAGAGTCCTCCTGTGATTTACCATGAAAGGCAGAGATGGTAAGCTTTATTTACCATGAGGTCCACAGTAATGTTATTCTCAGCTTCAGTGGGCCAAACTATCACAAAGTACAGAAAACTGTCTTCATACAGTGTCATACGAAGCCTACTAAACTATATTAGCTATTCTAAGGTAAATTATACAACTTTACATTACTAAGAAACATTAAATAAAACAAGTAGCCCCCTGTAATATTCTCTATTTTTGGGTAGCATGAAAGCTCAAAAAGGTTGGTGACCCCTGTTATAGAATTTCTGCTCAAGACAAAAGCTCTGTTGCATCATGACTTCTCCCTTTCTCTCTATTTACAGCGCCCATTGCTGCCTAAAGCCCCTCTCCCCAATACAAAAACCCCTAAAATATAGTAAAACAAAAACATATTAACCAGTTACTGGAATTTAGATTTAGATTTTCAAGCTCAAAAACAAACAGTAAAGCTAAACTAATGAGCCAAACACATACTTATTGCCAATTAAACGTATTTTTGATGCAGTAAACTAGTACATACACTTTCTTTTTAATGAAGTGATTTATTTTACCCTTATTTTACCAGTAAGTCCAATTCAAATCCAAAATGTATCCTAGCAAAGGAGCAGTCATAATTTTAATCCTGGTAAATTATGCTTTTTTAGTTTTTTGAATTACGTTTTTCCCCCTGGATGCTTTAATAACACTCCACAATATGTCATGGAAGATACAATAACCAGTGCAGTAAAACATTTCTAATGATTCACTGCAAGGAATAAACTTGGTTTTGCTACCTGTCCCAGAAGTTCATCCTGAAATAGGTAAAAGAAGCTACAAATATGCTGCTCCTGCAGACTGGAATCTGCTGCAGGAAAAAATGGTTCTTGGAGAGCTGGTCTCCTTAAGTCTCTTCAAAACAGATTAAAGGCATTGGAAGAAGATGAAGCAGGCTGTTGACTAATGATTTTCTGCTTTGTGAGTCTAAACTGGTTGGATGTATCTGTGTCTGAAATATTTTTACGTCTGTAATTTTGTAAATGTGCTGCTGCCTGTCTTGGCCAGGACACTCTTGCAAATGAGATTTTAAATCTCAGTGAGGTTCTCCAGGTTGAAAAAAGTTTAAATAAAACTAAATAAATAAAAAGTACATCCAGTTGTTAAAGACTATTACAGAAATATTTTCCATGTTGTAATGCATTTTGCCTGTACACATCATGCCAAAGAAGCAAATCAGACAAAAATACATTTTTTCATCTTATGGCTGCAGTATTTGAAAACTTGAAACTGACTGGCGGGCTGCACTGAGTGAAGAGGGCATGTGGCACCCAGGCTGCCAGTTGTCCAACCTTGATGTAAGGCGTCTCACTCTTTAACTTATGTATCTAAAATGTTTGTATCATAGTCATAAAGAATTCTTCTATATTCAGTGTTGAGAGGGGAATGCTGATTGTGTGCAGTGTTCGTTAACTTTTTTGTTTGTACCCTTGTTTTCTTTCTTTTTTTTTTTCTTTTCTTTTTTTTGCTGTGTGGTTATTGTTGTATGTCTTGCGTCACCTTTTTGTGGGGAGTGCAGATGAAAATTAGTGACTCATCGTATCTGTAATTTGTGTAAATGATCAATTTAATTGTTTTCTGTCCCTAACAAATTAAAACAAATTTTAAAATTAATAAATAAATAAAATACAATCGAACAAAATTATAAGGTGGAAATCAGATCCATCATCTTTACTCATTTATTTGGACCACGGAGGCGTAATTTGCCAAAACTAATGAAATCCTTTACAAAGTAAATCAGAGTTATTACTGATGTAAAACCAGGCAGGAATATTTAATTCTGTCCTGAATGTTCTTTGAGATGGGCACAAATCTCACTCAGGGCCTTTAAGAGAGTTTGCATGTTCACCTTGTGCATGCATGGGTTTTCCGCAAGTACCACTGTTTTCTCCCACAGACCTGAAATGTTCTTGTTAGGTTAACTGGTTTGTTTGTCTCACCAGGACAGGGTGTATCCTGCTTCTCATCCAGTCGCTAATGGGATAGACTCCAATCCACAACCAGATAATCAGCAGAAATAATGGCTGGATGAATAAATGATCTTTGAAAAGAGGCTGATACATCTACATTTGGAAGAATATGCCTTTTTGCTTACTTGCTCATTAAAATTCATTGTGAATAATATATTTTTGCAACATTCAGGGGCTAGAAACAGCAGAAAAATCATAAGCATGGCTCTGTCAAGTTGCGATACCATAGTTTACTAAAATTACTGCCTGTCCGTTGTCTTCATGGGGCATGCGATTGCTAGACAGTACCAGGTGGATCAATAAGAAGGATCCCAGGTTAATTCTGTGTCAGTCAGATTAGGGTTAACAGTGACTTTAACCTTTCACCTCCATATGTATCAAGTATCGTGTGGATTTGCTGTTCATCATGGGACTGGGGTCCACATTCAAGATTTCCTGCTGCTTAACAGAAGGTTTTTTCTTGCCGCCATGATGGAGGGATTCATGATTGGCTATATGGATTCATGTTGGGTGTTGGATGTATATATTTGTATGTATATGTATATGTGTATTTTTATATGTATATATGTATCTATGCATATATGTGTATCCATAATATGAAGAGCTTTGTGCTCTATTGTAAAGTGTCTTGAGATAACACTTGTTATGAATTGGCGCTATACAAATAAAGATTGATTGATTGAAGTAGACTCACATCCTTGAGTCACAGCGGACATTTGTGCAAAGTTTAGAGAAAATCCCTCAGAGCATTCTTAAGATACCGTATTCAAATGCAGAGGATGAACATGCAGTCGAGTGACCTTGACCTTTGAACTATGAACTCTAAAATCAATCCATCCTTGATTCAGAGAGGGCAGTTGTGCGAAGTTTGATCGTATAAGGATTGATGTTCTCTCAGGGCTAACACAATCATATGTTACATAATTCATCCAGCCATCATCTATACTGTTTATGCCTTTCAGGCTCGCGGGGGCTGGAGCCTATCCCAGCTGAGGGGCGGGGTACACCCTGAACTGGTTGCCAGCCAATTGCAGGGCCACGTAGAGAGACGGAGAACCATTCACACTCAAACCCATACCTAAGGGCAATTTAGAGTCACCAATTAAACCAACAAGCATACCAGAGTGCCCGGAGAGAACCTACACATGCACAGAGAGAACATCCGAACTCCACACAGGAAGGCCCTGACTGACGCAGGAAGCAAACCAGCAACCTTCTTGCTCTGAGGCACGTGTACCACTTGCTGCGCCACCGAGTCGCCCTATTACATGATCATCATCTTAATTTTTTGCTTTTCAGGTAAAAAACAGCATTTTATAGTTTTAATGTGTGTGTACTGTAAAAATATGATTGTATGTTACTAATGCTAGTATCCTAGGCGTGTGATGTCACTCACGCAGAGGTGATGGCTCTGTATCTCTCCAGGCCAGCCGTGTCCCAGATCTGAGCTTTGATGGCAAATCCATCGAGCTGCACCGTCCTGGAGCTGAACTCCACCCCGATGGTTGTGCGACTGTCGTGGTTAAACTCATTTTTGGTGAAGCGGCCCAGCAGATTGCTCTTCCCAACGCCTGATTCTCCTATAAGAACCACTGCAGGGTGAACAAAAACACACACACACAAGCATCTTTAACATTTTTGTGAAGTCTGAGTTTTGTCAACAATTGGTTACAGAAGTTATCTTTTTAAGGCAGTCTGCTGTGGTTGCCATGTTTCAGATACTGTCTCTAGTTAACTTTGTATTACCCTAGAAACAGACTAGAAAGCACTCAGAGAGCTCAAACCTTCGCCAAGGTGGCTCATGTATTGCTGTTACATCTATAAGCCAAAGTTCCATGATAAAATTACCATCATCACGATTCCTTGACCGTGAAAACCCACACCTAGCACTCAGAATCATGTTGATATCATTATTAGTTAGACAGTTATTGAGCAAAACATATTTCGCTAATGCCGGTTATCTGGATCACCACCAAAATCTAATCATTTTTAAGTTGGGACATTCCCAACATCTCAACATCAAATCTGTCCTGTAGGTTTTTGTGTAATATTGCTAACAAACAAACAGACAAACAAACAAACAGACAAAAAGGAAAAACAGACAGACAAACATACGCCGGCAAAAACACAACCTCATGGCAGAGGTAACAAAGGGGCTGAGTTGAAGTTGGTCCTAAAGAGGTCATATTTTGCCTCAACTCAAGTTCATATATTCAACTTTGATGACCACTGAACTCCCTGATCCACATTCACACTCACACTCATTCAGAGCCATGTTTTCAATGACCCTGCATTCTTTCCACAGCCTATACTCTGCACTGAAATTGCCAACCTGAGCTGATGGGGTTGAACAACTGATGTAGACTTGGCAGGACGTCAGTTCTATAGTTGGATCCAAAGTAAAATAAACCAAGATGTGGGTTTTTCACTTCAGTCTTTTCCTCAGTCTTGGTCCCTCCCACCAGAGACGCATGTAGGAGCTGCAGTTTTGTGACCTCTGGTGTTTCTCCAGCCAGCCTTATGCGGACACTCGAGGAACTGCAATCCACGCTGTCTCCATTTTTCAACATCAGAGGTTGCTGCTTGTTTGTTGCAGAACTAAACCCAAAGCCTCTTGAATAATGACACTGAGCTCATATTGACGTGGTCTGATTTGTCAATCCTGTAAATCTCACTCTATCCTCTATAGCTTTTTTTACTTGGTGCTTTAAGACAAGGTGTGTCTTCTTCTGCTGCCCCACAAGTTCTCAGTCTTACCTGTCCAGGAGTGGGAGTAGTTGCACCATCAGGGTATATGATTTCCTAATGCAGAATCCCAACACACCTTTATGGTAAACAAGTGAATCGTTTTGACTCAAACATGCCAAAAAGGAGAAATCTTGAGAAAAAATAAGTGGAGCAATGTCGGCCTGTAATAGAGTGAATAAAGAGTCTCATTGTTGCTTGCTAAAGAACTAATGGAAGATCTTGCTGAGCTGTTGCCTGCCCAAGCATGAAGATAGCAGTTATGAAATGAACTGTGCATTTCATTCATCATTAATCAAAACAGGCGTAGTAAGTAAAGGAAGTAAATCACAGGAAGGATTGATATGTTTGGGCAAAGTAGTCTTAGGCAGGAAGGATCAAAACTCATATCTCAGCAGGTTAAGGGTAGGAGGTGGTTTGTTTGTTTTTCAGCTTAATAATAAATATCTTGGTATATTTTTACAGAAAGAAAAAACAAATAGTTATTATAAAAAGTGATTCACATTTGAGCAACTTATCATTTTAGTCTCCTGCCATTACTGACTTTGGTCCATTTTCAGCCACAGCTACCTCTCTTAAAGATGGACATGTACTGTAAATCAGACACTCAAAATCTACATTGATATGGTCTCGCCTTGGTAACATTATTATTTCCTCTTACTCAACTTTATGTTGACAACATACTGGAGTGGCTAGCAAGAAAAAAAAATCCCAGCAATCTCCAGAAGAAAACATGACTGTTTGTCCTGCAGCTTGTTTAAGATGCTGCAGTATGTGTACAGACTAGAACAAGGAGAAGAGATCACATTACTCCTGTGTTTATCTTCTTAATATAATTCAAGATTCTTCTTCTCACATACAAAGATCTCAATGGTCAGACACCAACATTTCTTTAAGAGCTTGTGCTGTACAACCCCTCTAGAACATTACGTTCCCAAAATGCTGGCCTGCTCAAGATACCATCAGTCTCTAAAGGTAGCACAGGAGTAGAGCCTTCAATTATCAGGCTCCTCTTGTTTGGAAAAAAAATGCCAGTCACACTGTGTTTTTGGCTTTCCCAACACACATGAAGATTTTTGGTGCAAGTTTAATATTTACGATTGTCGGCCCAACCGGTTTTGGAGCCAATTATCAGGACAAATTCACTCTTAACACACCTCAGACCACAGGCTAATCTTATTGGATAATCTTATAAGACATAAAATAATCTGCCGTTTGCCATCCTTGATCGGTAAGGGGGAAAGTCGGGACAAAAACAGTCCAATAATCTTTATGTGTGTACCCCGTTTAGACTGCAGGGGAATTTGGCACACTGAGTTCCTTCCTCTCTCTCTCTATCTCTCCCTCTTTTAGTCCTCATCTTTTTCTTGTTCTTGATTGTCTCCTGTTTTTGACTTGTAGACTGCTCTGGATCATTGGTGTGGACTGCCTGCTGCTGTGGACCTGCATAGCTTCAGCTACGATAAGGTCACCTTACAAAAACAATGCATAAAAAGTGAATTAAAACAGGCATAAAAACAGGTATAAAAACAAACAATACAATGCAATAGACAGCACAAAAGATCAGAGGGAATAGGAGAGTTTGAACAGATGGGTTTTGAGTCTGGTTTTAAAGAGGTATGGTAATATTGACTTCACAATAATCAGTCAATTACAAAACTAATAATGGTAGATCCAGCAAATATCACACAAACATTAACGTAACCATGCAACAACCTAATCTTTTGTAAAGTGTCTTGAGATAACATTTATGATTTGGCGTTATCCAAATAAAGAATGATTGAATGATTGACACATGCATCTCATCTCAGAAAATTTGTAAAAACTATTGTTTTTTTGTGAGTAGCCTTTGCACATGAAGAGAACTCCCGTCAATTTCCCACATTTTGTAAGTTGCATGTGTGAATGTTAATGGATGCTTTTTTTTTTTTTTTTTTGCAAAAACCAGACCTTTTTACCCCACTAGCCCCTTAGAACCTACCCTCCCCCATCCATCTCTCACTTCAGAGAGGAGTGGGGAAAGGTAAGAACGCAACTCAGAAGATGTTGTAGATCAGAGCTGCTGAAATTTTCAGGAGTGCATGTGTGAAAACAGCTACATTGTTGGGGGCTGATAGGAAAATTTAAGGGTAGACACTACACTTAAGGGTGGTTGCAGAAACCTGACACCTTGATGATTGTGCATAGGGAAAATACATTTCTATGGCAAAAAAAAAACCATCTTAAAGCCTGGTTTGAAAAACAGCTCCAGTCCAAACATATAAAACAGCTTTGTGCTCTCACTGTATGGGGGTAATTTTTTATATCACACTCCTTTTCCTTTTATTGAGTCAGATGGTCTTAAGTCCCACCTCAACATGGTCTCTCTGTCTGTGAGTAGGTTGAGCTAAAGTTTGTTTGAGATGATGTGCATCCAAAGCATTCCATAGGCTCCTATAATAATTGAACAGCTGACGTCACATGGCATCATCAAATTCTTTTACAGTCTGTGAATAGAGTAGGTGAAAAAAAATGAAAAGCTGTTTTTACACACCTGGTTGTTTTTGGAAAGTTTCCAGACATGTTCCTGCAAAATTTTGAACTTCAACCCAATTCAATTTGCTCACTTGTTAACTTGATTTAAGTTCTAGATTTTAGGGCAACCTGCCCTAAAATGTTATATTTTCAAGAGCTATAGCTGTAAACTCAGCTATAGTTACTGATATTAAAGAAACTATCTGAATAAATTTGCAGGGTAAATCTACAGTGTTAAATCCCTTCTTGTTCTTTTTTTCTGGTAGAATTAGGATCCATTTCCCCCTCTACAAACTGTAAAACTTTCAGGAAAAGAAAAACCTGAATGACTCTTTGTTTCAGGTAACACGGTGATATATGCAGCCTGGGAGGTGATTCCAGATCAGGTGGAACGAGTCACGCTGCTGCTTCCTTTAATCTTGATCAGATGAACCAGCCCACTGGGTAAACAGGAGGAGAAATACCACAGAAACCCCGTCTGCACTCGACACTGACTAATGTTTGTGTTTCAGTCATTAGCAGCTGACTCAGTAAGCAAAGAGGCTTGGTTTAATTGGCACAGATAGGAAAGTATGAGCACATTATGGAAACAGTGGGATAAGTGCAGAGCTGGAATAAGCACAGTCTGATTCTTGCTGAGGCGTGTTAGCTCGTCAACACTCAGATAATTATTCCAGTTCTTGTGACATCTCTGCAGCAATTAAATGTGGATTTAGGGTGTGATGGGAGCGAAAAGCTTGTCGGACAATTTTTAAAAATACTCGTTTTGCCTTTTGCAGAGAGGTAGAAGATAAGTTTGGTAATGACCCTCATGGCTTTGTCTCGGTTTGGAATGCAGTCAGCAAACTGTTAGCTCTGTTTAGGACAAAGAAAACAAGAAGCAAGTTTTTGTTACAATGCAAAAGGAGCTAACTCAACAAAACTAAAAAACATGTGTCTCATCTGTTCATTTAAAACAATTGTTGTTCTGCAGGGTAGTGGATTTCTGAATGCTCTTGTATTTTAATCAAATGAAAGAAGCCTCTGCTATGATTATTTTTATCTTACTCTCTCGTTTTCCAAGTTTTTTTTTACACAAGGATTGTCCTGTGTTAATTAGCAGTGTTGTAATAAATTGCTTGTTCTTCATGACTCATTATAAGCTATTAAATTACATGCCCCATAACTTGGGATTAAAATAAAAAATGTAAATAAATTTTCTTTTAAAGTTCTTATGACTTCCATCTGTTAAGCAAACTGATCCCAAGCAGGGGATTTATTTATTTTTGTTTTTTTGCCTTTATTGATAGTGAGGAGACATTGGGTAGAGTTGGAAATAGAGTTGGATTAGCATCTGTATAAGCAGTCACTTCCTGCTTTCTTCATGCGCGTAGCTTCCGCCTCTTCCTGCTCTAAAGGATGCTGATTGGGCTGTGCCACTGGTCAATCACAGTGGCTACGTTTCCATGAGAGCTTTAATTCCCCTTTAATTCAGAATAAAACTTAAATCCTCTCTAAAAAGATTAAAAATGACCTTGTAAACACTTAATTCCGAATGAAAATTACCATTTCGAATTAAACTTAATTCCGAAGTAAGTGGCTGGTTTATTCTGATTATAAATCCTAGTTTAATAATTCCTCAATCATCTATTCATTTATTCCGCTTTAAATTAATTCTGGTCGTTCTGCGCATGCTCATTCTCTTGTCCTGTCGTGATGACACACATATCCCACGCTGACGGGAATGGGATGGCTGCCTGAAACAAGCATTGGACTTGAGCTGAGACTATTTATTTAATTAGAGCTTGAGAAGATTTGGAAATAATGAAAAGAGTGGATGGACTTAAGCATAAAAATGCAGACCTTTATTAAAGTTGGACAAGGTTTCCCTGACAATGACACTGTAGACGCTGAACTGGAGTTTGTTTTCTTCCGGTAGACATAAATGCATTATGTCAGTCCCCTGTCCAGTCAGATCCTTTCCCAACCCCCAGACCTTAAGCGGAATTGAATAAAGTCGAATAAACGTGTTTTCCATGTAAAACTCAATTCAGAATTACTATTTTCATGTAAACGCGAAGGGGAATACTTTAGTTCCATATTATTTAATTCTGAATACTTAATTCCGAAATAAAAAAACATCATGTAACCGTGGCCAGTCGTTATAGATCAGAGCTTGGCAAGATGTATGTGCATGATCAGAAGCATTGTATCAGGGGATCCAACTGCACTGCAAGGTTAATCATTAATGTAAAGTAGGTAAAAATTCTGGACAACTTTCTGATAGTTTGGACTACACATAAAAAAATGCTGGCATATTTTCCCTCACTGCCTGTTTAAACCATTAAAGGAACACTCAAACATAATGACCGCTCTGGTTCATAACTCACAAAATGTTCAACTTAAAGTCTAAGGTCCTGCTTTGCTTGAATTTTCTGCAGCTGACTCACAGTAATGCTTTTTCCATTGTGGGCGAGGTGAGAATGCCTGTTTCCTAGCTTTGCCCCTCTTCTCCTCCACAACTGAGTAACTTCTTAAGCAAACAATACCTCTGGTTTCTATGGCGATGCAGGACAGGAGGCCTCCGTGGTCTGGTTTGGCCTGGTTTGTTCATTCTGTCTGGGACACACATGAAGCATTGCAGGGAGGATTAAAGTTTCATTTTGTTTGTTTTATTGTCCTTCAAGGCTGGAAATGTAACTACTGTACTGCACACACTCCTGTCACAGCTCACAGCTCTGACAGACCTCTGGAAACTCAAACACAACTCAATTTTGCAGAGAGCAAGGCTTCATTCACCTTCAAAGGTCCGTATTTAAACAGAGCCATATAAACAAAGCTGACCATAAACTCATATTGTACTGTTCAATTATAATGCCTTATAAATCATACTGTGCAGAAATATGGGAGACATAATGACCCTTTGAAACAATAAATAAGATTGAAAGCAAAGAATACACATCAGATTTCAGTTTTCACATCAAATCCTCAACCAAGACAAATGGGAAATGAAACTGTCAACCTGATGAGCATGTTTATGGTCTTGTGGGAGGAGGCCAGAGTACCCGGAGGGAACCCACGCATGCACAGGAAGAATATGCAAACTCCCCACAATAAGGCCCTGACCAACCAAGGGCTCTAAGTGGCAACCTTCTTGCTGTGAGGCACGTGCACTAATAATTATACTGGCTGTATAATTATTATTATTTATTTGTAATTATTTGTTTTGCGGTTGGCATACAGCCTGGTTTTACGCGGCTGCACTGTGGTTTACACGGTCTAAATAAATGTGTCTGATGGTGGTGACTCACGGCGTGGTTATTTTGCAATTCCTACAGTACCCAGCGTTCACAGTTCTGTCATATAATTAAATAAATTGAGAAATCTCAACATCTCATTCCAAAGATATGTTTGTTTCAGATTTTTTTCCTGGCTTTAGTCAATGTTGTAAGAGGGAGAGAAGGAGCAAGTATGAGCAAGGAAACATGAGAGACGATGTTTACAGATGTTCAAGCTCAGATGATAAGGACAGCTTAAGCATGGCATATTATTTTGGTCACTTTTAAGCACCTGCACTAATCCCAACCCCCCAGTGGGATTTTTGAATGGGTTTATCACTTTAATGCTTGAAATAAGGTTTGAAGTGAACACAAGTCAAAGAGATTTTGATGTTTTTTCTACATCATAAGAAAACATCTGGAAACGCTCCATGCTTCAAACTCTAAAGTGTCATTGTGTATAAACAGAATGGTTGCAAAACAAATCTGCTAGCTAGAGCCCTTTTGACAGAGCATTTAGCACCACAGTGAACCTCTGTGATCGTTACGTCTTAAAGCATTAATCAGTCTGTGGGGACATAATATTTGTGTCATTTCACGATACAACACACCTTTGGAGGTGCCTGAGAGAGCATGACACCAGCCCGATTCACCAATGCCACAATGAAGGTCTGTTATTTTTAAACCTTGAGACATTCACATTAATTCCTCAAGACCATAATATCTGTCCTAACACACTGTAATATGGCTTAGATGCACATGATGCATGCCCCCACATACACACAAAGGTAGAGACAACTCACTCTCAGCGTTCCTGTCTCCCGCTGAGTCTGTATGACTCTCTCTCTCCATTATCACACCTCTGTTACTATCCCTGGAGATGGGGCGAGTGAGGGGTCAACTCATCACCCCCATTCAGTCTCTGCAACAGTGGAGGAAAAATGTCCCAGTGGAATAAATATGACAGTCGAGGGTATGCTATCCTGCTGTCGGCCTCACTACCCCTTAAAGTACAAGAAGACATCCCGGTGGAGTCTAATCACCAAAGACATAATAAATACACAAAACAGTGCATGTGTTCACCTTGTTAGATAAATAATTGTTCTTTCAAATTAAAGTCTCCCTTGACTGAATTACTTTTCCAGTTGTTGACTCACAGCTTTGATGTAACATGATCTTGTTTGATGTTTGTTTTGCTCAGAAGTATGTAATAAAAAAAGATATTAATTAATTAAATAATTTTACAAAATAAATGTCCTTGCTCAGATCTGTGTATCATTTGTCTAACGTTTGGGGTTTCTGAGATATATTTCACAACTTGGTTCAAAAACAAGGTAGCAAGCATTTCACATAGAAACTCACATCCACATTGTTCTTTCACATGTTCTCTGTTTGAGGGTCGAGAGATTAAAAGCTTTACATTCCGAGCAAACTCTCCAGACTCTGATTTACTGATTAGTTTCTCTAAGTTATCACTAAATCACTGCGTGGAATGGAAACCTGCTCATACTTTAGGAGGTATCTCGATGTTTGGAGCAGTGCAGCGGCGGGCGCGTTCATTCAGTGATACAAATCAGTTTGTGAATAAATCCACCAGCTGGAGGAGAGATTCGTCCTCTGAGCCTGAGGCTTCTTTTATTTATCATATCATAGTCATACTCAATTTCTTGGCAAGGGTTTGATGAGATGAATATCACAGCCAGGTCTGCAGGTTAAAAAGTACAATTGTAAATGAAAAATCTGAGGGTATTGCTACCTATTTGACACCATGACAGCAAAATTGCAAGACCTAGACAATCAAAACAGGACAATTTTTCTTTTTCATGGTTAAAAATGTCTGACAAACTCCTGCACAAAGGCAGTTTTTGACTGATTACTATACTGTCAGTAAGGACTGATTTCACCAAAATGTAGTCTGTACTATGCAGTGCCATGCCAGAAATACCTGGATATCATAATACTAATTAGCAGTATGCATTGGACCGGTCTACCTTGCGTACTGTAACCCACACTCAAAGTTTTAAATAGGTATTAATTTTAATATTAGATTGATCTCTCTATCCATGGTAATATTGATTATACAACCATGGTAGCTATCTTTACAGCCATATAGACATGAGGTCCCTCTTGAAAATGAGATGCCACATCTAAAGGGGCTTACCTTTAATAAATTTATATTCAACAAATATAGTGATATAAAATAAGACTGACTGATTAAGTCTATATTCAGCAAAGACAAATTTAAGATTTCAGTCCCTTTGTCTCTGCCTGGATGGACACATCTCTGGATGTATGTATGTGTATATATAAATATATTTATTACATGTATTTGTGTCTATCCATATATGTGTATCTATAAATTAGAGAGTCTGTCTTCAGCCTGCTCTATTGTAAAGTGCCTTGAGATAACACTTGTTATGAACTGAGGCTATACAAGTAAAGATTGATTGATTTATTGATCATAAATGTGTCTAAAGCACTGATAGAGTTGATTAAAAATGTATTCGTCAGTTCTGGTCTAATTGTCAAAATATAGGTTACACGAATCATCAACACAACCAGCTAGTTTTGTCTCAAGGTGCACCAGTGTGCCCCATTTCATCTGGCAAGAATCAGGGGTGACGGTAGAATTTATCACACACTACTGCAACACTATGAGCAGAGCAATAAATATGTACATATATACATTTTTACTTGTTTGGTATTAGTTAGAGCCAATAATATTAAATGAATAGATAAAGTAAAGTTTCTAATCATTTTTATTTATCTAAAAGTCCCTGCGACATGGATAAACTTTTCTGACTGGAACAGTGACAGAAATAATAAAACCTAGAGGTGCTCAGAGACATTTCTGACATTGTTAGTCAAGTTATTTTTGAAAGTATGGAAAACTGCCAGATCATTCACTGTTAACAAATACTGAAAAAAGTTCTGGATATGAACCCGCACTCAGATCACCACCAAAACCACTTCTTCTTCTGCCGTGACCATCATTCCAAGATATGATCCTGACCTGAACAAAACTACATCAAGAGAAATGAAACTGTCTTCCCCTTTATCTCATCAAAACCATGTTTAATCACTTTAAAAGTTCAATATACTGCCAAGCCCAAACTGAGAAGATCACATTTCTGATTTCTCTCCCCTCTCGTGGGGGATTGTGTGCAGAACAAACAGTGAGTGAGTTATTAAAAACAAATTATGCAAATGCAGTACCATCACTCTGGCACACTGCATGTGAGGTAAATGTCACGAGATTTGACCAACTCCCAAACAACAGTCTTTGGCTGTGCAATGTTTCTCTGCACGGTGAACTGGTGGCACGAAAAAGAACTCAAAGCATGCAGCGGCTGACCGTATGTGTCAGCCAGTGTGCTGTCTTACCACTGTGATGTTCGCAGTTCAAGTCCACTGGCTAAGGGTGGCGATCCCAGCACTGTGTTGAAAATGGCAAAACCTCACTGAACTGACCAAGTACCATAGAGTAGACAGATCAACCAATTAGAGCATACTGAACCCACCAGGGGAAGGGAGTCTTAAGGTGACAAGAGCTCCAAATCTTAGGCAGAGAGACCACCAGCAGGATCATGAATCATGTCACAAAGCTCAGATAATCTCAAACTGTTTTATTGATCATGGCAATGAGTTTGCTGCACTCCAGTGGCTTTCAGAGTCCCCAGATCTCAATCCAGAGGAGCACCTTTTGAATGGTGGAACGGGAGATTCACATCATGGTCATATAGCCAACAAATCTTCAGCAGAGGCATGATGCTATCATGGAGGGTGACCATTTGTCCTCTTTTGCCCGGACATGTCCTCCTTTTTGGTCGTAAAATTTTGTCCGGGGGGATTTTAAATAATCCCCAGAAATGTCCGGCTTTTGCTCAGCTTGTTCTACAGGCGAAGCTGTCGCCGGTGACAGAAAAAGACATGCATGATTCAAATTACATTAACTCCTCAAGTATCCACGCTATCCAAATAATTCTAACGGATTCTGGCAGCTGAGAAGCAGAGCTTTCCAGTGATGTAGTAGATTATGGTAAAGGCTGGACTGCCTGTGGGGGAGGTACGGGGAGTGAGCTGACTGAGCCAGAGAGCAGAGAGAGGATTCAGAGACAAGCATGTGAGTCATTTTTCGGTGGTTTATCAGTATTTTCTGTGTAAATAATGTAAACATATTGTAAATGATGACATTAGTATCATTCTGGAGTGTTTTATTGCTGTTCTTTTGCCGTATTTTTGCCTAGTTGATCTTTTTTGTCATCGTCTTTTTCATCATAGATCATATTTTATGGATTTCATAAATAGTTAAATAATATAATATAAATAACATAAAATAATAATAGTAATAATAATAATAATAAAATAATAAATACTATATAATAGGTTGAGTTTCAGTTTTGTCTTCACAAAAGTGTTGTACATGCTTATTTAGAATTGTTTATAAAGAGATACCTGTTGAAAATTCAAATCTCTTTCTTCTTTTCTTGTAATTACACACTGTTTTAAGCATTTTCACCTTAATAATGACAAATACTTGCTAGAATGTTTTATTTTTACATGAAAAAAGGTGCAAAATAACTTATTTAAAGGGCATTTTCTGACACATTTATTGATAAAAAAGGCAGGAAAGACAAAGCAGCCATTTATACTCATAGTACTGAAAGGGTTAATATTTATAATAAAGCGCTGCACACTGACCACCGGCATTATTCCAATGTACCTACCCGTGAAGATATTTAAAATGCATGCCGCATCCTCTTTTTGGGTGTTCAGAATATGGTCACCCTATATCATGTCAATAAGGACTATCTCTGAGTAATGTTTCCAGCACCTTGTTGCATCTATGCCACAAAAAATTAGGGCAAAAGGGGTCCAACCTGGTGCTAAAGAGGTGACGGTGAGTGGAGGTATCACTGTATGCACCATGTCATGCTGGATGACTTCTGCTCTGGACAGATCTCTGGACTGATCTTATTCTTCTCTTCAGTCTTATCCTCTTGAGAAACTGACCAGCTGATGGTCAGTTGGACTAGCAGCTTAAGGTGAGTTTCAGTCATTTCAACTGAAGTTACTGAACTTGTACTTAAACATAACAGTCGAGTAAGGTGGTCCTCAACTAGACCAACCACCTCCTTTTGAAAAATCGGATTGAAAAAACATAGATCAGTAAAAACAAAGATAAAGCAAACATGTCTCGAAGCCCATCTTATATGGAAGCCCTAAGTTGACCTGCATGCTTACATCTTATTTTATTTTATTCCTCGTTTCAACATAATTTTCTATTTTTAATCTTGATTATTTATTGTTATCATGAATAAACAGCTTTGTTGTTACCCTGGCAAAATGCAGCAGAACAAAATAAACGGATGGGCTTTATGTCATAAAGTTTTACCACAAATTGAGGGTGCTTATTCTCAACCTATTTAAAAGAATGCCATGACCCAGTTACAGGTCCCAAACCACCAGTTGAGAATGGCTGGTGTGGTACTCTGTCCACACCTACAGTTATAACTCTGGATTATCAGCTCTGAGTATTGATAGACTTACACTGCACTGACTCTGACACTGACTGCTCTCAGGTTAATGATAAACAAGGAAGTATAATTTCAAGGTTAAAGGACGGTGACAAAAGAACTCGATTCTAAGATTTAATAGAAATCAAACAACAGGAGAACACATCCTCACCTTTAAAGACTAAGTTGTAGGCCTCGTCTGACCCCATATTGTGTCCATTCAGTGTTGCCGCCCCTCAGGTTACTCTGGCGTCTCCAGGACTCACACACTTCCTGCAGGATGTAAGACGACACTGTCTCACAACACGACCCACCGGCCCCTCAGATACTCGGGCTTCAGGAGAGAAAACTGCTCTGACACATGAATAAAAGTGAGCCTCTCTGCCTTTAAATCTCTATCTGAGTTAATGTGAAGCTGGCATGTTTGAACAGGACATGCTGAGTGTATCCAGGGTGTTGAGCAGCAGCAGGCGGGGTCAGCGTCAGGGAGTGGTGGTGCAGGTGGAGGTGTGTCTTTGTTCGGAGTAATTGTGTGTGCAGGGCAGGTTGAACAGGTGGGGTGACTCACAGGTACAGCTGAGAGGGTCAGTCAAGCACCTTCTGCTGGAGGAAATATTTACTGCATGTGGGAAGAAGGAAGTAAGTGTTCTTAAAAAAAAACACATTTCCTCTTACCTCATGTTTCTGTAACTCCCAGAGGGTATGTCACAAAAACTATAAAGGAGATTAAGCTGGGATCTGGGAGGGCCAATGACTGACAGGGGCCCTAAGAATAATTTAATCATTGTTTGGTTATTTGCACTGTTTATTTCATTCATTGGCCAAAAAAGAATTTAAAAATAAAATATCCTCACTTCTTTCTATTAGCAAATGAGACTCACGCTTTAACAGACAAAGAAGATTACAACATAATGAACCGGACCCCACTATACAAAACAGAACAAAACCCTGTGTTCATATTTCATCATATCTAATTAACATAATGTTTTTAGTTAATATTATGTTATCATTATTTATTACTAAACAAATCTTTCAATTTTTGCCATAGCTTTGGGTCTCTTTTCTCTCATAAAATAATTTAAAAAAACAAGCATCATCATTTTTAATAGCAAAAAATCTAAAATTCTGGCATCTTCTGCATCTGTTAGGACTCGTAAAATAACAGTTATCTTTGAAAAAAGGTCCTTTTGAAGATTAATTAGAGGATTTTAGTTTATTTATTTATTTATTATCCATATTTTGTTTTACCAAACAGCATGTTAAAATATTCTGCAGTTTAGAAGAAAATAGGTTATACAGTAAGACAAATGTATGATCTTCAAAACTTTTGAATCTTTTAAATATGACACATAAATATATTTTAAATGCTTAAAATGGTCCAAATGCCAGAAAGTTCCTTTTGGTATGTTGTTTCAGTCACCATTAATTCTCTAACTTCATCTGAAGAGTGTTTTTTCCCACTGTTTGGAACTTATTTATGTCTTCAAACAACATAAATGTACTGTAATAATCATCAGATGTGTATTTAAAAAATGTATGTACTGTCGTATTCATTTAACAGTTTGCTCCATTGAAGCTTGTGCTGAGAAATCGGGCAGCGCTGGATTGGAATAGGGCTCAATCTGCTATCTTTTCATGAGGCCCTAAATTTCTAGGACCGCCCCTGTATATTATCAGTATAGAGGTATATATACTTGTGTGATATACTGATCAAAACAGGGAAGACGCATGCCCATACTTCACTCCAAATGAAAAACAGCTTCAGATGGAAAATTATGAGGAAGTCAAACATATAATTTCTATAAAAAAGAAAGACAGCCGCTGCAATAAAGCAGCGAGAAAGGGTGGCTGATAATAGCAGGCCGCCTGAATGTGTAAGCACTGATAGTGTGGTCTAAGCAGGGGCACATTTAGTCATTTGGGGGCCCAAGGCAAACCCAGTTATAGGGGCCCTCCATATCCATGTACTGTTTTATTATTATTTTAATCTTGTACTCTGTAATGTAACGAAACTAAATGCATTTCCACAGATTATGTACTTAAGTTTGATTTTGACAAAAGTGAGTGTGTTATTTAGGCCACTTGTCCTGCTTCTGAAATCTGTGACAATTATCTGACAGCTCAAGTTACTTAACAACCTGTATTTGTAGAACTGTCCAGTTGTTGACAGTTTGAACATCTTCAGCATCATTGTCAATCTTTGTGATACTGCAGTCTATTTTAAACAAAGTAGAACATCTTCAGCATCATTGTCAATCTTTATGATACTGCAGTCTATTTTAAACAAAGTAGAACATCTTCAGTACAGATGTTAATCTTTGTGATACTGCAGTCTATTTTAAACAAAGTAGAACATCTTCAGTACAGATGTTCATCTTTGTGATACTGCAGTCTATTTTAAACAAAGTAGAACATCTTCAGCATCATTGTTAATCTTTGTGATACTGCAGTCTATTTTAAACAAAGTAGAACATCTTCAGTACAGATGTTCATCTTTGTGATATTGCAGTCTATTTTAAACAAAGTAGAACATCTTCAGTACAGATGTTAATCTTTGTGATACTGCAGTCTATTTTAAACAAAGTAGAACATCTTCAGCATCATTGTTAATCTTTGTGATACTGCAGTCTATTTTAAACAAAGTAGAACATCTTTAGTACAGATGTTAATCTTTGTGATACTGCAGTCTATTTTTCAACAAAGTAGAACATCTTTAGTACAGATGTTAATCTTTGTGATACTGCAGTCTATTTTTCAACAAAGTAGAACATCTTCAGTACAGATGTTAATCTTTGTGATACTGCAGTCTATTTTAAACAAAGTAGAACATCTTCAGTACAGATGTTAATCTTTGTGATACTGCAGTCTATTTTAAACAAAGTAGAACATCTTCAGCATCATTGTTAATCTTTGTGATACTGCAGTCTATTTTAAACAAAGTAGAACATCTTTAGTACAGATGTTAATCTTTGTGATACTGCAGTCTATTTTTCAACAAAGTAGAACATCTTCAGCATCATTGATAATCTTTGTGATACTGCAGTCTATTTTTCAACAAAGTAGAACATCTTCAGTACGGATGTTAATCTTTGTGATACTGCAGTCTATTTTAAACAAAGATTAACATCTTCAGCGTCATTGATAATCTTTGTGATACTGCAGTCTATTTTTCAACAAAGTAGAACATCTTCAGTACGGATGTTAATCTTTGTTTTACTGCAGTCTATTTTAAACAAAGTAGAACATCTTCAGTACAGATGTTAATCTGTTTTACTGCAGTCTATTTTAAACAAAGTAGAACATCTTCAGTACAGATGTTAATCTTTGTGATACTGCAGTCTATTTTAAACAAAGTAGAACATCTTCAGCATCAGATGTTAATCTTTGTGATACTGCAGTCTATTTTAAACAAAGTAGAACATCTTCAGCATCATTGATAATCTTTGTGATACTGCAGTCTATTTTAAACAAAGTAGAACATCTTCAGTACAGATGTTAATCTTTGTTTTACTGCAGTCTATTTTAAACAAAGTAGAACATCTGCAGCGTCATTGATAATCTTTGTGATACTGCAGTCTATTATAAACAAAGTAGAACATCTTCAGCGTCATTGATAATCTTTGTGATACTGCAGTCTATTTTAAACAAAGTAGAACATCTTCAGTACAGATGTTAATCTTTGTTTTACTGCAGTCTATTTTAAACAAAGTAGAACATCTGCAGCGTCATTGATAATCTTTGTGATACTGCAGTCTATTATAAACAAAGTAGAACATCTTCAGCATCATTGTTAATCTTTGTGATACTGCAGTCTATTTTAAACAAAGTAGAACATCTTTAGTACAGATGTTCATCTTTGTGATATTGCAGTCTATTTTAAACAAAGTAGAACATCTTCAGTACAGATGTTAATCTTTGTGATACTGCAGTCTATTTTAAACAAAGTAGAACATCTTCAGCATCATTGTTAATCTTTGTGATACTGCAGTCTATTTTAAACAAAGTAGAACATCTTCAGTACAGATGTTCATCTTTGTGATATTGCAGTCTATTTTAAACAAAGTAGAACATCTTCAGTACAGATGTTAATCTTTGTGATACTGCAGTCTATTTTAAACAAAGTAGAACATCTTCAGCATCATTGTTAATCTTTGTGATACTGCAGTCTATTTTAAACAAAGTAGAACATCTTTAGTACAGATGTTAATCTTTGTGATACTGCAGTCTATTTTTCAACAAAGTAGAACATCTTTAGTACAGATGTTAATCTTTGTGATACTGCAGTCTATTTTTCAACAAAGTAGAACATCTTCAGTACAGATGTTAATCTTTGTGATACTGCAGTCTATTTTAAACAAAGTAGAACATCTTCAGCGTCATTGATAATCTTTGTGATACTGCAGTCTATTTTAAACAAAGTAGAACATCTTCAGTACAGATGTTAATCTTTGTGATACTGCAGTCTATTTTAAACAAAGTAGAACATCTTCGGTACAGATGTTAATCTGTTTTACTGCAGTCTATTTTAAACAAAGTAGAACATCTTCAGTACAGATGTTAATCTTTGTGATACTGCAGTCTATTTTAAACAAAGTAGAACATCTTCAGCATCAGATGTTAATCTTTGTGATACTGCAGTCTATTTTAAACAAAGTAGAACATCTTCAGCATCATTGATAATCGTTGTGATACTGCAGTCTATTTTAAACAAAGTAGAACATCTTCAGTACAGATGTTAATCTTTGTTTTACTGCAGTCTATTTTAAACAAAGTAGAACATCTGCAGCGTCATTGATAATCTTTGTGATACTGCAGTCTATTATAAACAAAGTAGAACATCTTCAGCGTCATTGATAATCTTTGTGATACTGCAGTCTATTTTAAACAAAGTAGAACATCTTCAGTACAGATGTTAATCTTTGTTTTACTGCAGTCTATTATAAACAAAGTAGAACATCTTCAGTGTCATTGATAATCTTTGTGATACTGCAGTCTATTTTAAACAAAGTAGAACATCTTCAGTACAGATGTTAATCTTTGTGATACTGCAGTCTATTTTAAACAAAGTAGAACATCTTCGGTACAGATGTTAATCTTTGTTTTACTGCAGTCTATTTTAAACAAAGTAGAACATCTTCAGCATCATTGTCAATCTTTGTGATACTGCAGTCTATTTTAAACAAAGTAGAACATCTTCAGTACAGATGTTAATCTTTGTGATACTGCAGTCTATTTTAAACAAAGTAGAACATCTTCGGTACAGATGTTAATCTTTGTTTTACTGCAGTCTATTTTAAACAAAGATTAACATCTTCAGCATCATTGATAATCTTTGTGATACTGCAGTCTATTTTAAACAAAGATTAACATCTTCAGCGTCATTGATAATCTTTGTGATACTGCAGTCTATTTTAAACAAAGTAGAACATCTTCGGTACAGATGTTAATCTTTGTTTTACTGCAGTCTATTTTAAACAAAGTAGAACATCTTCGGTACAGATGTTAATCTTTGTTTTACTGCAGTCTATTTTAAACAAAGTAGAACATCTTCAGCATCATTGTCAATCTTTGTGATACTGCAGTCTATTTTAAACAAAGTAGAACATCTTCAGTACAGATGTTAATCTTTGTGATACTGCAGTCTATTTTAAACAAAGTAGAACATCTTCGGTACAGATGTTAATCTTTGTTTTACTGCAGTCTATTTTAAACAAAGATTAACATCTTCAGCATCATTGATAATCTTTGTGATACTGCAGTCTATTTTAAACAAAGATTAACATCTTCAGCGTCATTGATAATCTTTGTGATACTGCAGTCTATTTTAAACAAAGTAGAACATCTTCGGTACAGATGTTAATCTTTGTTTTACTGCAGTCTATTTTAAACAAAGTAGAACATCCTCAGCACAGATGTTCATCTTCGTGATACTACAGGGTTTTTATCCACATTTTGTACATTTTATGTTCATTTCTTGAACATAAAATGTACAAGCAGCCAACAGCTTTCTATAGATACAAATAAGAACTATAAATTGTTGCACGAATAAAGACAATTCCCTCAAAAAATGTTACATACCTCCCATGAGGGAATAATATTGCAACTTAATTTTTTTCCTAAAATTGTTCGGTCCTCATTAAAATCATATCAGATAATTTAGCCCCAACTTGTCTTTGCCTCATGATGATCTATGAGCTCTCCTGCGTCACACCAAGTAATTGGTCCAGAGCAAAAACACAAAAAGCTTGTATGAGAATTGATTCAAAAGTTTATTGGACAGCTTTAAAGCAACATGTAGCAAATAGTCTGAACTGCATTTCATGTGTGTGAAATTCTCCTGAAGATCTGCACAAACTTTCATTTATAAAGTATATTTCGGCCTCTGACGGGTTTCAAAATGTCCAGTATTCTGTCTAACTGTGATCTGCATGTCTGAGCTCAAGCTGTAAATTAATAAATCAACTGAGGAGTTGCTGATAATGGAGTCATTCTGGCATTTTACACCCAGAGCCACTGCTGAAATCAAAGCTTTGGAATATCAGAGGAGGGCCAAAAGTAAAACCATCACAAAGTTTTTGATTTGATAACATGGTTATAAATATGATGATAACCATCCCAAACCACCCCCATCCCCACACATCTTCTCTCACACACTCATAGATAAATTCATGTACACAGAGTTTCAGAAGTCCATGAAAAACCAGAATCACATGATGGTTTTTCTCCTAAAGCAGGTAGAAGTAACAGGCACGTCCTCACTATGATGCTGCCACCTGGGTTAGTGGTTCCTCCAGGTACTGGACCAGGGCCTCTGCCTACAAACACAACACACACACCAAGGTTAACAAGGATCCCGTTTACACTGTGTGAGAATGTGCCAAGAAATAAGTGTAGAAACTAGAAGTAAACATCTATCACGTGTCTGCAAGAAGTCTTTGGGGGGTAGTAGCTCAGTCTCTAAGCACTTGGTAAGGGGACCAGAGGGTGGCCAGCTCAAGTCCTGATTTACCCATGTTTGAAGGTTGGTCTGGTAGCTGGGGAGGTGCCAGCTGGGCACTGCAGAAGTGCCTCTGAGCAAGGCACTGAACCCCAAAACTGCCACAGCATCCATGCAGCAAGCCATTGCCATTGAAAGAATCAGACCGATAAGCAGAATTGTGACTGGAATTGGCATCAATAAAATCTTATCAATTCCAATCCCTATTAATCAATCTTTAATCAATCTATCTTTATTTGTATAGCACAAATTCATAGCGTTATCTCACAATACTTTACATTAGAGCAGGCTGAAGACAAACTCTTCATTTTATGGACACCCATACAGTACATACATAGATACATATACACATATAAAATACACATATACATATAAATACAAATACATACATCCAACACTCAACATAAATCCATATAACCAATCATGAATCCCTCCACCATGGCGGGAAAAAAAAACCTCTGCTTAGCAGTAGGAAATCTTGAATATGGATCCCAGTCTCATGATGAACAGCCGTCCACACAATGCTGTGTTGGTGTGTGGGTGAAGGAAGGGAGGCGGGCCAAGACCAAGGGCCAAGTGGACCAAAGTAAGAACTAAAGCTAGTAACAGATCCACGGGCCAATCATAGACCTGTCTTCGTCATATTTGTCTCTGCTTAATACAAATTTATTAGAGGTTAGCCCCTTGAGATGCAACATCTCAATTTCAAGAGGGTCTTCACGTCTGTATGATTGTAGTGATAGTTTATATGGAAGTATAATCAATAATAATCATGAAAAGAGTAATAATCTAATATTTACATCAACATTTATGACTGACGTTGAATAATTTATAATATAAATTAATTGTTTATCATGGGGGGGGGAGGTTGGACAGACAAAGGACTAAAGGACTGAAAATAAGAATTTATGGTAGTGACAAACTCATGGACGCCTAGCCCATAAATCCATCCCCACCACATAGACACCATTTGTCTCCAAATCACTGTCACTATCCTCTTCCATCTATTGTCTTTAAATGCATTATCCCTCTCATACTGAAGACTTCTGAAGTCGTGTTCTCCTCTAGAAGAGAGGCCCAACAAGGTGAGATAAATCTGATCATCATCATCATGTGATTTTGGCAATCCCGTTAACTATGGATAAATCATATTTAAATCAGATTATTTTTCCAGAATCATACCTTTAAAGGGAAAGTAAGTGCAGCTACTGTATAAAACATTATACTGTTGAACTTAAAATTACTCGCTTTTTGATGTTGTGGACCAAGAACTTACAGCATTTACGTATTTATTTATTTTAGTTTGCACAATAAGTGACAACATAAGTCTGTGTAGATTCTCATTCATCCAGGTCATGGTCATCCTGAAGATTCAAAAGCAAGGCAACTGGACTGTGTAGACTCTACACAGTCCAGTTGCCTTGCTTTTGAATCTTCAGGATGATAACATAAGATTAAATTGGAAATGTTTAAATAAGAAGGGTGTCAGGAGAGGCCAAGAAGCCACCAGGCTTATGCAAGGGACCTCACCTTTCTATGAGAAGAAAAATAAAAAATAAAGAACAATTAAGGTTTCAGTAAGAACACAAACTAATACATGCATACATCTACATGTGTTCATTCATGTTTTAAAAAGAAGCAGATGCAAACCCCACCATCCAGGAAGTCTTAACTGGACAGTGGCCTGTCCTAAGGCTTTGCTGAAATTACTGAAAATTTAACCACCTAACAGAAAAACAATATGTCATGGTTACTAATGGGTTCCAAGATTGATTATATTGGCAAGAACAGAAAACCTGAAGGGGCTCATGAAATAACAGATGATAGAAAGTTAAACACTGGCTGACGAACAAGCAAAGAACTGCAGAAGTGTTAAAACTCTCACCTTTGCTTTAAGCATCCCAAAGCCCACCGTCTCTTTGGCGTACATACACAGGAGGAGGTTTGCTACACGGGTAATGGCCACTCTTCCTTCCTGAGGGAGAAAATGAGAGTCAGAGCCAGAAAGTGCCCACAAGCCAGATGTTTGCATTCACTAAGAAAAGGTTTGTTTTCTTTTCCAGAGCTGCATCACGAAAAGTCCAAACTTTAAAGTGTCTCAACTGGCCAAATTGTCAACAACTGGACTGGCTACAGATGTGTTGCACATCTCTTACCATGCAGTCCATGAGTATGAATTTGAGCTTGTCCTCGTTAAAAGCTTGATGGCCGTTCTTGTCGTAGGCCGCCCAGATGTTGCTGGCGATGGCGGCTGTCACTCGAGCGTCTGTGTCTCCATAACCGGAGTAAGCCAGCAGTGAACCTTCATTATTCAGCAAGCTGGAGAAAATGTGTTGGTATATGATTTTAGATGGTTAAAATTAAGAGACATGCTACACATGATATCTCTATACACCTGGTGAGTTGGTAAGAAGGCAGAGCTTGTCATAAAGTTAAAAATGAAAAGAGAAACATTTCCAACAAAATGTTTGTTTCAATACTTTCTTTAACCTGAAGAGGGTGCTGACCAATTTTGGCTTCTCTTGTTTGCTATTAGCAGGTACAGCAGGAGCTTTTAGTGTCACTTTTTATATAAACAATATCAATTGTTTTGTCATTATTCAATATCTAGCCCGTAAAATTAAATGTATTACTTATATATAAGGAGAGAAACAGGACATTTGGCAGTTCTGGATATTTAACTTGATTGCATTTTTTTTCTCAATTCAGTCCTCAATATTCACACAGATACAAATCATATTTTTATTTTGACATTTTAAATGTTACAAAAAAACATCAATAACATGGGTAGACAGAAAGTAAGAGGGTGGACAATCAAATTAATGACTCCCATCCATGAACACAAACATTTTCACCCCAAACAAAATAAACTTCACTTCACGTAAAACATAAACCTGAAGAATAATCTCTTCATTAAAGGAAACTCAGCAAACCAACCAACCTTGAGGAATCTCCATAGAATGGAGAATAGCTGCCATTACGTATGGTAAATAGGGATGCAAGTTATCATTGGACCAATATTGGTATGGGCTGATTTTGCCTAAATAGTTTGTTATCAGGCAGATATGAAATTTTTTGCAGATATTTACAACCAATATTTTGACCACAAAAATTGGCCATAAATATTTCCTATTTTTGCTGTGATATTGGCAATTACAAAATATCATGATGGCTGACCTCACCATATCAGATATCGGCTAAAATTATGCATGCCTTATAGTAAAGTAAATAAATAAAATAAGTTAAGGTTATGTTGTTCCTAAATTGTGATTATCATATATATATCATATATTCTGTGGGCTACAGGATGTTTTGTCTAATATGTTAGGAGCTGATATTGTCAGAGGCTATACTGAACATGTTTTCACTGTAAAATATGAAGACACAAAATTGCAGTTCTAAATTCATAATAACAATGAAACTTATTAAAATCCAGAATGATTTCAAAACAATAATTAGTATAATTAAACTGTTAATAGAGACGGATGTTCTTTGTTGTATGTTTTTGTTATTGTACAATGTTTTTTGTCGTCTGTCTGTTGTTCCTGCTTTTAGTTGCTTTGGATTTGTGTGAGTTTCTTTATCATGAATAATTGTAAAAGCGTAAAAAATACACATATTTCAAAATGATCGATTAACTGGTCGTGGGTGTTTGTGTGTTTTACATTGTAGAAGAAGTAATGCAAGACAAGCTTTTTAAAGTAAATTCTACTTATGTTTTACAAAAGATACACCATATTATGCCCTGTGGACTCAAATGGCACTGAACGCCAGGAACGACCCTTTAACTTCATAATTATTTTATTATTAGTTTCTTTAACTCAATATATAAACGCTATATGTTATTAAGGGATAGGTATATCGTGTAACTTTTGGTAACGACTCTTTAAATTTCCATTTAATACTGTAAGAGCTATAAAAGGTTAAAACTGAGCGGTTTAAAGGCTAAAACAAAATAAAATCAATCAACCTCTTCACCAGCTAGCATCTCTGTAGCATCTTGCTAACAGGCTCGCAGTACTCACAGTGTGCTCTGGACTCCGTTTGTGTTCGCTTGGCTCAGAACCTGTGTCAAAGCTTTTGGTCGTAACATGGCTATAACTTAACCAAACGACACTAGACAAAAATATGTATCTATTATCACCAAAAGACTGCCTTTTTGACTGTCAAAACAACTCTCATGTACACATTCAGTGATGTCAGCTGACCGTTTCTTCCATTTCCGGATAACTTCTCGGTGCATTGTGGGAGTTGTATGCGTACGAATCAGAGGGCCTCTGGAATATTTCTCTGAATGCCCTGAAACATTAGGCTCAAACGTGAATTCTTCACCATAACTCCACATTAAGACGCATAGGAAAATCCATGTTTTTCTTCGTAAATGTAAAAAAAAAACTTAGTATGTTAAGTGTAAGGTTTTGTTTCTAATTTGCAGAGTTTATATGTCTTTTGGCCCTTTAACTCCTTGCTTTCCGAGGTTGTTAAAATTTCATCGAACATATTTACAAAAAAAAGGGCCAATAACACACTTAGCGAATACATTTGAATTAATTAAGGTTTTATGAAAGACACGTGAGTATAAAAAAAAAAACAACGTAAGAATAGCATGCCTGAAAGGTAGTAATAAGAAGCATGAGCTTATTTAACCCTACCCTTTCTCAAGTGCTCTTAAAATAATTAATCATTCGGTGACATCGTTTTTTATAGACATTCACATATATAAATTACTGCAAATATTTACATGTATGTACATGACCAATAAGGATATTATGAATTTTATCCCCCCACCGATTATCACCCCTTTCTCTTAAAAAAAAAAAAAAAAACTTTTTGTATATTTTGTGGGAGTAGGTTGTTTGTACATAAATTGTACAGTTGAAAATGAACCAGAACGATGAATTTTAACGTTTGTGATTTTAAGAAAAGTGGATTTTTGTGATCTCTGTAACAAGTATTATAAATTATTCTAATGGCTCTTTTTTGCAGAATGAATAGTGCAAAACTTTGAAAATTCTCAGAATTTTGCAACCCTAGTGTTTAACAACGTATGTATGAACATGCACTATTGTAATTTCACATATCCACGTGCATATTCGCAGGACCTAATGACTTTACAATTTCTCAAGTTTCTTCTTTTCACTTTTTTACATTTTTAGTTCGAGTTACTTATGAACTCAGATACCCCTTCTGTCTGTTTTTCTTTTGCTGAGAAGTTGTAATTTGTTTTTCTATCATAGTTGTATGAACGTGCAAATCATAAAAAAATAGTATAAAACAACAAAACTGATACCTGTCTTGCATGGCATTGTACCACAGTTTTGGGGTAGGTCCTGAGGTGATTGATTCTTCAACATCAGATTATGTAAAGTAAGAGCTGGAAAGGAGACGTACAGTTTCCTCTGTAAACTGCATAGTTATGGTGCACAGCGAGATGAGAAAGATCGTTTTTATCGTAAACAACTTACCAAAAATATGCTACTGATCACATTCTAAATTTTAACTGACGATTATAGTGATTTACTGTCAGACTGTGCAAATCTGAAAGGAGCAGGCCAGACTGTTGAGGGAAAAATAAACAACAAAACCAGGGTTTAATCAAGCACTACACAGCAGACAACAGAGTCAAGACAGGTTGCAAATATTTTAATAGAATGGAAAAGAGAAGTCAGCAGTTTACATCCAATAAAAGATATCAGATCATTTAGGCAAATATATATTATTCAGGCACTACATTGCTTTTATAAAAATCACAGGTTCATTTGTATTAAAACTCTTTCTGCAGTCAACACTTCACAAAAAGATCTTGACAATTTATGTTTTGAATCACCGAGGACCTTTTCAGACATTTGATACAAAAAAATCATAGTTTATTTTAGGCTTGGAATGTCACCTGACTAGATATCAGCTGGAAACAGAGCCCAACAGCTTTGCCATACTACAATTTCCTACCCTTATTTTGGCTCGACCAACATGGAGTTGGTCGAGCCAAAAGTTCAACCCCATCACAATCTAGGCTCTACAAAACCAGAGACTCACTCTCCTCCCCAAATACCAAGACAGACAGCAGTGCAACCATCCTCAAATAATTCTGTGACAATAATATTTTTACAAACTTAAATAAATACCAGAGATTCTGAAAAAAAAGAAACAGACAGGTAGAAATTAAACTGTTGTTTAATCAGGTCTAGTACAGCCTTGATTCATAACTCCTCCTCACCTTAATATGATCTGTTAATTAAATAATGTAGATGTGTTTGCCGGCAGGAGTAACTGACTGGTCCCCGTAGCAATAGTCTTGGCATCTTTTTTTCATAAGAGGCTCAGAGTATTAAGCGTATGACCAGTTCTGATAGAAATAATTTTCAAATGAACAGTAACAGTCCCAAACTTCCTAAGTCCTCCTCCTCTAACTGAAGAATGAACTGAGAGAGTTAGGCCAGCAGTCTCTCGATGGCTGCGTTGACGTCCCCTCCTGTGGCGATAAGTGCCTGCAGGTTGGCTTCCCGGTTGATAAAGCCCATAGCACTGAGCTGTTCGAGCTGCTGCTGGAAACGAACCTCAGGCGTCTGAATCTGTGAGGGGAGAAAAACCCTTGAGGTCAGAGACAAGCACAGAAACCTCGATAAACCACAGCTTGTTTTTGTAAGAGCATTAAAGGGATATGCCAACTTTTAAACAGAGTATAGTTTTAGAGCCCCATATTTATCAATCACTTAATTGTGTAACACCTCCGTGTGTATGCTCTGGACAATTTGTACAGCCACTTTCAGTGCTTCTAAATGCCGTATCTCTGTATTGTCTGGACAATTCGCTCAAGTGACTTTCAGTGCTTCTAAATGCCCTGATGTACATAAAAATTCCCTTAGTTATTTGTGTATATTTTAATTCTTTTTTTATAACTTGTCTGCTTAATATGTTTACTGCTCCTTTATGCTGCCACAGAAGATGCCAAACGACGTTTCACTGTACAAACTCTGTTGCCTAACAAGTGTTTGATAGTGACAATAAAGAACTATTCTATTCTATAAACAAGCCTGACTGTAAACTCATATTGTACTGTTCAATTATAATGCCTTATAAATCATACTGTGCTGAAATATTCGAGAAATAAGGACATCTTTGAACAATAAATAAGGTTTAAAGCAAATAATACACGTCAGATTTTCACATCAAATCAACAACCAAGACAAATTGGAAATGAAACTGTCCATCTCTTGATATTTAAAGGAATACACCAACTTTTATTTTTGTTTCTTGCCTCACTCCCGAGTCCATGACAAGCAGATAGACACCATTCTTTCGTCTGTGTGCGCAGTTGCAAGAAAGATATGCTCAAAGCTCACCCACTGCCAATTAGCTCAGCTCAAACACTGGGAGTCAATGGGTAGTGTTAGCCTGCTTCTGCCTACAGTCATCAGATAAACTATTCAGCAACTCTAAACAGTCCTGTGTGCTTGTTGTGACTCATTTTTTTTAATGCGTTATCTTCTACTATCATGGTATTATCTTCTACTCCTAAACAGAGGCTTTGTTTTGTTGACCTACTTCTGCGGTGGTTAACGCTAGAGATTTGATGTTAGCGAACGAGTCAAGTCCTTTGAACAGCTCTTTTAAGTTAATGGTGAGAACGATCCACAGTTGTGAGTGAGCTGTTTGTTTGCGAACCATTCTTAAATTTGAGGGCAATTTGCATTTACACAGTTAACACCTAACAGCTTTACTAATGTATGATGAATTCATCCAAATAAAAGCAAATCAAAACCCTTAAGAGAGTAGCTGAACCCCAAGATGGAACATTTTTCTTTTAAATTCCTGGAGAGATGCACCTTTGAAAAAACTCTATGGTTTTGTAAGTCTTTATGGAACTAAACAAGTGCAAAGAACATAAGTGATGAAGCTTTAAGATACTGTATATCTATCCAACAATATAAGTACTTTTTCTTTAAAAAAATCTAAAACAGAAAACATGAAGTCAGGAGGATAAAACGTACTGATGACCCTCCGCCAGCAAACATCTGTAACATCTGCTGCAGGAGCTGTTGCTGGGAGGGATTGCTGGCTGATGGCAAACCTGCTGCTGGGGCTGTTGCAGGAGGTTGTGGGTTGAGTAGAGGGTTGCTGCTCCCTGTGGATGAAGGAACTGGGAGGCCTCCAGAAAGCATTCTGGACAGGGATAAAGAATTTCAACATTTAAATGCAATGGAGTGAACCACCAAGTTAAGAAAAAAATTACAAGTTTTATGTTGCCCTATATTTAGAGCAACTTGGATTTACCTTGCCATGAATCCTGGGGCTTCTGTTTGGAGGGTCTGCAAGCCTTGCTGGATCTGCATGAGGGCCTGAATGGCTCTAGGGTTGGTCAGCATGGACAGTGTTGCGGGATTCTGCAACTGTGTAAAAAAAAACAAAACAACAATTTAAACATCTGTACACACTCTCTAGGCTAAAATCAGGGTTATTAGGCCCCCAGTTCTTGCTATAAATTAGCCACTGCATCACTGCAAGATCCCTAACCAACTCTGTGGTAGTCTTATTGCCTAACAATTCCCTTATCAACTCCTTCTACTTTGATCAACATGCCTTAGAAATCAAGGACATCATGCTCTCATCAGAGGCAGTCAGAAGAAATGACAATATAAGAAACCACAGCATCTTGCAGCAACTCATCCGCGCAGCACAGCATTGCATACCAGGAATGTCATGTGTTTGACATTGTTTACACTTGGAAACCTGTATAGGCCAACCTCTGCGCTCAAGAACATCCACTGAAAGAATCAAATTGAAAACAAGAATTGAAAAAGCAATGGTATCAATAAAATTGGATCAATTTCCATCCCTAAACAGAACTCCTTTAATCATGTTTCTTCAGGTAGTTGACTTTTTATTTTACTACAGCACATGTACACCTTATTTCTTTCTATTTCTCTGAAATTAAACTGTCTTAATCTTCACACCACGTCAGTCTTTTTTCAGAGGAGTTTGGAGAGCTGTCCATTATTATTTTATAATAAACAATATTATAAAATATTATTTTTATAATATTAAAAATTAATATTATAAAAAAATATTTTATTATATTATGTTTATAATATTAAAAGAATAATATAATAATTATATTATTATTTATATTATACGGTCTGATTTCTCGTTATCATAGAAACAAGAAATCACAGCACTCTTTGAGTGGTGTTTTACAGCTATTTCTTCCACTGAGGTAAGGCTGGGATGGGATTAAGACTTCTGTATTCTGGATATAAAGTTTTTAATCTGTATATATTTAAAAAATGTTTTTGAGGAATGTCATATTTGAGTCTCAGATCCTCAAAAGACCTGAGGACATTGTTATCAAATAAACCTGCAGCCTTACATTAGCATTTTAAGCCCTTACCCCTCGTACCAGGTGTAAAGAAAATATTGCCCCAATTTTGAGGGAAGTGGGATAGTACTGGTGATTTATTTTTATGTTTATGTTCTTCATACCATATTTATGTTGCGTTTTTAGGAAAAGGATTATGTGTATCTTTTGAGTGCTTTCAGTTGAGATGAATACAAACATAGGTGATGTGGTAAATGAAATGTATTTTGTTCTTCAATGTTTACACATGATGGTTGTGATTTTATTGAAAACCAGCAGGAGGCAGTAGACATTTCCTCTGCTCAATACTACCGCTGCAGATTTGGGAGTCTCAGACCACCCCTATTACAGGGTAAATATAACAATGATAAAAGAAGCTTGATTAAATAAAGTTTAAATAAAAAATAAATAATAAAAATGTGAGAAAGAAACAACTCAACTGTATAAACTAGCAGAAAAATCATGTTTATAAAGTGTCAGCTGGTCATAATGTCACTTGAATTGCATATTTTATGTCTGTTTTTTATAGAAAAGCAGAGGAACATGATTTTCATTGGGTTCTGTAGTAATACCAGAAAATGGTGAATAAATGGATGAATGCATCCAAATTGGAAGAGCAATGGACATGATTTATTGCTTTGATCAATTATAAATGTATTATAAATATGGAGAAATTAAATACTTTACTGTATAAGATGACTTAACTTGCTGCACAAGCAAGATATCAACAGTTTACCTTCATTGTTTTCTTTTTTTTTTGGTATTTGTTTTGGTATATGCAAGTATTTTTTCTTGATGACCACCTACGTTTGTTGTTTGAAATAAAGCATTCAATTCAGTTCAACTGAGCATGTGTCTAGAAAGGCTCCTACATTTTGCCCTAGGTGACTTAGTGTTTAAAAGACGAGTTTTTGTTCATTAAAAGCCAGGAATAAATTCAAGGCAAGAGAGGAGCACATCTAGATATTTTGTCCAAGCTATTAGGACATGAATTAATCTAAAAGTGGTTAAAGTCAGTCTAAAGATCTCCAGCAAAGAGGGGGTAAGAGTAATTAGCCATTAAATAGTGTTATAGTTTGCTTTTTACTTTGGCCTGGCAGCTCATACAGCAGTCAACAACTCACATCTTTTCTCCCTGTCGTTTGACCCATAAAAGATCATCACTGTTCATCTTTCACAGCCCGGACATGACAGTTAATCTGCACCGACCTGTCTCATGAGCTCAGGGTTTCCAAACATCCGGGACACATCTGGATTCTGCTCTGTGAACTGCTGCATTTGTGGGTTGCCTGCGAACATCTGTCTCATCAAGTCTGGGTTGGAGAGCATGTTCTGGACCATTGGGCTCCCCATGATCTGTGACATCATCTGTGGGTTCGACATCAGCTGACTCTGCACCTGCTGCTGCATCTCTGTGAAGCTGGGTGACAGGCTGCCCAAACCAAACAGGCTGGACAGGTCACCAAGTCCACCTGAGGAGGAGGGAACAAAATCTCTTATTATTGATTGTTAATTACTGGAGAAAAATTGGAATTTGAACATTCTGAACAGGCGGTCATTCTTACCCATTGCATTAGCAGGCTGTGTTGGTCTCTGACTCGTTCCACTTCCTGGTCTGTCTGCTGCAGGGGTGGTGGTGGTGCTGCTGTTTGTAGAAGCTGCAGAACTGGAGCTTGCCTGAGACGTGCTGCCAGCTGTTGGTCTTGAGATAATGCAAAAATGAAATGTAAATCCTAAATGGTCATACCTGACTTTAGCTTTACCTCTTGTGCAATAACAAATATTTAAATTACACTACAGATAAGTGTTATTAAGTTCATACAAGTAATTTAGCATTAACATGGCCTTAGACCAAAACAATTTGTTAGCATATAAGTAATTTTAGGTATGTATATTAACACTGATTATTATTAACATATGCAAGTAATAATATTAATTAACATAAAATGTAGTTTAGAACAGATATACTACGGGGAAGATTTTGTATGTATATGGTATTTATGAGGTGGATGATTCTGAATACTGTGGACATTTAAATAGTTTGATTATGTATATACTGTATTTGTAATATGTAGATATGTATAATATGGATATATAACATATATATTGATTTTTCTGAAATCCTTACTTATTATTAGGATGTTTTGGTTTGTTCTCTTGGTGATTCATGAAGAATGGGGTTACTATTACCCATGAATTTACATTGTTTCCATGAATAATGACCGCTGGTATTGATTTATAATTCAGTATTGTATCTGATTTGTAAGGAAGGGGCAGGTCAAAATAAGCTCTTTGCTTCTTTCTGTTCCTTCTCAAACTACAGTAGTTGTTGCCCATGTGTATGTACTCATGCTTAATTCGTTTGATGGACATGTACAGTTTGGTGACATATTACTAATTTGAATTGATTTGGTTGTTGTTTGTTTGTTTTTTAAAGTTTGAGATAAAAAAAGTAAAAGTAACTAGGCCTGGGCAATATGGCCTAGAAATAAAATCCCCAATTGTTTTCCACAAAACTCTAAAACTTTAATCATTTTTTCCTCTAAAAAACAAAGAAACAAACAAAAAAACAAAATAAAAAACAGCATTTCCCTCTTAAAATTAAAGTGCATGCCATAAAAATGTTGATTATGTTGTTTGTCTTCATTAATACTGAAAGCGGAGCTATTTCACAGCATATTAACATGGAACTCACTGATTAATATTTAATCTAATTTAAAAAACAAGTCTTAGCCTAAACACATGCTTGTGCAAAACCTGACAAGGCCTACCATCATGAAAACTGTATATTTTAAGAATTTATATTTGCAAACACTGCAACAACTTACAGTTGGAGTAAGCCAAGAAAAAAATCTCAATTTTTATTTTTAAAATCTTCTACAGAAAATAATTCAGATTAATTGATATATTGCCCAGCCCTACCTCTAACCTTAAAAGAATGTCTAAGTGCACTTACTTCTGGGAGGTCTTTATTACAAGATGAACTGTCATCCCATCTTTGATACTGTGCTGCTTTAAAGTATCGGCATCCTTCAGAATCTTTCCTCCAAAAATCAGCACCAGCTTGTCCAGCTCAGCCTCGAACTTTTTGGAGACCTCCTGCCTAAACTGGACAAAAGGAACAAGGACAAGGACAAGTTTAAAGACACCATATTATGCTTTTTCAGGTTTTACATACCCTTCCCTATCCCCATATTCAAGGTGTCACCAGCTGCCAAAAATGTCTTATGTGGCTTCTACTACTTTTACAGCAGTGTGGTGAGTTAACTTGTTTCATTATTTGTGCCGGTTGCTGGGTTGATCGTCTTCCCATTGCAAACAAACCCCTCTTGGGGTCAAGTGGAAGTGAGCAAAGACCACCTCTTTCAGGCGAGCTTGGTGCTGTTGTTTGTATTGAAACAGGGGTCACTTGCTGAGTTAATTTATATTCAAACAAACCATGGCAAACAGGAGCACCCACTTGTATCAGAATAACTCTCCAAAATGATCTAGGTGTGGATACTACCTCAGAGAGAGAGAGAACACAGCAGCAGGACTGAACGATTTTAGAAAAATATCTAATTGTGATTTTTCTGGCAGATATTGTTAATTGAATTTGATTCACGATTTTCTTTAAATCAACCTCCAGTGCAATATTCACGACATTTACAGTACAGACAACAGTAAGGAAATCAATGATCAAAGGCACATAACACATTATTCATCATCTAATATTGATGATAAATAATCTTTTTTCATCATTTAAGGGATACTACAACTTCTACTCCTAAACAGAGGCTTTGTATTGTTGAGCTGTTTACCAGCACTTCCATAAATGCAAAATGCCTGCAAATGTGTAAAATAAATGACACAACAGATCCTGGGTCAGTCAGGAGCACTGCAAAAAATTGCAGCTTTGGCGATCACATGACTTTGTTGTCTGAAAGTGCGGGTTTGATCCAAAAACGACAAGTCTTTCAGCCCTACACAGCAGCATCAGGGAGAACCAGAATGTTCTTTAAACATTAGTCATCGTAAAAAATACCCAAGCAGTCATCAGAAATGAATACATGAACCTGATCTAAGGCAAATACGACCTCCTTTACAAGTGAGCAACTGCCTGGAAATTCCCACCTGACAAAGGGCCTTTATATGTGGGCTGCTTTGGGCATTTGAATGAATAAAATGTTTAACCATAATTTAATTATATGGTCCTGTTCTGACGTTGATCATGGTGTATTTCCTGTATTTTCCCAAACACAGACAATACTTGGGCTGGCCACAGAAGTTTATCAGTTAGTGGGTGTTTTGTGTCTTCCTTTTTTGTTTATGATCACCACCACGCACCAGGGAGGTATCCACTGTTGACTGGTATTAAAAATGAATGATGCTGGTACTGATAAATACAGTCATAAGAGCAATGACACACAAAAAATAAAGTGAGGAATGAAGTCAGGCAGGATGAACCAACCAGGTAACACTCCTCTCCCTGTTCAGTATCATTCTGTGGAAAACACAGATTTTTACAGCCATGTAATGTACAAAAAAAGTCAGTATAATCCTTTCCAAACCCCATTTACTGAGTGAGAGACTTTAGTGCCTTGGTGCGTAGACAATTGGATGAAACTTCCAATCCCTTGTGTATCTTGGTTACCCAATACTGTGAGCAAAGGTTAGAGGGAAAAAGTGATAAAACAATGAGCGACATTTGTTTGGTTTAAAAACAGTTACAGTTGTTATAGCTTGATGATGAGTTACATTTTTGTTGGTTTTTCAAGGACAGTCTTGTATCTTTAAGTGTGTAAAAAATGTAAAAAGGCATTATTAAATACACTTGCACAATAGAACAATATTTAATTTTAACAAAATCGAAAAATGAGGCACAGGTAGCCATTAAGTTAGAAGTGCACCTTACATTACATTTTGTAACATATACTGCCTATATTAGGGCTGGGAAATATATCGATTAAATCATTTAATTCAAATTATTTTCTGCGGAGGACCTTAAAATTAAAAATCACGTTTTTTTTCTTGACTGAATCCAATTGTAATTGCAATGTTTGCAAATATAAATACTGAAAAATTTTATTTTTTATTATTTTCTAACATTTGTTTTTAAATTAGGTGAAATACTCATCAGAGAGCTCCATGTTAATATTATGTGAAAATAGCTCAGCTTTCAGTATTTATATATACACGAACTACATGATCAACTCTGTCTGACCTGCACTTTAACTATAAGAGGAAGATTCTGTTTGGTTTTATTTTGATAACATAAAAGGAAACCTTGATTTATGTAGTTTCTGTGTCACTTGGAGAGTGTTAGTTTTTTGAGAGGGACAAAATCAATTTAAATCGTGAATCGGATTTAGTGGAAAAAATCTGGGATTTCATTTATAAGCCATATCGCCTATATATATATATATATATATATATATATATATATATATATATATATATATGGATAATATATTGGCTCTAAATATAAAGATAAAGTTCAATAGCGGTGTTCTGACGTATTTTGCTGCCTTTTTAGATTTTGCTACCCTCACTCCAACCCTAACCCTAAACCTAACCAGGAGAGAGTGAAAACGTAGGGCCCATGCGCAGAACCACAAAATAGCAATTTTCGATGGGTAGCAAAAAATGACAGAACACCGGCCGATACTGATATTAAACTTTTTAGGTCAATACATGCTGTTAATGATATCATTCAAGTAATATCTGTATCCTAACATTTAATTCCAATTTAAGTGTGCTGAACGACAATACTATAAAGCAAAACTCAGGTTAGTATGAATATCGGTCCACTATTAAACTTCAGTTTTAAGGTGATCTAATTGTTCACATCCCGTTTTAAGATCTGAATGCTGTAATGTTGTGGTGAGCTTTAGTGAGGTAGCTGTCTTGTGGTCATTTCCTCTATTCTGTTAGCGGAGCACATGACGATGATTTTAAGGGAAAAAGGAAATATTTGAAGAAGCACCGAAACACCTGTAATAAAACAATCCTGTGCTGGAGGCCAGATGTAAATGCTGACTTTAAGCTGAGATTTGTGAGTTAACGCTTTGTCATCCTAGCATCTTTCCAGCTGCCGGGTGTGTATTAAATGTTAATTCACGCACCTGAGCGACAGAGGCGTCCGCAGAAATCGTGATATCCTCTTTTCCATTTGGGGTTTTGACTGTAATCACAATTGTTGATCCTTCAGGGGTTTTATTTTCATCTTTGTTGACAGCTTCACTGCTGTCAGGGTTGCTCTTCTCCGCCATGGCTACAAATACTTCTTCTTCGTTGGTGTTTCCTCAGAAGCATTCGTTACACCAGCGCCTTTCTGCCACCTATCGGTTCATAACCACACAGCAGCCTCACCCGGATTCACTCTCCTCAGTGTGGGGCCAAATCAAGTTCCTTTTTATAACCAGGGGTGGAACTAATAACCTCCGCCAAGGAGGTTACGTTTTTGGGAGGGTTTGTTTGTCTGTCTGTCTGTTAGTTAGTTAGCAACATTACTCAAAAAGTTATGGACGGATATTGATGAAATTTTCAGGGAATGTTCGGATTGGGATAAGGAACAAACGATTAGGTTTTGGAAGCGATCCGGATCTCCGTCTGGATCCAGGAATTTTTTAAAGGATTCTTTAACATTGGGAGATAGGGCCATTTTCGACATTTCTGCATATAACTCCACAAATAATGGTCAGGGCACTTGGGAAAAAAATACAGGACAAGTATCTAACATGCTCTACAGTATATCAAAGACTGATCCGGATAAAGGAATAATTCCAGATACTATGATCCAGAATATGAAAAAATAGGGGACCTTTGGAATTTTCATCATAGGAAGAGAACAAATGAAGCTATAAACATGCAACAAACACCATTAAACAGCCAAGGCATTGTGGAATTTGGAAGGTGCCAACGGATTTGCTGTATCTTCAAAAGCTAGGGAGCTAGATCCAGAACAGAACCACCATTAAGGAAAATTCGATTTTTGTGAATCACTGCTGAACTAATATTGATATCATTATGAATTCAGTTGCCAATGATATGTTTTCATGGTCAAGGAATCTAAAAATGCAGTCAAAATAAATGTGGGACTAATATTTATGGTGCAAATGACAAATAGGGGGAACTGTGGTGCTTGGCGGAGGTCTGCACTCTCCGAGTGCTTTCTAGTTGCTTACTGAGTACCTTTTTTTATTTTTTAGTTTTTGTGACTTGACTCGCAGCAAGAAGGTTGCTGGTTCGACCACTGTTTCAGTCAGGGCCTTTCTGTGTGGAGTTTGCATGTTCACCCCGTGGATACATTGGTTCTCTCTGGGCACTCTGGCTTCCTCCCAGAGACCACAAACATGCTCATATAGTCAATTAGTGACTCAAAATTGCCCTTAGATTTGAGTGTGAGAGTGAATGGTTGTCGTCTCTCTATTTTGCCCCACAATTGGCAGACGACTGGTCCAGGGTGTACCCCACTACTTGTTCAATGCCAGCTAGGATAGGCTCATCCCAGTATTCAGACCTGTATTCAGTTGAATACAGGTCAAAAACAAATCATTGTCCTCTGTTTTTATTAACTTCTTTCCACAACGTTCCAGCTTTATTGGAATAGTGCTTTTTACATGATCAAAACAACTCAAGGCACATTGATAATGTTCTGGTTTTCAGCCTCACAGTGAAGAAAGGGTTAAGTGTGGGATCCAGAGGGAGGACGTCCTTCTGGGAAGTTGCGCTTGCTCTCTCAGTCCACCTAACCTTTGGTAAACTGTGCAGTTCCGCATATTCAGGTCATATTAGTTGGGACTACAGGCACTTCTTCTGGTAAGTCTGTATATCTTGTTTGGTTCAGAGGACCTATAGGCCTGAATAATGCTCGTCTGTACCATCTGTTAAGTCTGATATCAAAATGATAACATATGTATTCAGAGCTCATGGACTTCTTTTGAGGTTGTTAAGAGGCAGCAGGATTAGTGGAAACTAGTTTGGTACGAGAGCTGCTAAAAGTAAATGTTAAGGTTGTGCAAGAAATCACCATAAGAGAGTCATACTAATTCAATATACAGACTGATCTCAGGGCTGGGAAGTAACAAAACACATTTACACACGTCATTGTCTTGAATACTGTGCATTTGTTCTTATTTAGGACTCCAATAAAACCAGCGCTACAATCTCCAGGGCTCTTAAGTTTTGATCTCAGGTCAAAGTGAGGTTTTGCTGGGGGTCAGTGACCATCCTTGCAACTCGTCATGTTTTGAAATTCAAATTGGGTTTATTAGTAGTTAGATGCTGTTGTTTTGTCCCCACAATTTAATGGGTGTTATTGTTATTTCGTGATGTTAGTATATTATATCAAATAATGATGAAACATAATAGCAATATGATTGTTCTTTTTATCATTTACCTCCAACATTTGGCCGTGCTCTTTTAAACTAAATATGTGCAGTTTTTATTTCAATTATAGCCAAACATTTCTCATGTTCTAAGTATAACTATTAACTTAGCATTAATGATTTTGTTAAAATATGATGCCTGGCAATCACAGTTTGTATGTCAGTGTGATTAGACTTTGCTTTAGGTAATGATAGGTGTGGAGGAAGAACTGGGAATTAGCTCTTGTTTTCCTTTAGTACAATAAGTAATTTCATGATTCAGCAGGCTACAAAATCAAACAATGAGATAAACTTACTGTACTGATAGGATAAGGCTCTCCCGTCGTGAGTGTGAAGTACGTGTAACCAAGTTAGGACTAGTGAGGGACTTCTGGTGTTAAACTGGAACCCAACAACGCCACCTTGGGACTGTCACCCAAGGAATGTTAACAAATTTCTCAAACAGTCTATGACCCTTCAACAGAGGGTTTTTCCCCTTCTAAAGTAACACAGGTAAGTGCACAAATTAATACAGAGGCAGCAGTGTAGAAAAATATAAATACAACTTTGTTTTTATTCACAATAATTTAAAAAAGGCAACAATGTTTATTACTTTAATTTAACAAGAAATAGACATGAGAAAAATAGACTGGATTGAACAATGTAGCTGGACACCCCTAAAATGGCTGTAAGGAGAAAGACTGGTCAGACCATTAAATGAAAACCAAAACACACATCTAGTGAAAAATAGAAAGGCATACGAAAGAAATACCTGGTCCCCGGTAACCCCCCACAGTCAGAGGCTACAACTACTAACAACGAGCAGCATCACCTGGGGGTCGGGGGCTCAAATCCCGGTATGGAGCGAAAGACAGCTACCAGTGTGGGTCCTTGGGCAAGACCCCTGGCAACCACAAAGAGGCCATTAGGAAAGCAACAACGGCCAAGTACCTGAAGCGAGTAAGGCAAGTCCTAAAGAGTCAGCTCAATGGCAAAAACAAGGTTTAGGCAATTAACAGCTATGCCCTGCCAGTGATCAGATACCCAGCTGGAATAATAAGCTGACCAAAGGGGGAAATTCAGGCCACAGATGTTAGAACTCGGAAGTTGCTCACCATGCACAGGGGGTTCCACCCCAAGTCCAGTATCCAGAGGCTATACACTAAGTGCAAAGAAGGAGGCAGAGGGTTAGTGAGCATCAGAGCCACTATCCAAGATGAAACATCCAAGCTCCATGACTACGTCAGGAAGATGGCCCCAAGAGATCAAGTGCTTAGTGAGTG
>JBAMNC010000906.1:227500-237500 GCA_037902135.1 Cetoscarus ocellatus
TTAAGAGATAGGACCATCTTTGCCAAAGTGGACTGAAGCTGCATGTGGGAATTCTAGTTTCTTTACAAACTCACATCAACATTTTCCAAGCCTATGTCACTCCATTTCCCAGCTTCCCTTGCAATGCCAGCAAAGGAGTTCTCCACATGGACAGACATGAGCGGAGACTTGGCTGTCATATCGGAGCATGTGATGATCCACTATTGTATCATGGTGGAGGTCTGCGCTCTCCGAGTGCTTTTCTAGTTTTAAATGTACTTAGTATTTTGATGTACACAATATCAACCAAGTAATTTAATTTATCAGAAAAAAAACATGTATTCAAAATATATAGAGCAGCTCAATCAGAAACAGGGTTTAGGGTTGTCATAAACAGGCCTATCTATAAAAGCTAATAAGTTCAAATTTTCAGCTATTACCTGATTTTGTGCTTTTTTGTCTTTTCATTCCAGGAAGCAAGATGTCTGTGACCATGACCAGAGGTGAGGGGGTCACTGTGCTAACTTTGACCTCTGACCCCCAAAGTTCTTGGCCTCCTATTTGTCAGATCTTTAAAGGCCTCTGCTACAGCCCCATCTGCTGCTCTGTGTCCAAGCACCTGAAGAAGGTCCAGGGATCTTCTCAGTCAGCCTTGGGGGTGAGTTACAGCCGGATGTATGTTTGACATCATTCTGTCGGATCTCAGATTTACACATGAACACAAGTGACACTGCAGTTTATTATCTCTGCCAAGGAGGTTATGCTTTTGGCATTGGTTTGTTTGTTTGTGTTCAAAATAACTTGAAAACTTGTGGACGAATTTGGATGAAATTTTCAGGAAATGTGTGGAATGGGATAAGGAACAAATGATTAGATTTTGGGATTGATCTGGATCACCATCCAGATCCAGGAATTTTTTAAAGATTTCTTGAACATTGCGAGATAGGACCATTTTTGGCATTTGTGTATATAACTCCACAAAAAAAGGTCAGGGCGCTTGGTAAAAAAAACCTACCTTGGCGGAGGTTTGCACTCTCAGAGTGCTTTCTAGTTGCCTTGTTTAATCTGTTATACTTGGTGTGGAGGTACCACAGAGAATCTGAAAATGATTTGATATCCGATGGCTCAGGCTGCACACAAAGGTAATTCAGTTGGCCCTCATCCTGATTGATTTAGAATTGCAGTCTCAACTTATGAGACTGGTGACAGTGGCAGAGAAGAGAACTCTGGACAAACTGCTGGACATTTTGGACGATGTCTGTCACCCTCTGCACACGGTCATTGGCGATCAGAAGAGCCTGTTTGGCCTAGGACTGCTGCTTCCCAGGTGCTGGACTGGCAGACTGAGAGGCTGTTTTGTCTCCCAGGCCATCAGACTGTTTAACTCCTAACTAAGGGGGAGGAGGGGTAACAGAAGACAGAAGACGGGAAGGAGCAGTAACCGCTAGCCATTAGCCTGCTGGTAGCCATATTTTATTCATTTTATTTATTCATTTTATTTTATTATTATTAATATTTATTTTCATTATTTTATTTATATTTTTGTTTATATCTATCTTTTTTAAAACATCTTTTATCTACTTTTTGTAACTGCTGTTGGAATTCTAATTTCCCTGAGGAGTTTTCCAAAGGGATTAATAAAGTACTGTCTAATCTATCTAATCTCTCTAATCTATACCTGATAATTACAGCTGTACTGTACTGATGTTTGTTGTTCATTTTGTTTTACTCATCCACAGGCTCTGCACATAATGGTTGGCTTACTGCACATTGGCCTTGGAGCGATCCTCTGTGCTTCTCATGGTGGCTCTTGGTATTTACGGCATTATAAGTTTCCTTTTTGGATAGGAGGACTGGTAAGCAAACAAATGTTACATTTGTTGATTTTCTTTTGCTTGATTACAGATACTCTACTTGAGTTTTTTTTATAGACTTAAAGGGATACGCCAATTTTTCTTTTTGTTCTCATGTCTTCCCTCACTACTGAGTCCATGACAAGCAGATAGACACCATTCTTTGGACTGTGCATGCAGTAAAAAGGAAGAGCAGAGCTAGCCCACCACTAATTAGCTTAGCTCACACACTGGGAGTCAGTGGGTAGCGTTACCCTGCCTCTGCCTACCATCATCAGATTTGATTAGGTTAGATTAGATAGTACATTATTATTCCCCGGTTGAAGGAGTTGATAAGTTCATTTGCCTTCTCCATTGTTCCCTCTATGACCCTGGTCTTCGTGTTGTAGCATGTGATGGTTTTTACACCATTCCAGACCTCCCTCATGTTTTTCTCCTCTAATAAATAAACTCCTCAGCAACTCTAAACTGTCCTGTGTGCTTGTTGTGACATGTTTTTTAATCGCAATATGTAACCCTATCTTCTACTGTCATTGTATTATCATAATTTTGCAATTCAATGATAGCTCGCAAATGAACGGCTCAGTCACGCCTGCAAATTGGGTCTCATTGTTTACTTAAAAGAGCTGTTCAAAAGACATGACTCGTTCTAGACCATCACATCTTTAGCTCAAACAATAGGTCAACAAAACTAAGCCTCTGTTTATCAGTAGAATACGATAATATGATGATAGTAGAAGATAACATAACATAATACGGTAAAAAAAAAAAGAGTCACAACAAGCACACAGGACCGTTTAGAGTTGCTGAAGAGTTTATCTGATGACTGTATGCAGAGGCAGGCTAACACTGCCCAGTGTTTGAGCTAAGCTAATTAGCGGTGAGTGAGCTCTGCTCGTCTCTTTCTTGTTACTGGATGCACAGTCACAGGAATGGTGTCTATGTGCTTGTAATAGACTTGAGAGTGAGCCAAGACACGAGAACAAAAAACAGTTGGCATTTCCCTTTAATGCTTCTTACTGGGGATGGAATTGATAATAGTTTATTGATACCATTGCTGATATCAATTCTGCTTATTCATCTGAGTCTTTATTGATTCCTTTGGATTTTCTGTGTGCAGAGAAGAGTGTGTTCAGTGGCAGACTGCTGTCACAGTCCTCCTCTAAAGACAGGTTAAAAACTCGCTTGTCCCTCAAGCCATTTGCACAATTCCTCTCTGTCAAGACAGAGGGTCTGGTCTGGGACTGTGGTCATGAAGGTGTGGGGATGGTCAGCGACAATACTGAGGTGGCTGTGGTGTTTAAATGATGCTCAATAGGTAGGAAGTGGCCCCAAGTGTGCAAAGGAAATATCCCAAACATAATCACACCATCAACAGCAGCCTGTCTGTTGATGAAGGGCAGGATGGATCCATGCTTTCAGGTTGTTTATGCCAGATTCAGACCCTGCCATCTGAATGTGGCAGCGAAAATCAAGACTCATCAGACTCTTCTGTTGTCCAGTTTTGGTGAGCCTGTGCGAACTGTAGCCTTAGTTTCTTGCTCCTAGCTGACAGGTGTGGCACTCTGTGTGGTCTTTAGGCCATCTGCTTGTTCTTCTTCATACCTTGGTTGTAACAAGAGGTAATTTGATTTACTGTTGCCCATCTACCATCTCCAGTCATTCTGACCATTCTCCTCTGACCTCTGACACCAACAAGGCATTTTTATCCAGAAAACTGCCACTCATTGGATATTTTCTCATTTTCTGATCAATTTCTGTAAACCCTAGAGATGGTTGTGCACTTAAGTCACCTAATTCCCAACTCTGATTCTCACTTTAAACATCAAATCATCCTGACTGTATCTACATGCCTGAATGCATTGTTTTGCTGCCATGGCATTGGCAATTTTGGTAATTGCCCTGCCCAGACCTGATTAAGTGGCTGGTCAGTGTGTCTTTATCAGTATTGTTGTTCTGAAGAAACGTTAATTTAAAGCCTTTTTTTGTCTTTTCTTTAGTTCATCTTATTTGGTGTTGTGAGCATCCTGTCAGAAAGGTTCCCCAGTCCATGCCTGGTGAGTAATTCAGCTTTATTAAGTCTCCATGTGACCTTTTTTGGCCACCTTCATTCTTGTTTTTTAAAGACAATAAAATGTGAGAAAAATACTGTGATTAATTTTATGGCCTGGTATGTTTGTTTTAGGTTTTGCATTAATTCAGAATTGTTTTATTTTTATCTTTATTTATGTTTTTAGGTCATCCTCAATGTGTTTCTGACTCTATCAGGAGTTGCTTTTGCAATTGCAGCCATCCCTCTCTACAGCAGTAATATTGCTGATTCTAACCTTTGGTGGATTTGTCGCATTTATGATGAAGATCACTACAGATACCATGACTACAGATACAATACAAGTCCAACAACCACTGCATCGCCTGAAAAAATAAAATGTTTGGAGGCCAAAGATCTGGTTGAGGTAAGTGCAGGGAAATAGTATCCAAAGAATGAGAATAAATGCTGTGTGGGGGGGAGGAATGGAAGAGATAGATGGAATAAAAGGACCCATGTTTTGGTGTTTTTCAGTGTTTATATCATATCTTGGGTGTCCATTAAACACTGATTTGATCTAAGCTGAAAAAGAAAAAATTTGTGTCTGCAGAGGATCAGATGCAGCTCCCACATTTGGAAATGCACTTATCTGAGCACAGGGAGGCTATGAAAATGAGCTTTGTGCTGATTGTTTGCTCAAATAATGCCTGATATGAGATAGGAGGAGGGTCTACATGCCTTGGACCAGTATTTCAAAACAGTCATGGCGCTTGCCTGTGATGAGCTGAAACACACATGTAGATGAAAGCTGTATAGACATAATAAACCCCAGAAAGTTGGAAAACAGCATTTCAAGGGGCTTTTCTCTGTGAACTAAGAGCTTAGTAAGTGGTGTCATGTTCTTTAGCTCCCCAAGTCCCTTCTAATGACACTGAAGGCAAAGAAAATTGACTTTGCAGGACATACACAGGGACCTTTAAAGGGATAGCCAACATTTTTTTTTGTTCTCGTGTCTTGCCCTACTCTCAAGTCCATGACAAGCAGACAGACACTATTCTTTTGATTGTGTGCGCAGCAAAGGTGTATTCACACCGAACGCAACTGACGCGTCCACTGTCCATGCAAAGTCAATGTACCGCCACAATCCGGCGAGACCAGATCTCGCGCGATGCCACAGACGCGATCTGGGTGACTTGGTTGCGTCTTGGGAGACATATGGCGGCGCTCTTGTCCCTGCAGATGTTTTGGACCCGCAATCAGGTCGCTGCGCTCAGTCGCCATAGTTGAAAAATTTGAACTTTTCAGGCGACATCCCGTGCGGCTGTGCCACGACAGCCAATCAGCGTTGTGTAGGTGTGTGACGACACCTGTGACAGACTGTTTTCATTCCGGCTCACGGAGTGGCAATCCATGTCTGTGTGGGAACATTACATTAGTCAGTACATTAGTTCAGTGGCGCAAAAAGGGGGTATGCACTATATGTGGCACATAGGGGTGCTGCACTAGAAGGGGCGCCAAAGTGATGGCGAAGAAATTGTTTTAAATCTGAATTTACTGTAATGAACGGCAGTTTGTGCATGTGTCATTAGTATGATCAAGCACAGGCACGTCAGTGACTGATAGGGCGCTCTGTCGCTTCTTCTTCACCCCCTCTCTCTCCAGAGTGCGCGCCCCCTGGAGCGTGCGCTGGAGTAAGAGTGTTGTCATTTGAATCGTGTTGACAGATTACAGAAAGCTAAAGATGGAGAGGCTAAAAAGAAAGCTATCAGGGGCACAAAACAGAAAAAGGAAGAGGAAGAGGGAGAAAGATTTTAAAGGAATGAAAAAAAGGTTTTCAATTTTTCTTTTTTCACCGTGCTGTTTTTCACGCGGACTGGGGGACGGTTATTTGAGTGGCTCAATGTCCAAGTTTTCACTGTTACTTAAGATGCATTCAGACTTTTATAAACCTCACTAATAGACTTGACAGTTTTGCAGAGGAGAGACATGCTTCATGCCAGCTCCTTCTGGTGCTTTGTCCCCACTCTCTCTCTCCCTCTCTCTCCCTCTCTCTCTCTCTCTCTCTCTCTCTCGTGGTAATGTGACAATTAGACAATTATTACAAACTCACCTCCTTTGGCACATCTTTGTTTGAGGGTTTTTTTTTCAAAATCCTTTGGTCCCCTGAAAAATTTTATAAAAGTACATTTTTATGATTTGATGCTACTTTAATAGAAACACTATTGCTGCTAACAGTGACAGAGACAGAGAGTAAAAAGGTCAGAGGTCATCATACAGTCAGGATTCAACAGATCACAGAGCCAACACCAAATGCATAATAAAATCTATTGAAGTGGGATAGTGGAAAGGAATTTGATGAACCGAGAATAAAATTCTGAACAACAAATCTGAGCTGAAATTGATTAAAAAAGATTGAGAGGGTTAAAATAAATAAATAAACAAGATTAAATAACAATAGTAAATATAATCAGGTAAAGAGGTAGGTGTTGAGTTTGCTTCTAGAAATATGAACAGTAGGTGCTTCTCTCAGGTCTTCAGGTAGGTTGTTCCACAAACGGAGGCCATAATGACAGAAAGAAGCTTCACCGTATGTTTTAGCCATAATAAAAGGGATAAGCGCTCAGTGAAGAGACCCCTAACCCCACTAGTACCTACATACATTTCTGAGGAGTTACCTTATTATTTGCATGGCCCTCTATTGCCACAGCAGTACCTCCTACAACCCACCCAGACTCTGTACATGCAAGCTCCAGGTAGTAGCAATGCCGATGTTATCTACTCTACCAGGCCTCCAGCTCCACCACATAGACTGATGAGCAGCAAGGAACAGAGCATCACTGGGGTCATCAGGTGAAGACCTCCTGTCATAGTTGTTTCATCCAATTAGTCCCCATGACACCTCAAAGATGCAGGTCAGTGAACTCTGGTGTCCCAGAGCTACCCCCCTCCTTGCTAACTCTCACCACCCACCACGCTGGTATTACTATTACTAATACTATTACTACTACCATTTTACCTACCCGACCACACCACGAGAGCCAAGAGAGCATGCTGCCTTCAGCAGACCCAGGCTCTGTACATGCAGGCTCCAGGTGGTGACATGCTGATACTACCTTCCTTGGTCCAAAACTTAGACTTAAAACAAGCCACTGCTGGGTTTAAAACACACATTTAGTCAGCCTTTTAAGCTGTTGTAATGAAGATCAAAATAACAAACTGCTTAGATCTATTTCAGCACATAGTCTGAGTCCAAATCACAGACTTACAGGGTTTGCAAAGCTTGCAGGGTAACTTTAATTTGTCAGCAGTCTCCGATATTGAACATTTGGAGGAGAGAAAAAGTAACCTTGCAGTGCAGCTGGATCTGCCTGGTTCACTGTCTGATCAGATGGGTCTAGTGGACACTGGTTAAAGACAGAAATGGACCATCAAGTGTGTCAGGTTTGAGAAAAAGCCCAATCTAAAGAAAACTGTTGACAAAGTTGTGACCCAAAAGTCATTCACAGACCCTTTATCAGCGTGTCGTGAGCCTTTGCCGGGGCAAAAAAAAATGTAAAGAAAAAGTCCTGTGCTTTTATTTTGAAGGGGATTTTTTTCTGCGTTGTAATGCTGTCTATTCACACTCCTCAACAACAGGTGGTGATAATACCCTGTCATGCTAATTGACACCTTTTTTTTATTGTGTTTGTTGTACATTCAATAAGTGGGTACTCAGCCAAAGCTACATGTTTTTAAGTCTTTTTAAAACTACTTCTCGGTAGCTGGACTTCTTTTATTCCATGTTTGTGCATTGATGCCCTGTTGTAACATTGTTAATACAGAGCTGTTCAGTATGTTCAAACTGCACAATCTTTTCTTCAAATACATCATCAGTTTGTCATGAAGGGGTGATGGTGGGTCTTGAAGCCAGACTGCTTAAGAACCACCGGTTTACATAATCAAAAACATTTTCTTTCACAGATTTTAAAAGGTAATCATGCTTCTTCTATGCCTCAACAGATGCTTCTGAGGAGCATCAACGCTCTCCTGATCATCCTATCAGTCCTGGAGCTCTGCCTCAGCCTCAGCTCTGCCGTTTTGGGGATCAAGGCTTTACGTAAGAAGAAAGAGAACAAGGTAAAGTCTTCAAATAACCTGTTGGTAACACATAAGATGACGGCAGAGCAGGCGTGCTCTCTTTTTCTTGTCAAAGCATAATGGGCTCTTTCTTGATGGGCAGGGCAGCTGGCTTTCTGAATTTTCCACCTGTTGCAGCAGTTATTTCAACGCCAAATGCTCATATGATACATATTGCTTTAACGAGCCAGTACAGAGAGGGGATCCCATCTCTTGTAGACTGGCCCTTTATCAAGTCCTGCTCTTCTTGGTAGCTGCTTCTAGGTTAGACAAAATCTATTGCCAGACTCTCCCATTTGAAACAACTGAAAACAACTCGTGCTCAGTTAATTTAGGTTTTTTTTATGATTTGGAACAATAGTGATGTACAAAAGAAGTAACATCAAGTAGCATTAGCTGTTTGTATAATTACCATTAAATGTATATAGACTTCTAAATATCAACAGTATTAATATTTTTCTCTGACCTTTGACTGCATGTAAGGTTTTTTTGTCAGTGATGAAGTAACAAATTTAAAGCAATCATTTTTACAACAAAGAAAAAAGTCTCCTCAGACAAAAGTACCCAGATTGACTGTTGCTCCCTGACTGGTTGGTCAGTGGACCAATTACAGAGCCAACAAAGGGTCCTTCAAAATGAAATTTCAATTACACAATATTACATTAGGGCTTGAAATGTGAGAGTTAATAAGTTAAGAGTTTGATGTCATAACGAAAATGTTGGTCTTTACATCAGTGCTGCATGTTTAAAACATTGTCTGTATCAACAAAAGTGCAGAGAAACATATGGTGTCTTTTTTAAATGATGAAATATCATCAAGTATATTAATATGAAGTATGCTGACCTTTCCTGTGTCTCATTTCAAAATAAATATCAATGTTTTAAAACCCTAGTGTGCCCCAGTGTGCCTACATATCCAAGCAAGAGCCCTCTGCTGTATGCCTTTCCCTAATCTTTCCTCTCTTTCTGTTTTCGCCCTCTCTCTCTTCTACCTTTGCCCTAAAATAATGTGAAAAATACATCAATATGTTGCCTTGCCCTAACTCACATTAAATATCATAACAGAGCTACACACACACAAATAAATGTAAAGAAAGACACACAAAAAAAAATCCCAAGCTATTACACCCTTGTTTTGCAAAGTGAAAATTAAACTGCTCTCTAAGATAACAATGCTTGTGCACTCTTTTATAATAATTTTTATACTTTTCTCTTTTAGAGCCCTGAGGACCTCGAACAAATCAAACCACTGCTGGAGGAAGTCACCAGCTACCCTTCAGCTTAAATCCAAATCTATACACTTGGGCATTTATGCATTTTTACTGTTGACTATATTTACTCAAAGGTAATGAATTGCAGTTAATGCAGTCAGTAAAATCTCTGAAATTTCCTCTGTAAGGCTTTATTCAAAATGTTTGCACTATTTTTTTAGAGCAGTGGTTTTACATGGTGGGCCTGAACCAAGGAACATGAATGAATGGACTGAACATCCAATCATGTGCCGGATATGCATTGAAAGGTTCTGCCCATTCCCAAACACATTCTATAGGCTCTTTTCCATGGACTAGTGAAATATACTGAACGGTCCATCTGGTTTGTCAGGTTACTTAAGACCTGCCTCAGCTCCACGACTTTATTATTGGTTTACCCAGAGCAGTTTGATAAACTGTTCCCAACATGGCTGCCACACTGATTGGAGTATAAATCCCAATTCTGTAATCAAATGCCTGACATCACCCAGGATGTGTTCTTTTAATTGGTTGAAAACTCTAGTATAATGATTTGTGATGGTGAAAGTACAAGGGTGTTTTGCACTGTTTCATGAGAACTGATCTTTGAAAAATAAATTGAAGTTGTAAATATGAAGATGTATGGATCCATGGCTGTCATAAGGATGTGGACGTGGGTTTCAAGGCTGCACCAGTTGAGAACCACTGCTCCAAAGCACCTTTGGTAATAGTCCTAATCAGTTATATATTCTGCTTTTTCAGTTATTCCTTTGACTGTTTATTTCTATTGTGAT
>JBAMNC010000906.1:242500-352851 GCA_037902135.1 Cetoscarus ocellatus
CCACCCACTGGACTGGAGTGTGAACAGGAGCACAGGAGAAATGGACGTTTGTTTTTGCAATGTTACAGTTGTCTGTCAACTCATGCCCCAGGGTCCCCAGACTCGGTGCTAGGGCTTCGATCTGCTTAATTACCTTTCCTTTGTTGATCAGGTTAGAATGATTTGGAATAGTTATTTAAAAGGTGACAGCCATTTATATTTATTTATATGACATGACAGAAAACCTTCACCGAGGCGGCGGGGGGGCTCTGGAGGGGGGTTCGAACGAACCCTTCGATCCCCCTTGCCTACGGGCCAGTAATATATATGTACACACACATATTGAAATAGTGTTTTGAAGATGCCATGATCAAAACAACACAAGGAACATTGATAATGTTCTGGTTTTCAGCCTCATGGTGAGGAAAGGGTTAAGTGTTTGTGCTACAGGAGGAGGAGATCTAGATCTTTCCGGGAAGTTTTCCCCTCTCCGTCCACCTCGCCTTTGGTAAACTGCGCACTTTCCGCATATTCAGGGCAGACTAGTCAGGACAGCAGCTGTTTAAAACACGACTCTTCAGGTAAGTCTGTATGTTGTTTGGTTCGGAGGACCTACAGGCCTGAATTATGCTAGTTAATCTGTGTTAAATCCGGTAACAAAATGATAGCTTGTATTCAAGCTCATGGATTTTTTTTGAGGTTTTTGAGAGGGGGCAGGATTAATGGAAACTAGTTTGGTACCAGAGCTGGTGATAGTAAATGTAAAATTCGTGTGAGGAAGAAACGTACGAGAGTCATACTAACTCAATTTACAGCTGAATCTCAGGGATGGAAAATAACCAAACACATTTACAAAAGTCATTGTGTTGAATAGCTTGACTGTGCACTTGTTCTTATTTAGTCCTCTAATAAAACCAGCGCTACAATCTCTTTGAGTTTGTTTATGTGGGGTGTATTTTCTGTAGCTGCGTCATAGCATCTGAGTGAAAAACAGGAGGCTTTGGAAATGAGCCCCGCGCTGATTGGCTGCCCAACAAATGGGGCAATGGAGGATGACTGGATGGATGAAGGGATGGATGGAAGTCAGCTTTATAACATCAGCACCACATGTGCTTATGGAACATAAACACTCTCTGACATTTCATCATTTTCAGGAGCAACTCATTAATCGACTTCAGTAAATGGCAAAATAGCTTTATTTTAATGTTTGAGTATTTTGTTACAGTTTTGTTCAACAGTGAGTGATTAGATCTGCATGTGGCCCTTTGTCCACTCATTACTCACCTTCGATGTACAAAATATCAACCAAGTAATTTAATTCATCAGAAAAAACATGTATTTAAAATATATCAAGCAACTCCATCAGAAACAGGATTTAGGGTGATTAAAAATATAATTAAAAGTAAATCAGTTCAAATTTTCAGCTATAACCTGATTTTGTGCTTGTTTTTGTCTTTTTCTTCCCAGGAAGCAAGATGTCTGTGACCATGACCAGAGGTGAGGGGCGTCACTGTGCTAACTTTGACCTCTGACCCCCAAAGTTCTTGGCCTCCTATTTGTCAGATCTTTAAAGGCCTCTGCTACAGCCCCATCTGCTGCTCTGTGTCCAAGCACCTGAAGAAGGTCCAGGGATCTTCTCAGTCAGCCTTGGGGGTGAGTTACAGCCGGGTGTATGTTTGACGTCATTCTGTCAGACCTGATTTACACATGAACACGTGTGACACTGCAGTTTATTTAATCTGTTACACTTGGTGTGGTGGTACCACAGAGAAACTGAATATGATTTGATATCCGATGGCTCAGGCTGCACACAAAGGTAATCCAGGTGGCCCTCATCCTGATTGATTTAGAATTGCAGTCTCAACTTAAACCTGATAACTACAGCTGTACTGTACTGATGTTTGTTGTTCATTTTGTGTTACTCATCCACAGGCTCTGCACATAATGGTTGGCTTGCTGCACATTGGCCTCGGAGCGATCCTCTGTGCTTCTCATGGTGGCTCTTGGTATATGATGGATGAAACTGGGTTCCCTTACTGGATGGGAGGACTGGTGAGCACAGAAATATTACATTTGTTTATATTCTTTTGCTCAATTACAGATACTCTACTTGAGTTTTTCTATCGACTTAAAGGGATAACATTTTTGTTCTTGTGTCTTGCCTCACGACTGAGTCCATGACAAGCAGATAGACACTATTCTTTGGACTGTGCATGCAGTATCAAGGAAGAGACAAGCCAAGCTCGCCCGCCGCTAATTAGCTTAGCTCGAACACTGGGAGTCAGTGGGTAGTGTTAGCCTGCCTCTGCCTCCATCATCAGATAAACTCCTCAGCAACTCTTTGTGATAATTGTGACATGTTTTTATCGTGTTATATTATGTTATCTTCTACTATCATTGTATTATCCTGAAGTTGCATGCAATTTGATTTAAGGATAGCTTCGAATGAACAGCTCACTCACAGCAGCAAATTGGGTTTCATCGTTCACTTTAAAGAGCCGTAGAAATGACTCAACTCGTTCTAGAATATCACAACTTTAGCTCAAACAGTGGGTCAACAAAACAAAACCTCTGTTTATGAGTTGGATACAATAATATGGTAACAGTAGAAGATAACATAACATAACACAGTTAAAAAAAAGTCACTACAAGTACACAGGACCGTTTAGAGTTGCTGAAGAGTTTATGTGATTGTAGGCAGAGGCAGACTAACACTGCCCAGTGTTTGAGCTTGCTCGTCTCTTCCTTGTTTCTAGATTGACAGTGAAAGAATGGTGTCTATCTGTTTGTCATGGACTCGGGAGTGAGCCGAGACACGAGAACAAAAAAAAAGTTGGTGTGTCCCTTTGATGCTTTTACTAGGGATGGGAATTGATAATAGTTTATTGATACCATTGCTGATATCAATTCTGCTTATTCATCTGAGTCTTTATTGATTCCTTTGGATTTTCTGTGTGCAGAGAAGAGTGTGTTCAGTGGCAGACTGCTGTCACAGTCCTCCTCTAAAGACAGGTTAAAAACTCTCTTGTCCCTCAAGCCATTTGCACAATTCCTCTCTGTCAAGACAGAGGGTCTGGTCTGGGACTGTGGTCATGAAGGTGTGGGGATGGTTAGCGACAATACTGAGGTGGCTGTGGTGTTTAAATGATGCTCAATAGGTAGGAAGGGGCCCAAAGTGTGCAAAGAAAATATCCCAAACATAATCACACCATCAACAGCATCCTGTCTGTTGATAAAGGGCAGGATGGATCCATGCTTTCAGGTTGTTTATGCCAGATTCAGACCCTGCCATCTGAATGTGGCAGCGAAAATCAAGACTCATCAGACTCTTCTGTTGTCCAGTTTTGGTGAGCCTGTGCGAACTGTAGCCTTAGTTTCTTGCTCCTAGCTGACAGGTGTGGCACCTTGGTTGTAACAAGAGGTAATTTGATTTACTGTTGCCCATCTATCATCTCCAGTCATTCTGACCATTCTCCTCTGACCTCTGACACCAACAAGGCATTTTTATCTAGAAAACTGCCACTCATTGGATATTTTCTCATTTTCTGATCAATTTCTGTAAACCCTAGAGATGGTTGTGCACTTAAGTCACCTAATTCCCAACTCTGATTCTCACTTTAAACATCAAATCATCCTGACTGTATCTACATGCCTGAATGCATTGTTTTGCTGCCATGGCATTGGCAATTTTGGTAATTGCCCTGCCTATACCTGATTAAGTGGCTGGTCAGTGTGTCTTTATCAGTATTGTTGTTCTGAAGAAACGTTAATTTAAAGCCTTTTTTTGTCTTTTCTTTAGTTCATCTTATTTGGTGTTGTGAGCATCCTGTCAGAAAGGTTCCCCAGTCCGTGCCTGGTGAGTAATTCAGCTTTATTAGGTCTCCATGTGACCTTTTTTGGCCACCTTCATTCTTAATTTTTAAAGACAACAAAATGTAAGACAAAGTTTTATTTATTACATTTATTAGGATATTTTCTCAACTGTGATGAATTTTATGGCCTGGTATGTTTGTTTTAGGTTTTATATTAATTGAGAATTCTTTTATTTTTATCTTTATTTATGTTTTTAGGTCATCCTCAATGTGTTTCTGACTCTATCAGGAGTTGCTTTTGCAATTGCAGCCATCGCTCTCTACAGCAATAATATTGCCAATATTTACCTTTGGTGGACTTGTCGCAGTGATGATGAACATTACTACGGATACGATGACTACAGATACAATACAAGACCAACAACCACTGCATCGCCTGAAAAAATAAAATGTTTGGAGGCCAAAGATCTGGCTGAGGTAAGTGCAGGGAAATAGTATCCAAAGAATGAGAATAAAAGCTGTGTGGTGGGAGGAATGGAACTTAGGCCCCGATTACATGAAAACGAAAAAGGGCGAAAATGGAGAGTTTTCATTGTGTTTTCACCTCCCATTTACACGAGAACGGTGCCAGGAGAGCCTGAATCCACAAACTTTTGAAACCAGGGTCCAGAGTGGAAAGTTTTGAAAACATATCCGTCTCATTGTAGATGAGATTTAGTGTTTCACCCTGAAACGCTGACATCACTACATGCACAGTACTCTTTCACATGAAGGCTGCGCGCACATACCAGGAACAACAACAACAACAGCTTCAGCTGTCTACCGAGCAACATGTGTGCTGCTGACTGTGTTCGGTTTGTTATCCAGACAAAAATCTCCAGACAGATTTGCTGTCCAGAAAAGAAACTTTTGCGTCTTCGTGCGTCCCCTCGCCAGTGTTGTTTGTGAAAAGTTTGTCTTCACCGGAAAGTGCATTGCCATCTACTGGCCTGGCATGCACGCTACAGCGTTTTCAGTTGTTCTCCATGTGAATGTGGATCGTTTTTGAAAATGCAAAGGAAAAGCCTATCTGTTTCCGGTGAAAAAGTCGTGTAAATGGGGCCAAAGATAGATGAGGACCCCCTCAGTGCTAATGCTCACCACGCTGGTATTACTTACTACTTTATCTTACTTACCCGAACACACCATAAGAACCATGAGAACATGCTGCCTTCAGCAGACCCAGGCTCTGTACATGCAAGCTCCAGGTGGTGACATGCTGGTACTACCTTCCTTGGTCCAACATTTAGACCTAAAACAAGCCACTGCTGAGTTTAAAACACAATTTAGTCAGCCTTTTAAGCTGTTGTAATGAAGATCAAAATAGTAAACTGCTTAGATCCATTTCAACACATCGTCTGAGACCAAACCACAGACTTACAGGGTTTGCAGAGCTGCAGAGCTAACTTTATTTTGTTGATATTTTCCAATATTGAACATTTAGAGGACAGTAACCTTGCAGTGAAGCTGGATCTGCCTGATTCACTGTCTGTGATCAGACGGGTCTTGTGGAAACTTATTAAATACGAAAACAGACCATCAAGTATGTCAGGTTAGAGAAAAAGCCCAATCCAAAGTAAACTGTTGACCAAGGACAGCTTTTTTACATCAGTGATTCCCAACTGGTGGGTCATGACCCAGAGGTGGCTTGCAGACCCTTTATCACAGGCCTGAGCTCAGACCTGTACATTGGGGAAACTAAACAACCGCTTCACAAGCGTATGGCTCAACACAGGAGAGCCACCTCCTCAGGTCAGGACTCGGCCGTCCACCTTCACTTAAAGGACATGGGACACTCTTTTGAGGACAGCAATGTACAGGTGTTGGCGAGAGAAGATAGATGGTTTGAAAGAGGAGTTAAAGAAGCCATCTCTACCAGACTGGAGAAACCCTCTCTCAACAGAGGTGGTGGACTCAGACACAACCTCTCAGCCACCTACAATGCAGTGCTAAGCTCTCTCCCCAGGAAGTTCTCCAAACATTCACACCTGGGCACATGTGACCACAACACCTCACATGACAAGGGGAGTTAATGGGCTCAAAATGAAATTCTGCGTAGGGCCCCAATTTGGGGCCCCCAAGGGCGGCCCTTATGGTGGGTCCCGAAGCCAGACCAGTTAAGAACCACCGGTTTACATAATCAAAAACATTTTCTTTCACAGATTTTAAAAGGTAATCATGCTTCTTCTTTGCCTCAATAGATGCTTCTGAGGAGCATCAACGCTCTCCTGATCATCCTGTCAGTCCTGGAGCTCTGCCTCAGCCTCAGCTCTGCCATTTTGGGGATCAAGGCTTTATGTAAGAAGAAAGAGAACAAGGTAAAGTCTTCAAATAACCTGTTGGTAACACATAAGATGACGGCAGAGCAGGCGTGCTCTCTTTTTCTTGTCAAAGCATAATGGGCTCTTTCTTGATGGGCAGGGCAGCTGGCTTTCTTAATTTTCCACCTGTTGCAGCAGTTATTTCAACGCCAAATGCTCATATGATACATATTGCTTTAACGAGCCAGTACAGAGAGGGGATCCCGTCTCTTGTAGACTGGCCCTTTATCAAGTCCTGCTCTTCTTGGTAGCTGCTTCTAGGTTAGACAAAATCTATTGCCAGACTCTCCCATTTGAAACAACTGAAAACAACTCATGCTCAGTTAATTTAGGTATTTTTTAGACTTTGCCTCTGTGAAAAGGTAAATAGAAAAAATTAGCAGGATTTCTGAAGTTATCTTAAAATCTATGAAGCTTATTTAAATGATTTGGAATAATAGTGATGTACAAAAGAAGTGACATCAAGTAACATTAGCTGTTCGTATTATTACCATTAAATGTATATAGACTTCTAAATATCAACAGTATTAATATTTTTCTCTGACCTTTGACTGCATGTAAGGTTTTTTTTGTCAGTGATGAAGTAACAAATTTAAAGCAATGATTTTTACAACAAAGAAAAAAGTCTCCTCAGACAGAAGTAGCCCGACGACTGTTGCTCCCTGACTGGTTGGTCAGTGGACCAATTACAGAGCCAACAAAGGGTCCTTCAAAATGAAATTTCAATTTCACAACATAACATTAGGCCTAAATTTTTGGTCTTTACATCAGTGCTGCATGTTTAAAACATTGTCTGTATCAACAAAAGTGCAGAGAAACATATGGTGTCTTTTTTAAATGATGAAATATCATCAAGTATATTAATATGAAGTATGCTGACCTTTCCTGTGTCTCATTTCAAAATAAATATCAATGTTTTAAAACCCTAGTGTGCCCCAGTGTGCCTACATATCCAAGCAAGAGCCCTCTGCTGTATGCCTTTCCCTAATCTTTCCTCTCTTTCTGTTTTCGCCCTCTCTCTCTTCTACCTTTGCCCTAAAATAATGTGAAAAATACATCAATATGTTGCCTTGCCCTAACTCACATTAAATATCATAACAGAGCTACACACACACAAATAAATGTAAAGAAAGACACACACAAAAAAAATCCCAAGCTATTACACCCTTGTTTTGCAAAGTGAAAAATAAACTGCTCTCTAAGATAACAATGCTTGTGCACTCTTTTATAATAATTTTTATACTTTTCTCTTTTAGAGCCCTGAGGACCTCGAACAAATCAAACCACTGCTGGAGGAAGTCACCAGCTACCCTTCAGCTTAAATCCAAATCTAAGCACTTAGGCATTTATGTATTTTTACTGTTGACTATATTTACTCAAAGGTAATGAATTGCACTTAATGCAGTCAGTAAAATCTCTGCTTTTTCCTCTGTAAGGCTTTATTCAAAATGTTTGCACTATTTTTTTAGAGCAGTGGTTTTACATGGGGGGCCTGAACCAAGTGACATGAATGAATGTGATCGATGGACTGAACGTCCAATCATGTGCCGGATATGCATTGAAAGGTTCTGCCCATTCCCAAACACGTTCAATAGGCTCTTTTCCATGGACTAGTGAAATATACTGAACGGTCCATCTGGTTTGTCAGGTTACTTAAGACCTGCCTCAGCTCCACGACTTTATTATTGGTTTACCCAGAGCAGTTTGATAAACTGTTCCCAACATGGCTGCCACACTGATTGGAGTATAAATCCCCATTCTGTAATCAAATGCCTGACATCACCCAGGATGTGTTTTTTTAATTGGTTGAAAACTCTAGTATAATGATTTGTGATGGTGAAATACAAGGGTGTTTTGCACTGTTTCATGAGAACTGATCTTTGAAAAATAAATTGAAGTTGTAAATATGAAGATGTATGGATCCATGGCTGTCATAAGGATGTGGACGTGGGTTTCAAGGCTGCACCAGTTGAGAACCACTGCTCCAAAGCACCTTTGGTAATAGTCCTAATCAGTTATATATTCTGCTTTTTCAGTTATTCCTTTGACTGTTTATTTCTATTGTGATTTTCTATCCCTTAACGTGCCTTGAGATCACCGGTTTTGTATTAAAAGGGAAGTTGCATGTGCGTGACACTTATGGGCTGATGGGGTTTCTGTTTTGTTTTGCAATATCAAGCCACGTTTAAAACATGAATTATATAACTCCAATTTTGTCTTTCATATGCTTCGTACTTTTATAGTGTACTCTAAAGCCACTTTAAAGCATAAAACTTTGAGCCAAGTGTTTGTCTTTTAAGTCCAGGACACCATATCTCAAAGTGTGACTTAAAACCTTGCTGTTTCATTTGGAGAATTCATTTCAATTTGAGTGTATGAGTTTTAGAATAATGGTACACATTTGTTTCGGTACATTACAGTGAAAACTGTGAGCATGTTGTTATACTGCTGCTTAGATTGTAAGGCAAATAAAAGTTGATTAAACTGTTACTGCTGGAAATACTTTTTCATACTAGAGGTGCTCTGCCGAAGCATTTACAGTCAGCTGAATACGTATGTACCCCTGATCCAGACTGATTTTACATGGACCCACATGGCTTACATCTATGTTAATTTTTTTAATGCATTTCTGTCATTATATATATATATATATATATATATATATATATATATATATATATATATATACATAGCAGGGATTCACAAATTGGAATTTTGATGAAACCTGATTTGTCGATATTTCCAAACTCATTTTTGCTGATACAGATATCAATACTGATATTTTCTGTCAAGAGCACAAAGTCTCTACTTAACCTAAACTGACCTGTTCCTTTCATGGTTTCAGTCTATTTGTTAGAAACAGATGCAAAGCAAGAAAAAAACATTTTATTCTTCAGTTAAAGACACTTCTGATTTATTAAAGTGGATATTGAGTGATGTTGAGATAAGCCATTATGTTACAACTTTACATTTTTCCAACATTACACCCAATATATGAGATATTTAGGGCCAATTTTAATTGTCTAAATATCAGTTGTTAATATCAGAAGAAAAAAAAAATTCTGCCGATACCAATAATCGACTTGAGTGGAAATATCTGCCAATAGTGATGTTGGCCTAACGATATCCAACATCCCTAATGAAAATGTTGAAAACTGCCCTGTAATGTTAATGAACCCTTCGAACAAAAAAAAAAAAAATCCTGCACGTGCATTTGGATCACCACCAAAATTGAATCACTTCTTCCCTATGCCATGACCAACGTTACCTGAAAGTTTCATCAAAATCAATTTATAACTGAATTATAGATGGACAGGTGTTACAATTGCACTCCCTTTTAAAGCCCACAAATACTGTAAATGGACAAATGCAGGCAAAAGCTGTATTACTTCAGTGCTGTCCGAGGGCCAGTTGCAGACCATAATCAGTTTTTAGTCATCTTGCAGCACTTTTTAAAAAGTTTGTATTAACTATGATCCTCAAAAAACATACTGTTTGTCCTTGGCTGATGGAAAAACAAATGGATTAGTAAATGTCATGAACCACTCATTCTCTCATCTCTTAGTCCCCAGGTCAAATTAAAAAAACACATTGCTCCAATAAAATTACAGCACTATCCAAACGTCTGGCAGCTTTGTGCAGTTTGCTCTTGTTTCATATCTGAATGTGGAGATGGCTCTGTGGTGTCTCCTCTTTCTGCTGCTCAGGGCGTCATTCTCCTGGATGAGGGCAGACAGAGATGACACTGACCTTTCCAAAGTCCTTAACTTTAGTTTTATGAAGGTCAGTTGCTGTGAATCAAAATGAAACACTCTTCCTTTGTTCACTATGTGGCCCTTAATGTATTAAAAAAAAGTTTGTACACCCCTGATCAGCATTTAATCCAAAGACTAATTTCCTGTAAGTGAGGTTTAACCATTCAGGGTAAATATGGAGTGGTTTTAAATCCTTCATTTAAAACATTAAAGATTAAATACGCTAACTGAACAACACATTGAAAGGACAGACGTGCTGCCATTGTGCTGAAAGAATTTTGCCTGCAGCTTTAACATTTGTTTTGGTGAATGAGGGTGGGGCCTCTCTAGCACTACCAGATGAGGGGAGGTACATGAGGGACCATGCTGATTCTGTTTCCTGACTGTCCAAACACAAACTGCGCCATAAACTTTTCCACTGCGAGACTGCGTTGGATGGTACACAATAGCTGAGTTTGTTCCCTCTACATACATATCTGCAGGTAAGGTTTCATCCCTCTGCTTGATTCACTTCATAAAGAGACATTTTATGTTCAGCCATGATCCAGTAATCCTTTGTTGTCACGTAACTAAGCAGATTCTGTTCTGTTCTGGTCAGGGGTGTTCATGGATGATATACCACTTTATCACCACAACACTTCATTAAGGAACACAGTTATTACAATATTTCATTCATTTTTGCCCCCAGTCAATTTAAATGCACGCATTAACTTCAGATCCTGAGAAGTTAAACAGAAACGGGCGTCCATAGGACCACTTTTTTCAGAAAATTGCCAAAAACAACGACAACACAAATGTAACAAACACTCAGGGATGTCATCCTGAGATGCAATTACCAGTCCATACCTGAGACAAAAAAAGCCAGGAAGGCAGGAAAAACAGAAACACTCCATTGTAGGATTATTTTATTCCATGTTTTTCACAAGAAGTTATTGAATATATTAGCTGTAGGACAAATGACAAAAAAACCCACATTTTTAAAACACAATAGTAGTTATTCATTGCTAAATTTTTAATTCTTATGCTGTTTTTAAATTATGTTTTTGTTTTATCATTGCTGTTGTGTTCTTTTTTTAATTGTGCTATTTACTTATGTTGTCTATGTACTTTTTTTTAATTTTGCACTTTCCACCAAAGAATGCCGATAGGAAAGCATTCATTTCAAAAAGCATATATATATATATATGTATGTATGTATATATATATATATATATATACACAAAGTAATGTAGGTAAATTTACTTCAATGTCCAGCAAAAGCTTGATCTTGTTCTAAAACATTGCTAAAATCGGGCAAAAATTTGTGTTCAGCTTATTTAACCAAACACAAGTATTTGATAAATTTTGGAATTAAAAATGTTGCAGTGATAAAATGTGGCTCTTTAGTCAAATTAAACCCTATTTTAAATGGTAACATAGAAGTGTCCTTCATTTTATAAAAAGTTACCCCTTTGTAGAAATGATTGGATTTATGTGGCCCTCTTAGCAAGGCTGTCCATGAGTGAGGACAAAGGGAAAAGCTTTCCGGGGCCCAGAGTTATGAAAGGGCCCCAAATGATGTGAAATTTCAGGCTCCATCCTTAATTTGAGCATTGGAGATTTCTCTTTTATTATAATCTTGAACTATCTACTCAACATTTATTTAAAAGCACCATATGTACAGTGCTTAATAAATGTGTTAGACCACCATCCAGTATGGGGATTATGATACAGCTGCCTCATTCAACAGCATTGGTAATTATTACCAAAATCATTTTTATGTTTATATAATGATTAATACACCAGTATGGTAATTTTTTGGAAGGTTAATTTTTTTTATGTTTGTGAACAAAGTCAGAATTTTGACTTCAATCTCAGAATTCTGGGCCACTGAAAAAAAAAACATTTTTGGACAGTGAAAACATTTTTTTAAGTCTGTGAAAAAAACATTCTCCCCCCCCCTCAGAATACTGACATTTTCACATTCTTAAAAAATGTTATGAATCTCCAAAAAATGTTTTATTAGAGGCCCAGAATTCTGAGATTAAAGTCAAAACTCTGACTTTTTTTTTTACAGACATAAAAAAAAAACGTAATAGTGCATTATTTCTTCTGGATTAAGATGTCAAATTATAGTAATTACTTGCATTTCTGAACAGGAAAAAAATAATGTTTGTGGTTGAATGTTATGCTTGATTAATTTTGACTTCTCAGAGAAATGGGTATAAAAAGGTGAGTTCAGTTTGAAATCCCTCACTTCTGTTGAAATGTGTGTCCAATAACAAAAATACATAACATCACAAAAATATTTCAGGTTTTTTTAATGACATACATTTGTGAAGCACTTGGTGTGAGCCATAATTATTTGTAGTAATAACATTATTGATTGGATTATTGACATTAACTTAGTCAGTGATGTCTGTGCATGACTACGCCGAGACCTGCAACAAACATTTCCAGTAAGCTCAGAAAACTAACAGGAGCCTGACGCAGTGAGCAAATTAGTGTTATAGTGCTACAGATCCAAATGGGGAGTGTGGATATTATGAAGTTACATCTGGGGCCCATTATGGGTTTTTTTTATGGGCCCTGGCATTTCTGTGGGCGGGCCTGCCTCTTGAGGACAGTGTGCCCTTTGACCACTGGAGGCAGCACCGAGCGCACACCGCTGAGGCACCAACGCTCCAGCAGCCATGTTTTGATTTTGGGCTGCGATTGACCCAAAACTCTCGCCAGATCTTTGTTTCTTTTGTTGTATAACTGACTAATAATTCTCCAGGTATGTATCGACAGTGTATTTCTTGTTGAATGTATGTATAACTTTTGAATAACTTGTGTTTCTTCAGCTTTCCACAGCTTTATGGGCTAATAATGTGGGGTTATGTATCCTCTTAAGGCTATTAATCTGCATTGAGTGCAATAATTATTACGAGAATAGTTATTAAAGATCGTCCAGAGATGGGCGTCTCAGTTCATTACCGTGTTAAATGGCGAAGTTAGTTTTAGCTTTGATATCCGACAGGCATTCACTCCAGACCCAGCGGCGTCTTCTCACTCTTCATACCCAGGGATGGCAGCATCAGGCCGGTCAGATCACCTCAGCGCTCTCGCTGTCATGACGGGGGTTTCACCGGGGGACCGTCAATAAAGTGACTCAATGAACTAAAACACCCTTAAATCAGCCAGGGAGCTACCGGAAAGATGGGGAGTATTATGGAGGGTTAATTTTTAAAAGAAATTAAAAATATCTTTTAATTTCAACAAACAAGAAACAAAAACTTGTTGTCCTGCTGTCTCACACAGGGTTCCCACTCTTTTCCATAAATCATTTTCCAGCACTTTTCCAGTGTCACAAAACCAGATGAAGTTACAGTATTAGTGTGGGCAATTCTCAGGTTAATCGACCCTTCTAAAAAACAAGATTAAAGGTTGATGACCAATATCTCTAGCTAGCTCCACCGTGTCATATTCAACTTAAAATACATATATTTTTAACTCTCGGGCATGAACATTTGCTAGCTATCTAGTCTGGCTTTTATGTAGGCCTAGTGTCTCACTACTATAAATTTTTGGTCTATGCTTATATTTTTTATTTACTTTGCTTTTTTAGAAATACATTTTGCTGTCTTACTGTTTAAGTAGCCTAAATTTTATTTTGTCATCTTTTAATTGTCTTTTTGTCACTATTGTTTTGAGTTTTTATATTTTATTCCTTAACTTTCATTATGTTATCTACTCATATTTTAAGTGTGAATTAGTTACCAATTACATTTTTATTTCATTTCCTTTGTTTGATTTTTGTTCACTAACAAGGTAGAAGGAAGATAAATAATTTTCCAGGACAATTCAAGCTTTTCCAGGACATTTTACTTTTTTTCCTCATTTTCCATATGTTTTCCATGACTCGAAAATTGGTCAATCATTTTCCAGATTTTTCACGTTTTCCAGGATGCGTGGGAACCCTGTCACATCTAGTTGTGTTTTATTGTGTTGTGTTTTGAAATTTGTTGCTGTGATTTCTTATTGTGTTTGTACCTCCACCAAGGAGGTTATGTTTTTGCCTGTGTGTTTGTCTGTTTGTTTGTTTGTTTGTTTGTTAGCAAAATAAGAAAAACTACTGGACAGACTTTACTGAAGTTTTTCAGGAGATGGTGTTGGTTTTCAGGGTCAGTGAATCATATTATGATGGTAACTTTATCATGAAACTATTGCTTATAGATGTAACAGCAATATGTGAGCTACCTTGGGGGAGGTTTGCGCTCTCCGAGTGTTTTCTAGTTTGATTTCTTTTTGTGTTTTGTGATCTGTTTTTTTGTTTTTTGTTTTTATTGTGTTTTTAAATTGTTTTTTTTTTATGTTTCCGCTTTGCTGTTGTTTATGTTTTTTAGTTGTGCTATTTACTTATGTTGTCTATGCTATACTTGTCTCTTTTTCAGTAGCTTTCATGTCATGTGAGTTACTATATTAAAATCAACCAGTATTAACATTTTAGGTCGATTTAATACAGTGAGTCATGTGACATGGAAGCTATTGACAAAAAGAATTGACATTTTAAAATAAATCGAACCCAGACATTTTTAGGACAAATTTGTGAAAATTAGAGGTTTGTCTTATTGATCCAACTTAGCGCTATCATTTTAGGTTGGTTTTAGTACAGTGTGTGTTGCTGAATTTTAAAAGTTAAGGTTTCAAATGGAGTCTTGAATGATATTGTAAATATGTTTTTAATGCAGTGCAGCTAATTGACAAATTTTGCATCAGTAGATGAAATACATCTTTGGCAGACTGTTAAGAGTCAGAGGGGCTGTTTTGTCTGAATGTAAGTATGTTGTGTCTTGAGGTTTTGGCCTGGTTCTAGGTGTGCCTTGGGCAAAAAGTGTTTGAAAACCGCTGGCATAACCTACTGCATGAAGTCTATCAATATGGGGTTGTATGCAGACTCTATAAGCATAGGCTTGAGTCAACTGCATAATTTGAGTCTGAAAGGAACAAATGGAGAGCTATCAAATGTTATATTTATTTAGTAAATGGTAAATGAATATGAGCTTATTTAGCACTTTTCTGTTGACCACCTGCTGCTGTGGACTTACAAAGCTTCAGTAACTACATTTACAATTATTTGGCCGTTCCTTTTCCCCCATTCCATTATCATTACAGTCCCTGATATTAACTTAAGAGAGATTTAAAAAAAAATAAATACATGGTACTTACTGCAAATAGCACCCACATAGATTGATCATATTGATTATTCATCCATGGTAACTATTTTTACAACCATAAAGACATGAGGACCCTCTTGAAAATGAGATGCCACATCTCAAAGGGCTTACCTTTAATACATTTATGTTCAACAAAGACAAATATGGGCTGTACAGATAAAGATTGATTGATTGAATCTATATTCAGCAGAGACAAATGTGAGGACAGATTTATGATCTGGGTGTCTATGGGTTTGTTGCTATCGTAAATTCTTATATTTAGTCCCTTTGTCTCTGCCTGGATGGAAACATCTCTGGATGTATGTGTATATACAATTATATATATTTATATATAATTTTAAATGCATATATGTGTATCTAAAAACTGAACAGTTTGTCTTCAGCCTGCTCTGTTGTAAAGTGCCTTGAGATAACACTTGCTATGAACTGTTGCTATATAATAATATGTATAATAATACAGATCAGTTGATTGTTTTTCTAGTCTTTGACTACTGCTGCTGTACACCTCAAGCCACATCTACCCATTCACACCCTTTCACTCTCACTGTCTCTCATTGATGGTTCAGTTTCTGTGCAGCCCATCAGTATCAGCTAATGCATTTTATGCCCTTTCATGCCCATTTATGCACCACTGATGCAGCCGAGGGAGCAACTTAACAGAGTGCACTGTCACTACCAGACTGTTCCGCCGACGCCCCCTTATTTGTTTTTTTCTGTGTATTTTACTGATAGAATAATCAATAATGATTCTTATGAAGTTACGAGGACAGTGCGGCAAGGCCAGTGACCAAAATCCTTTAAAAACAAGTCAGATTTGATGTTTCTTCTCATGTCTGTTTCAGCCTCCAGGAGTGGGCAGTAATGTCTGTTACCAAGACCACAGCTGATGGGGTCACTGTGCTCACTTTAACCTCAGACCCCCAAAGTCAGTGTCCTCCACTCTGCCAGATCCTCAAGACCCTTTGCTACAGCCCACCATGCTGCTCCTTATCTCAACACCTGAAGAAGGTCCAAGGAACTTCTCAGTCAATACTGGGGGTGAGTCAGTCTCTTGTTTCAAGTTGTTCTTCAACCCTATCATGTTTTTCCCCATGCCATACATCTAATTAGCCTCTATAACAAGTCTCAAAGAATAGTTAACAGAAAGGTTTACACACTATGAGCCAGAGAAAAAATAATAATCTTGCTTTTCTACTTGCTTGTACCAGGACCGACCCCCTTTTGCCTTCAGAACAGCCTTTGCGGCATAGACTCAACCAGATGCTGGAAACATTTCGCAGAGCATGTGGTCCATCATCTCCAACTCCGCTGGCTGTTCACTGGATGTTTTCTCTTGTTAGGGCCATTCTGTAAACTCTGGGGATGGTTTTGCATTAAATTGTCAGCAGATCAGTTGTTTCTGAAATACTTGGATCATCAACAACCATGCCACACTCAAAGTCACTTAAATCACCTTTCTTCCTCATTCTGATGCACAGGTTAAACTTCAGCTGGTCATCTTGATCATGCTCATGTGACATTCATCCTGAAATACACTGAGCTGCTGCCATGTGATTGGCTGATTTGGTTTTTGCTGTTAAAAGCAGTTGAACAGACGTACCATATATAGTGTCCAGTGAACAATTTAATGTATTGAAAAAATCCATGAGTAGTTTTTCCTCAAACAGATATATATTAACGATAATTGAACAGTCCACGGTTATTCCATGTCACTAATGTTTCATTCTGTGTTTCTGCCTCCACAGGCTCTGCAGATTATGGTTGGCTTGATGAACATTGGATTGGGTGCAATCATCACTGGCAGTGCCCCTTGGTGGCGATCATATAATTACCTGTTTACTTTTTGGTTGGGAGCTTTGGTAAGCAAGTTAACTTATTGTTAAATAAATAAATATATTCATGAACCAATTTGTTCTTTTGTATCTACCGAAGACCCCTTTGGAAGCTGTTACGCACCCGTCTAGGGGAAAGGTGCCTAACATACTTGGAAGGGAAAAAGGGAAAAAAGAAAGTCACTCTCGGTCTCCAAATCTCAAATAACAAAATAATGATCAAATTTTCACAATTTATTTACAACAAACAGAAAAACAAGCCAAAGGCAAAAAGGTATGTACAAAAAAAAAAAAAAACTTAAAAAAACGAAATTTTTAGCAAAAAGGGGTACAAAAACAAAAGGCTGCGAAGGCTGGCATACAAACTAAAGATTTACCCAAAACTACGAGCGAGCTATCTAAATACAAAGAAAATAACCGAAAACTATACCAACTACAATTATTACACATTTAACAAAGTTTATCACATTTGGAGGCCGACAGTGACGTGGAGCTGCTGCTGTCAGAAAAGACGTCGACTTCCATCTCCTGACTGAGGCTATTTGAATTGGAAACCGTTCTTCTTGGGCCAATCAGGCCCGGCCACCTGAGTACTGCCGCAAAGATCCTCCTGTGGAGAAGAGCTCTCACTCCACACGCACTCTCAGACACTCGCTCACTCAACACTCCATAGGATAGAGCATCTCAACAAATATCTCAAATGCAATATGTAATAATATACGGCCAGGGCCGTAACACAAGCCATTTTAAAAAAGCAGCCTGCGCTAGCAGCAGTAGTCAAATATTTTTCAAAGCTAAGTTTCAAATTATTATTATTATCCGGTTATTATGCTGTTTAGACACTCTGGTTTTTGACACATATCAACATGTTACCTGTGTCTGTCTAACTTTATTCTTCGCCTTTACTCTTGTTGCCATGGCTTTGTTTGCTTCCTGCTACAGCCAGCTTACTCCTTGATTTGCTTTGGTCCCATGTGACAAAAAACACAGGACGTGCTCAGGTGTTGTCAGTGAACTCCACTAGAGATGGGATTTATGGCTCTTTTTTTTTTTTTTTTTCAAAAATTTGTTTTATTATGCATTTTTCATTTAACAGACCGAACATTACAGAACAACACAATTAGGAACATATAAAAAATGTATTATTTAGTATTTAAAAAAGGGGGTAAATTAATTAATTAATTAAATAAATAAAGTAAAACCCAGCTCATTTCCATTTGTCATCCATTCAACCGTCAACATTCATATTGCTATTTTAAAGAAAATTACAGGAAATGTTCCATATTTTCCAAAACTTGTCAAGTTTGTTCTTGGTTGTGTAGCCTATCTTCTCTAAAGCAAAATCAAAGGTCATTCCCCTCAACCAATTTATGGCTCTTTGACGAAAGCCAGATCTTGAGTAGCCATTCCTATCCAAGAGCCACTCAAAAGACTCGGCTTGTTCGCAAACGTCACATCTTTACACCCCACACACGAGGATATCAGGTCATAAATACTGAACATGTTTGATATATACTCAAGTAAGAATCTTTAGGTGCTCCAGATAATTGGGCCTTTGCTAAGTTTGGTCAGAAGCGGGGATCTGAGCCAGAATTGGCCAAATTTTCATGTTGTGTGTACCCCACTTAAGAACAGGCTGCAAGTTCCTACTCAGGGTTAGTAAATGTCTTGAGCCTGAAGAACATCTTTAAGAAAAGCCTTATCTGTCTACTGTATCATCAGTTTTCATGTTTCATACAATGACCATGAGTTTAAAAGGGTTGTAAATGAAATCAGGTGTTTGTGCAAAAAAATATAAATCATATTAATTCTTTTTTGTTGTTGTTTTGTGTCATTTCTCTTAGTTTATATTATTTGGTGTCTTCGGCATTTTGTCTGAGAAGTGCCCCAGTCCGTGTTTGGTGAGTGCTTCAGTGTTACAACGTTCTCCTGTCATCTGTCATTTTATATCTGTAGTTTTTGTTTTTCTACTGGTTTTGCTTAAAAAAGCTTCTTCTTTTTTAGGTCATCTGCAACGTGATTCTGAATTTATCAGGTGCTGGTTTTGCCCTCGCTGCCATCATTCTCAACAGCATCAATATGGCTGTCATAGATACGTCCTGGCTTTGTGAACGTGACTATGACTACAACTTCAGCCCAACACTGTCCCCTAAGGAGAAGACCATGACTGAGAAATGCTATGAGGCTGAACAAGTGGTTCTGGTAAATGTTTACAATTTCTTCTCTGACAAATTAAAGTTACACTGAAGTAAAACAGACTGACAGTAAAACAAGAAATACTGTCACAAAAGTTTATTTGAAGTTTCTATTGGAAGTCTATCTGCACTCCTTCAATCTTCCTGGAGAGAATCTCTCAGTGTGTTGATTTCAGGCCTGAAAAGAAATGACCCTAGCTAGTTGTATCAGTTATTGATGAATTGTTTATTTTTTTTTAAGCTAAGATGACAACACAAGCATTGTTTCAGGATCTACAATATGGAAACTGTAAGGATTGTTTGGTTATGAAGATTTTGCTATTTTTCCCTGGTCTATGGGACATTTTATTTGACATCAGGATGAAATCTTTGTTTGTAGTGGCTTTATCACTCACACTCTTTCAAAATCTAAGATTGTGCCAAACTTTCTCTTTTCTTATTGACTGTAGGGCTGCTCAGAGGAACTTTTTCTTAGTTTTCATATACACACATTCTCTAAATCTGGTGAAATCGCTTTCAATACATGGGAGAAATGAGCCATGCATTACATGTGAATGAAAATGCTTGAAGTTTTAACACCTTAACACAGTTTACACTGTTTTAAATGTGAGTCTGTGTCTGATCAACAGATGCTATTACAAAGCCTTTTTGCCCTGATGATTGTCCTGGCAGTCCTGGAGTTTTGTCTCGCCATCAGCTCGGCCGTGTTGGGGATCAAGACTCTGTGCAGCACCAAGAAAGGAGAACATGAGGTAGAGTCTACAAACATGCCCATCCTTTTAAAGTTTAGTTCCCACATGAAAGGATGACTGAACACAAAGTCCGGTGACATTTAGGTTGGAACAAAAAGGTCAATTTCAATGCCTTTACCTCCCCCAGAGTTTTTTTATACATATTTGGTGGATTTCATGTCAGTCTGTTTCCACTGCTGTGGAAAAGTAAACTGCATAACACAAGCCATTTCAAAAATTCCTGTAGAAAACCTGTTGAGGGTGGAGTGAAAATATCTCTTCCATGGAAACATGCATTCAGTGTTGTTCTTGGCTCTTGATTTTATGAAGAAATAATGGCAGTGTTGATTAAACAGTCACTTCACGGGTAGCTGCTTTTTAAAGGTCTACAGCTTCTTCTTGCTGTCGTCACTCTCACAGCTCCAACCTCTTTCCCCTTAAAAGATGCTGATTGGGCAGTGCCTCTGCAGACCGAGCACAGTGGTTCCAGCTTAAAGCTCGACATCCCCAACCATCTTCAACAGTTGTGCTCAGCCCAAAGTGGCATGGTCCAATCAGCGTCCTTTAGAGCAGGAAGAGATGGGAACTACCAGCGAGACGGCAGCAGGAAGCGATTGCTTGAACAAGGATTAGCTTACACGCTAACAGCTTCAGAAGCAGTTTTATAAGACCTGGATGACATTTCATTATTAAATGAAAAGCAAATGAAAACACTGGAAGCACATAGCAATCAAAAAGAAAAATTCAATCCTCTTCCGACATGTTGAAGTGATAGTGTGTTGTACGAAGTGGCAGCATCGTCAGCCTACCACATTATCTGATTGGCCGGTAATAAATATGATTGACTGAAGGATTGTCTAATCGCCTGCCAGATATGCTTTGTAAGGTTCTGCCCTCCTCAAACACTTTCTATGGGCTGTTGCCTACTGGACTATAACAATCCACTGTTCAGTATATTGAACGGTCCATCCAGTGCAGCAGTACTGTATAGCACTGAAATCAGATGAAGTTGAATGACGAAGACTAAATGGAGGATTATATGCAGTGAAATAAGTCCAGAGGTCACATGGGGAGACTTAGCACTGAATGTGCTCCTGTGCCCTCACAGTCTACCGTGATAAATACTAATGCTTTACATCTGAAGACCACATCACTGCAGTAAAGAGCACAGCATCACTAGCCAAATGGATGTCAGCTCCTTTCACCATAAATGTCACTGACTCCCTCACTAATAAACTTGCTCTCTCTGGTATGAGACACCACAGTTCAACAGGCTACATAAATCCATCTTCTTTGGGATATGCCAGTCAGAACCCTACATCTTTTCTATCAGTGTGTGTCAGATGAAGACATGGGCTCAAGTTGTTTTTATGGATACTTAAGAGAGAGAACCCCTACACAATTATTTGAGCTAATGTAGCAGACTGCTATATATATATTTTTTCAGACATTAGTTTGTTTTTTCTTGTATAAAATACACATAAAGAAGAAAGAAAGAAGAAAACAAACCTGTTTCAAAATGTCAACTTTTTCTGTAGAAATCAGTGTTGTTGACATGAGCACATAATGATTTAAAGGGATATGCCAACATTTTTTTTTGTTGTTTTCATGTCTTGCCTCACTCCTGAGTCCATGACAAGCAGATAGATACTCAAAGCGTGCTAATTAGCTTAGCTCAAACACTGGGAGTCAGTGGGTAGAGTTAGCGTGCCCCTGCCTACGGTCATTAGATGAACTCTTCAGCAACTCTAAACGGTCCTGTGTGCTTGTTGTGACTCGTTTTTTTACAATGTTGCGTAAGATTATCTATTTTCAGACTAAGATTAGCAGTTTGTGATTTCCGAAAGAAATGCATATAAAACTAAACCGCAGGGTGCATGCGCAAACCACCATGGACGTGCTTGTAAGTAGGTCAACAAAAGAAAGCCTCTGTTTATGAGTAGAAGAAGATAAGAGAATAGTAGAAGATAACATAACACAGTATGTTACCTGTGCTTTAGTTTTGTATGTATTTCTTTCAAAAATCACATAAAGTGCTAGTCTTAGTCTAAAAATAGATAACATAATGTGGTTTAAAAAAAAAAAAGAGTCACAACAAGCACACAGGACTGTGTAGAGTCGCTGAAGGGTTTATCTGATGATGGTAGGCAGAGACAGGCTAGTGCTTCCCATTGACTCTCAGTGTTTGAGCTAAGCTAATTAGCAGTGAGCGAGCTCTGCCCGTCTCTTCCTTGTTACTGCACGCACAGTCAAAAGAATGGTGTCTATCTACTTGTCATGGCCTCAAGAGTGAGGCAAGACATAAAAACAAGAAAAATGTTAGTGCATCCCTTCAACATTTTCTGCCAAGCTAAACTTCTTTCCTTTGAATTAGTCAGGATACACACAAATTTAAACAGGTAGTAAAAAAAAGGGTGAATTTTTAATTCTTGCTGAAACAGTCAGTTTGTGAAAGGCTGTATTGTGTGAGTTTATGTTCCTCTTTGGTATTTTGACATTTGTGTTTTATAGATTTAGTGTGTACTTAAAAAAGTGCATCAAAGAGTGGTAAAATGAAGTGGTTTTGTCTGTGATGGTTCTGAAGCTATTTTTTTCTCTTTCAGAGCCCTGATGACTCAAATGGCTACAACAAACTGCAGGAGGCGGATGCTGCCAGTAACCCTACAGTCTAAATCAGCATCTCTGCTTCAGTGCAGTTTTGTACAGTGATATAATCCTTTGCATTTACACCATTAACTTTAGCATTAGTAATCTTAATAAGCTACACACACAAGTATAGAGAGTCTCAGCTCCACTTCTCTGTGCCTTTCTTCAAAGTTTGCTTTTAATGTTTGCACTTCTATTTTTGGTCATTTTTAAAAAAAAAAAAAAATGTCATGCACTTAAATGTATGTACTGCTATTAACTTTTATTCCTCCTTGGAATTCTTAAACTTATATTATTTTTGTAAGGTCTGTCTATGAAGCATGTGTCTTAGGGTTGGTGTGTTTACAGCTTTAGGAGTGATTTAATCATGCTGGTCACAGCAGGGAGAAGCTGTAATTTTTTATATATTGCAAAAAACATTTATAAAGAAATAAAGACATCAAAATGTTGTTTTTTTTAGTGAAGTATCTGTTGGGACTAGGGATGGGAATCACAGTGTACCTCACGATAAGATATGACATGCGATCCATGGCCCCCGATAATGATACAATAATGATGCAGCGATAATTGATATACCGGTATTGCAAAAAATATAATGTAACAATTTGTCACAATAATAAATTTTGTCTGTCCATTCAGTCTTTTAGAAGCTGAAGTGTGTCCATACTTTGGATTTATTAGTGGCTGGGGCATCCTTCTGTGTACTTATCATCGTGCTGATGTCTGTAAAATTTGTTTTCAACTGGTGATTTCCGTTCAAGTTTCACTCACTCAGAATCAGATCGGATTTATTGCCAAGTAGGTTGTTACACTTACAAGGAATTTGTTCTGGTGTTCTTGGTGCAAAGTACAAACAAACAAATAAGTAAAACGGTAATAATAATCATAATAATAATAATAATAAAAACAGTCAAGGTGCATTTTACAGTTATTTAGAGTTATCAAGTGTGGAGCACCCCCTTGAGGGACCATCAAGTAGTGTCTCCAGGAGATAAACCAACAGAACACGCAGTTTAGAGCTTTATGTTATTCAGTAAAATATTGATATTTGGCACCAGCATATGGATTATCATATCGTGGGAGGGAGGATGACAATAATGGCCATATTGAGTTTTTGGCCCAACCCTAGCTTGGATCCAATGTTTATATTTACTTTGATAATAAAGCTGCACACTGTTTTTTGTGTTTGTTTGTTTCATTTCTGTTAACCTAATTAAGTAAACAGAGCAACATGATGCCCTTATTTGATTCAGTTGAACTAAATCCTAAAAATAAAATCTACTCAGAATGGTAAATGTGACTGGTAGTTTTGCAGACACTGTAATTGGCTGTTGGAGTTTCTTCAGCATCTGAGCTAAAGTATTTCCACACCGCAACGAAACTCAGATCTAGATGAGAGTATTTGTCTAATTTCAAGTCAAAAAAATCTTGCTAGACTAATTATAAGTCCCAGTTTCCTGTTATGTGTGGGTTCAATTTTATTTGAAGATATAAAAACCAAACCAATTATCTGCCAAAAGAGACAAGTCATATTCACCTTGTAAAGTGTCTTAAAACTGAAAAGTTGTAAAAATCTCATATTCGTGCGTTTACCGTGGACCTCTGTTCAAGATATTAGTCAAAAAACATATTCAAAAATCCCATAGACTTTGAGCTGCGGGATACAGAAGTGCTAAAATGCTAGCTTACTTCCTTTTTTTTTTTTTTTTTGGAGTCATTACTGCTCTTCTGTTTGTCAGAAAGAGCTTTTCAGAAACTATTAAAGTCAGTTTGTGGCTGTGACAGGGTTTGATCCATGCAGTGCGGTATAAAACAGTATTGTCTGCATGAAAAAGAATTTTGTATGATTTCTAAGCTTCAAGTCGTGTCAATGTGCCCTCCATCTTTTTTCCGAATTCACTATTTTATAGCATCATATAGATCATAACAAAGCAGAGTGTTCACCAGTTTCTTCATGTTCTGGATCAAGTTTCATGTGGAGGGAGGTACTGCTGGGAACAAAGTAGGACTTCCCCTCCACCTCCGCTCAACTGCTGTCAGGCAGGTTCTTTCGGGGAAGTTCATTTGTTTATGCCTGATCTCTTCTAACAAACAGGTAGGTGCTTTGTTTCTGTCTGATTACATCCATGCCACAACATGTAGTTCATCCTAAGGAATAGATCAGTCATTGATTCAAGGCTCTGAATGAAGTATCCTTTAAGGCCATTTAGCACCTGTACTGTTTTACTGTGACAGTGAGAAACATTTTAATTACAATCACCCATGAAGCACCGTGAAACAAGGTATTGCAAAAGTGCTAAAATAAAGTTTTAATGACATATTTGATCATTTATGGTTTTATTCTGCTTCATTTAAGTTCTCTATAAGGCTACTAAGAGTAAAATTTAGGAAGAGAAAAGTTTAACAAAGTCTTTTTCTGCCTGCTGGCTCAATCACTTTGTTGAGCCGTACTTTATGTCAGCTTTGAAAGGCATTAAAAATATCCAAACGAGGAACACCAATCTTCCTCCTGATGGTCTGTTTTGGTTTTAAGGTCACATGGGAAGGGGTCACTTTTTCACTTTTTTAATTTAGCAGACAATAAAACAACTAAAAGTTGTAAAAGAAGGATAAAACAGGAGCTCCATCTGTGAAAATCAGATGTGTGTCATGTAAAGTCTAAAATGGCTGATGACTCTCTCTTTCTTCATTGTCTGCTCAGGGTATTTTTTAAAGGAGAAGTTTCTCATTGTCTGATTGTTTAGTGTTGTCATATTTTCTGAGAAAACCCTCATGATGTTATGTGGTTGTTTAGATCGAACTTTATCTGACATCAAAAATAGTTTGCACCAGGGTTATGTGATTATTATTTGTTTGTTCATTATATTTTTTGTTGCTTTAAATTTTCTGTGATTTGTCATGCAGTGCACCTTTTCTTTTTTGTTTTGTCTATTTAAAAAAAATAAATGTATATTTTAACTAGGGGTTAGGGTTAGCATTGTTTAGTATTCTTTGTCATGTTTTTTATTTGATTACATTTGTTGTGTTTTTAAAATATTATTAGTGTTTTGCTTTCTTTGTTGTTGTGCCCTTTTTTCTTTTTTGTTGTTCCATTTGTCTTGGTGTCATTTGTTGTTGGGTAGTTCATATTTATAGTATTTTTTCTTTGATTCGTGGCTTTAATTGTTGGTGTTGTGTTTTTTATCTGTGATTGTGTTGATTTGTCTAATGCTGTGCTTTATTTGTGGTAAAAAAAAAAACAAAACAGTTTTATTCATTTTTGTTTCTTCAAAGTAATTGTTTTGTTTTCTTTGATTTGTGGTTTTTTACTTTTTTTCTTTTTCTGTATTTTTTCATTTGTCTTGTTTTTTTTGATTGTTCTTATTTATAGTTGTTTTGTTTGATACGGCCATTAGTTGATGCTGTTGTGTTTTTTTTTAATCTCAAATTTTATCTATTGTTATGACTTAATTTCTTGTCAAAAAAATCTGTTGTTTTATTCGTTTATTCCTGCTTGTTTTTAAGTTGTCGTTATGTTGTTAGTTTTTTTTTGTAACATTTTGTATTTGTATTGTTTCTTTGTGTTTTTTTTTATTTGTTGTTGTCTTTCATAGTTTGTTGTTTTGTGTTTTGCACTCCAAGAACCTACTGACAGACACGTGTACTTTAAAGAGCACTGAGTAAGAGTTTGTCTGAATCGTCAAATCAAAATCAATTTTCCTAATTGAACAACTGTTTTGCAGAGTGATTCCCTGAAACAATCTCATGATGCGTAACAATAACGTTCCTCCTGAGTGCTGAATAATGATCTCTAAATCTCTAAAGTTTAAATGAAGAACTTTTAACTTCGGAGAGTGAGAATTTCATCTGTCGTCTCCTTCAGTCTCCAGGATCAGTCAGGATGTCTGTGACCTTGACCAGGGCTGATGGGGTCACTGTGCTCACTTTGACCGCAGACCCCCACAGTCCTTGGCCGCCATTGTGCCAAATCCTCAAAGGTCTCTGCTACAGTCCAGTCTGCTGCTCAGTGTCCCAGCCTCTGAAGAGGATCCAGGGAACCACTCAGTCAGTACTGGGGGTGAGTTAAAGCACCACATGTAATCTATTTTGGTTTTCTATGTTCAAGTGTTATCAGTGCACAACTAGTGTTTGGTTTGGACTGGAAGCCTTTCATGAGTATTGTTATGAAGATTTGCATCACTTAAACTTTTCACAGTTTTTTCACTGTAAGGTTTTAATGTGCATGCATCACTTTTCCATGCTGTTGTTCATTTTACGTGTCCATCTTTTCAGGCTGTTCAAATAATGGCTGGCCTGCTCACCATTGGCTTAGGAGCAATCCTCTACGCCAGCTACACTACTCCGTGGTATTACCTGGGCTACACCATGTATCACTTCTGGTTAGGGGGATTGGTAAGCAAGCTAACACTGATATTATTTATGCTCCTTTAACTTTCCAAAGTTACATAACCAAATTGAAAAATCAAGTGAAAATGTGTAGTATATATTAATTTCAGTTCAGTTATTTTTTTTGTAAAGGAAATGTGCACAATATTTAACATAAATGTTTCATTTTGATGCATTATACCAAAGTTAGCTTAAGGCTAATTTACATTTGTGACCCTTTGCAGGTCACAATTCAGACATGAATTTTAATTAAAAAAACACACAACACAGTGTAGCATGGTAATGTTGTAGAACAAAGTGCCATGCTAACTAGCTGCTGGACCTGCCTGATTCAATGTCTGTGATTAGGCAGAATCCATCCTGCCAAGCTCCAATCCACAACTGAGCAGCCCAAAGCGACACGGCACAATCAGTGTTTATTACAGTATGAAGAGGAACAAGCAACGAGGAAGACGACAGCAGAAGTGGCTGCACGTTTAGGGATTACCATAGATGCTAACAGCTTCAGTAGCAGCTTTTTCAATCTTAACCACATTTCCTCATTTAATGATAATGATAAACAAATAACAACACTGAAACCACTTCCCAATAGAAAGGATATTTTGCTCAATTTTGTACGTGTTTGGCAAGAGTTTGTTTTAGTAGGTGACTTTCTTTCTGTAGCCCTGTAGCATCCACCTACTACATTGTCTGATTGGCCATTGTTGCCAGATTGTTTTTACTGAAATAAGCAACCTGGTCGATAAAAACAAGCCCAAAACAAGCGACCTCCAGTTATTTTTTCTCATGTGATATATTACTTTTTAAAAAGAGAAATCTAAATTAAGTGTGTTTAATTTCCCTCTACATTGTTTCTTAATTTACTTATGCAACATCCATTTTTTTGCAGGTGGATCATCCTTTTCCCTTTACAGAAGTGAAGGGAGGGGCTACTGTTATTTATAACTCTGTTATCACTAAACAGTCTGTCTAACCTTAATTTTTGTAACCAAACAGACATAGTAAAGCTTTTATCTAAGTTTTATGTTGATCCTCTACAGCTTTATTATCATGAAAACAGTAACAGTTACATTAGAAAGAAATTTAATTCTGGCTAAAAGGATTTCTTTTCCGTGGAAACATAATTTTTGCCTCTTTTTGCAGTAAAATTTACATTTGTGTTTGAAGTGGAACCAAATAGTTTGTGTAACTTCTGAACCGAGTTTATATTGGTGGTAGAGTGAGCATGAGATCCCTCCTGGGTTGAGGGCACAACAAGCCCAAATGAACAACTGCACTTTTGGAGCAAGCCCAACAAACGCAACTAACAAGTGTCAATATTTACAAGCAGTTATCCTGTGATAAATGTGATTGCCAGAATAAATGTCCAATCACCTGCTGGATATGCTTTTGAAGGTTCTGCCCTCCTCAAACACTTTCTATGGGCTCTTTCCCAGATGGACTAGTGAGATACACTGAACGGTCCATCTGGTGTGTCAGGTTAGGGCCACGCTGTAGATCAGGCAACTCCTCAGAAAGATATGTAGATACTAAAAGGGTTAGAGGTCTCTTCACTTCACTAACTAGAAAGATTATTTGACATTCATAACTAGAAAAGCACTCAGAGAGCGCAGACCCCTGCCAAACAGCTTCAGTCCACTTTGGTGAAAATGGTTTTATCTGGCAATGTTGAAGAATCATTTAAACAATTCCTGTATCCAAATGGTGATCCAGATCAGTCCCAAAATCTAATCATTTCTTCCTTATCCCATTCCACACATTTCCTGAAAATTTCATCCAAATCCGTCCATAACTTTTCAAGTTATCTTGAACACAAACAGACAAACTAACAAACGCGGGCAAAAACAGAACCTGGATTTAAACAGAATTTAATATATAAAGCAGAGTAGTTTAAATTTATGACCACTTTGATGAAAGTGCAGGGATTTGCCCTAAGACTGGCTACTATTTTTATTTTCCTTGCAGAAAAGATCTTAATATGTACATTATACATCATCATTAAGCAGAAAAGTATCAAGATCTGAATATTTGGTTTGTATTGCCCATATCACTGTCTGAGATGTAAGTTTTTTTTTTATGTTTATATTTCTCTGCAGTTCATTTTCTTTGGTGCCATGTGCATTGTGTCTGAGAAGCACCCCAGTCCATGCATGGTGAGTGTTTCAGCTCCAACATTCTGCTGATACACTTTATTTAGTACAGATTTTTGTAGGTTGAAGTTTTTTTCTTTGTCTATACATAAAGTAAAAAAGTTTTTTCTGTATTTTCAGGTCATCATTAATGTGATTGTGAACATAGTAGGAGTTGCGTTCGCCATCACAGCCATTGTACTCTACATACTGAACTTGAGCCTGATGCGGTGGTGGGGGGACTGTGATCCTGGTCCCTATTACGATTTCCCTCGATATGACAGCGCCCGTCAGTCTCCAAGCGAGAGTCTAATCCGTGAGAAATGCTTAGAGGCTAACACAATGAATATGGTCAGTATGACAAATGTCCACATGTCAAACCAAATTCTTCAGTGCTATGGTTTTAATTAGTCTCTATCATATTTTGGTTTTATTTTATTTTTTTCAGTTAATGCAGGTTCATCAGGTATGATTTGTTCTATTTTGTGGAAATTTTCATTTTTACATGAGTTTTAGCTGTTTAGTTTTTTGTATTAATATTGTGAATGGCTTAGAGAAAGAGCTGATCAGCCTCCTTATAGATGCTACGCAAATAATAATAAGAAAAACGAAAAATGATTAAAATACTGTTGTAAGTAAGTTCATATAAAATTAAAACTTCAGTAGCTGAGATGCAATGTAAGGATAGATAATTTGTCATTCAATGTGCTTAAGACAAAAAACTAAGACTTTTGTATATAAATTTATTATTCATTTTTTAGGAAAATCCTGCTTTTTAGTGTAGTTGTTGTTAACACAAGTGTTTTTGACTTTGTAGTTATTAAAAAAGATGATTATTGTCAAAGATAATATTCGTGCATCTTCTGTTGTTTTTACTGTTGTCCAGTTAAATTTTATGATTGATTAGAAGCTTTTTTAGGGCTCTGTATTTCCTCAAACCTCCCTCTTTACAGTCTGATCTTTTTACTAAGCTATTGTATCGTAGTATATATGTATTCATACTACCCCAAAAAAGTTTGTAAACATTATTTTGGCCAATTATTTCTCCCCTGTAATAATATTAGTGGGTTTTGTATTTATTGTATGTGATTAGTCACCTTTACAAGGAGGTACAACTTGTAAGGATTGTGCATTAGTGAAGTGAGCAACACAGCTAAACTTGTGATTAGTTCCCCAGAAATGTGCCAAAACCCCCTGAAACTGAAAACTGGTGTTCTGGTACGCAGCGTGGCAGCATTATTTGGTGTCAGTCCTGATACCACTTCCGAACTTAGGACCAAGTTCCATGAGACAGGTGAATCAAAGACAGCCCATGAAGTGGACATCGCAGGAAGACAACACCCCAAGAAGTCTGATTCCTCACTGAGGAGCCTTAGACTTTCTTCACAGGAGAGAGGGGGTTTTGATACTTTTAGTTGTGTTGCTCATTCCTCAAATGCATGATCTTTACAATTGGACCTCATTGTAAAGGTGACTAATAAGGCTTTCCAATGATATAAAATACTATACCAATTGGTGCCATTAAAGGGGAAAAATAATCAACCAAAGTAGCATTTTTGAGGAGTATAGTTTGAGTTTTCTTGAGTGGAATAGAAACTACAGCACCAGTAGCACAAAAGAATTTCTCCTCAAGAAGCACTCACCTTTTTTCCCACCCCATGCTTTGCTAGACTGAAGGTATACTTGCTGTTACTGTTAACACTGTCTCTTTTTTGTCTCCTCAGGTGCTTCTGAGGGGCATCAACGCCCTCCTGATCGCTCTGTCTCTCATGGAGTTCTGTGCTGTCATGAGTTCTGTTATCTTGGGGATAAAGTCTTTGCAGAGCAGCGGGAAGAGCGAGAACAAGGTAGAGTCTGCAGTTTGTTTTTTTCCCTGTTTTTTTTTTTTTTCTTTTTTGGTCATACTATTGCTTTAGTACCTCCACCATGTGATATCTGCAAAACTCTAACCAGATAAAACAAGAGATGACGAGCAGAAGTAATGAAAGGAGTGTTGTTACAGCAGTACTGACACTTGGATAATCGCAAAATACTCTTTTGGATATTTTCATATAAAATCAATACTCCAGTGACTACTTCAACACAACGTCTATCTATGCTCATATTCCCACAGTCTTAAATATGTGTTAGAGTATGTGTGCCAAAGAGCTTTATTCTCCATGTCAATTGACACTGGAGACCCATCAGATCTGAGTATACTCAATACTCAACTTGATGACTGTAACACAAAACTCAAGCCTGTTTCTGATATTTTCATATGTGGGTTGCAGAGCATTTACTGATTTTTAGTGGACATCATTCTTACATTTCTAACCTTACTTTTACAAATGAATTTAGTGATGCAAACAATAAGTTTCACAGAAACAGTTTTCTCATCATCGTGAAAGATTTTGTCACATTTTCTTTAATATTTTTTCAAATATTTTAATTGGGCTGCATTGAATGATCTGGGTGGCCACTGTTTTAGATTGATGAGTCTCTTCTCTTTTCTATAAAACTGCACACCGTTGGGTGTATTTACTAAATGGCAAACCAGCACTCCTGCTTTTATGGACACATTTCACATAATGAAATCTTTTAATAGTGACTTTTTTGGTTAGTGCTGTGAATGTATTGCAAAGCATTCTTGCAGCGTGGACAAGGAAGTTCACTTTTATCAGCTTTTTTTTCCTGATTATGTAAAATTTATTCACAAAAAAGACAGATTGCCATTATTTCCAGAAGCTCTGCATTCCGTCTTTGGTCTGAACTCTGCATTGGACTTAACATGCTAAAACAATAATCAATAAACAATGATAAAACAATGGCAGGAAGTCACAGTGGTAGACCTTTCTAGAGGGGCTGGGGGCAAGAGCTGTTTTAGGCAGCTACTGGTGCTGTAAAGAGGAGGACAGCAAGAAGTCCAGATGATGACATTTTGTCTTTTGCATAGAACTTCTTAATCACACAGAAGAAGTGTAAAACACACTAAAAGGGACATAAAAAAAAGCACAAGATGCACTCTGTAGTGTAACTGAAGGCCAGAATGGTAAAGTTGATCAAAACTGGTCACAGACAGCTATGGCTATGCTCACACTGCAGGTCTAAATGCTCAATTCTGATTTTTTTTGTTGAAGTCTGAATTTTTTTTTTTTGCATGGTTGTCAACACAGGGGTCAAACCAGCAACCCTCAAGCTGCAATAAATGCGCACTACCTGCTGCACCACCGTGCCGCCCACAATAAGCAAACAGTCCCGTCATTCAGCTCAAGTTGTCTAACACGATTATTTCAGTTCAAAAGTCCAAGTGTCCAAAACAGCTGGATGCTTGAAGTTCGAAAACACCTCATTCATTTTGAAGTTGTCAATCAGTTCATCAAAGTCAAAGTCAAAATGCTGTAAACAGTTCATGGAATTCAAAATGTAAACAAACAAACAAACAAACTGTTAATTAGATTACGAATTGAAAATGTCAGCAATTGTTAATTATGTTTGAAGCCTACATTTTTGAGATCCTGATGAAATCAGTCCAATGTCCATTTCATACCCACAAAAACAGATATAAATGTAAATGAAAAGTCTGTGTGTGAATATACTTGCGGTTAAGAAGAGAAGGGAGTCACAGAGTCAGGAGGGGGTCTGTCCGGGTTATTCGGTGGCTCAAAGGTGTTTAAGGGCAGTTTTTGTCATCAGAGACATCAAGAACTCCCCACTGCAGACTTTCTAGGAAGCAAAAACATCTCCAGCGCAAAAAAGCAAAAACTTGTCACCCTCTCTCAGTGTCCTTGCGCACTTCTTCTTTTTTTCCTTTAATCTGGTGCAGGGATTTTTATTCTCTCAAAATTTAAGATTAATTTGGCCTAAACTCCCTCTGACTTTCTCGGGCCTCTCCTCCATGCGTCAGCTCCTTTGTCTCCCCTCACATTCACACTCAGGTCTCAGGTGCAGCAATTAGCTCTGACGTCTCTGCTGGACCAGCCCACTCCCTCGCTCCTGCTGTGCAGCAGGGTGCAGGTTTTCTCCCTGTCTGCCACAGCTCTCTAAAAGTTAATATAAAATATTCTGTTTTTGTCCTGCTGATGATATTTTTCACTTCCAGGGCCCTGATGATCCAGACCGTGAAAAACTGCTGGTGGACATCACTGATAATCCTGTAGTCTGAAAACAAATCTTTGCTTTGTGTTATTAGTGAAATGGTACTCTAATGGTATCCTGTGCATATACCACACTGTGTGCAGGCACTTATCACCTCTGGTACACTTCTTTATCTTTCCAACAAAGTTTGCATGAAATCTTTGCCCTTAAAATTAAGACTTTTTTAAAATCAAATGATGCAATGTAATATTTTGGATTTAAAATCATTATTTTTGCCTTAAAGCCAGTCCGCTACTGTTTCAATGGATGCTTCATTAATGTAGTCAAAACAAACTGTCATATATATATATATATATTTATACGTGTATACGTATATATGTATATATGTGTATATGTATATATGTATATATATGTATGTGATTGTGGGAACCACTGAAATGATAAACTGTGTCTACAGAGTGGCACAGCTTGAGTTCTGCTCCATGATGATCACATGCTTTAGATCTTTTAATGATTTTTCTACAACATAAACATTTGTGAAATAACTGAAATGGTTTGAAGCCTTTTTGTTAAACTTCTGCCATTAGACCCTTTTATATGCATATATGTTTTGCCCTATTGTTGGTGTATTTTTGCTAGTTGCCATCTTGCCTTATTTTTCCATCTCTTGTCTTTGCTTCTTTTGTTAATGAAACAGGTGAACCTTGAATTTTCTACAGGATCAATAAAACATAAACCTACTCGTCTACTTGTCTATGTGTCTGTCTGTAACCTAAAGCTTTAAGAGATTTTTTTTATTGTGTTACACATTTTATTTTTAGTTAAAAAATGGTTCTATAAGATATGGCATGTTCAGATTTTTTAATTACTCTTTTACCCAATAATGAAGGTGACTCAGGTTTCGTGTAGGTTACAAGTGGATAAATATAAGGAAAAAAAAAAAAAAAAACGACTCTTATTAAAGAAACTATGGGTCTGTGTATGTCAATGTGCCAACAGGGAAAGCAAAACATATCCCTGTGGAAAGGAGTATTAGTTTATTTAAAACATTTGGATGAAACCAAAAATAGAAGTGAACCAGCAACTTTAACAAAAATTCATATATTTAACCACCCATACACATGTACCTTTAATAAAACAAGATACAATTCAAATTTCCTGTTAAGGAGCAGGAAGAAATTCCTTATTTATCCCTACCTCCTCTCAGATAGTCATGGCTGTCTCATTTCTACAGTGACTGAATTTAAGAACGTAAGCTTTTCCCTTTATTCTGTTGCTACATAGGTATCAATACACACAAACACACACCCACACCCACACAGTATATACAGTATATATGCACTGTAGATAGATAGCTACCAAAGGTATCAATGAAAATGACTGTTTGTGCAGTTTAAGGCATATTGCAAATTCACCTGATTTTATCTGTTTATTTTGGAATCAATTTCAGAGGGGGTCATGCACTTGTTCCTAAACCCCATAAAAGAGACATTCATGAGGACTTACTCAAGAGAGCCTGCGACTGCTAGAGAGAATTTGAAGCTTCGTGGGTTGGCCTTCAATAATGTTGATCACATATTATTCCCTAACATGAATTCATTAACCTCCCTTACGTCTGCATTCTTTGGGCTTTAGCAGGTGATGACTTTTATTTGTGAGCTCTGACCTTCAGGTTATACCCTGCTGTCTTTGCCTGCGTTTTGTCTTTTCTTGGCCTTTATCAAAAGAGAATCAAAATAGGCCATCTCTTATTTCTCCATGTTCAGGCTCAAGTTTCTCTCTGGCTCTCAGATTGAGGGAACAAGTTAGGATGGTTCCTCTGCCTTCTCAGGGGACTTGTCAGACAGGTTCTATCTGGGGAAGCAAAACTGTTTTGTTTTGATTCGTCTCGACATATAACAGCTCAACTCTTTGTCTTTGTTAAACAGAACACATGTAAAAACATTTAGCACAGGGGTAAACCACTTGGGCCAATCATTGTGTGCATGGTTCTGCATGGATAATGAAGCAGCCTTTTAGCTGTTTAGTGCAGCTGTTTTTCTGAGGGATTTCAGTTCTCTGTAGACTTTCAGGGCTGTCAGCACAGAGTGATACATCTTGTGTTATACGCTCAAAAAAAAAAAATCTCTGAACTCTCTCACTCAAAAACTGTAATGGGGGAAGTGAAAACTAATGGTCCTCTGCTGTCATGCTGTGAATCACTCGGTTGAGGTTGACCATCAACAGTAGAGGGATGTTGAGGAACAACTAATAAAAAATGGTCAGTCTTCTTTAGCCCTTTAATGCCTGTTGTATCATATTTGATACATACTTTTATGATACCTCTATCTAATCATTATGATCAACAAATTACTAAAGAAACATCTGAATACAATCAGAAAAATAGTAAAAATGTCCTCAAATGGATTATCAGTTGCCAAAAACACTTAGGGCCTGTTCTAGTAAGATCCAAAATAACAGGTGCTAAATTGCGTGTGCAACCTAAAAAATTGCATGTGCTATTAGTGGCCGTGTTGCGGGCTATGAAACGCCATCCAGCTCAAAAACATGTGAATTCTAACAAGTGAACAACACGTACACATTGATTTTTCACCCATTGTTTACTTGTTGTCTACGTGTTGTCTACGTCTTGACAACACGTAGACAACACGTAAACAACATGTTAACAACGCGTTAAGGACACATTGATTTCATGTGTTTATGAGCCCTTTGGCCACTTGTCCAGTTTGAACAGGTGAGAATCATAAGTTCCCATTGGCTCCAGTATAAAATTATATATATGTATATATACATATACATATATATATGTATATATATATATATACATACATAGATATATGCTCTATTTGTACAAGGATTAGTTTCATCTGGGAACCTCTGATAATTTGTAATAATTGCAGAGGACATCTGTGTTTTTAATTCCGTGCGAATCCGTAACTTATAAAGAAGTAATTCCTGGGATAATCACCTACCATGTTTCAACACACACATTGATCCTCTGATAAAACTGATCCAGTCTGAATTGGCATCACTGTAATTTTGGGTGGTAATATTTTTTAAGACCTTGTACAAGTTCGCGAGTTTATGAGCTGGGTGGCGTTCTATAAAGGACGAGCGCGTGACTGAGGAGGGCCTTCACACTATCAAAAGCATGCTGACATGCAGGAGTCCATGTAAAATCCACTTTGGATTGCTCCTCCCAGGTGTCTGTGTACACAATCAGGTCATCTAAATATGCACTGCAGTTTGTTATTCCGGACAGGACAGTCCGGAATTCCAGCTTATAAGTTGCTGGAATGTGGACGCTGCATTACACATACCAAAGGCCATAACTGTGTACTGCAGAATGCAGTCTGGTGTTACAAACGGACGCGCCTGTTTCAGACGCACAGTCAGTGAGTGGGACTTGCCAGTATCCTTTTAGGAAATTTAACTTACCAACATATTTAGCAGAGCCCAGAGTGTCTATACAGTCTTCCGTACGAGGAAGCGGGTAGGAGTCAGGGACTGTTACTAAATTTACCTTCCGAAAGTCAGTGATAAAACGAGGAGGACCATCAGATTGCAGGTACCAGAGAGCAGGTACTCCGTTTCCTTCCTCATAAGCTCATGTTTACCGAATTTACTCGGTATGGATGTTGACGGACAGGTTTGGACCCTTTTACATCGATATCATGTTGCAACACCGTTGTGCGGGTAGGGACGTCACTAAAAAGACACTGGAAGCAATTAACCAGCTTAGTTATGTCACTTTGTTGCATACATGTTAAGTGACCTAACTGGGATGTTAACGCTTTTATCACAGCAGAGTTTGGCAACCTGGCTGTTTGATGTGAGGAGTGATGCATCTTTGATCCATCCACATCCTCAGACATGTCAGGCTCGATGGTGATGGGTGCACTGACAGCAACAACAGCAACGGTCTTCTGCAAGACAACAGGTGGAGCAGAAGCGGACTGGGGCTTGCTTACAAAATACAGCTTCAGCATGTTAACGTGGCACACGCGAGTTTTTCGTCGTCTCTCAGGAGTGGCTACAACATAATCGGTGTCACTAAAACAGTCATGAATCTCATATGGACCAGCAAATCTGGCAGAGAAGGATGAACCCGGAATTGGCAGTAAGGCCAAAACTCTGTCACCAACCTGAAAGTGGCGAAGAACAGCAGAGCGATCAAAACTTCTTGGCGGACTAGGAGGATTTGAGACACTCTCTGGCAAGGGAATTTGCACTATGCAGACGCTCGCAGAATTTACTCACAATATCTAACACATTTTCTTCACAAGAAGACTCTGAAAAGAGGAACTTTTCCTTCAAGGACTTCAAAGGGCTGCGGAGTGAGTGGCCAAAAACGCTCCACGGGGCTAAATCTGAGGGACTCTTGGACAGCCTCACGGCCAGCAAACAGAACAAACGGGACACCTTAACCCCAATTCTTACTTGTTTCTAAACAATATTTACAGAGCATCAATTTTACAGTTTGGTGCCAGCGCTCTAGTGCGCCTTGAGACTGGGGATGATAAGCGCTGGAGACAGCATGTTTTACACCTAGAGTGCTGAGGATCTGTTAAAAGAGCTTTGAATGTAAATTCGGTCTGGATTACTCAAGAAAGGCCAAATGTCGAGCAAAACTTTGTCAAGACTTTCACTACGGAGCTGGACGTAATTTTACACAGCGGGATTGCTTCAGGGTAGCAAGTGGCCTCACACATAAGGGTGAGTAAATACTGATGCCCATTGCGGTAGTGGACCCACACAGTCCATTATCAGACGCTCAAAGGGCTCTCCCACTGGAGGGATGGGATGGAGCGGAGCTGATGGGATAACTTAGTTAGGCTTCCCTGATATTTGGCAGACATGGCAACCTTTACAGAAACGAGTGATGTCTGATTTTAAACCCGGCCAATAGAAATGTTTTAGGACTAGCTGGTAGGTCTTATTTACACCCAGATGCCCTGACCATTTACTCTCATGAGCTACTGACATTACATGCTGACGATAAACAGTGGGAACTACAAAACAGTATCCCAATCAAAATCACTCATAGAAGGAGGAGACCATTTACGCACCAAGGCCTTATTTTCAATTAAATAGGCAACTTTCTCACCACTTGCTTTGTCTGCACTTGCGAAACAGCTCTTCAATGTGGGATCCATCCTCTGCGCAGTGCTGAGGCATTCACTGCTCACCAGCAGAGTCGGCCCATCCGGAGTTGACGAGTCTGAGCTCGCTGTGCGCACCTGCTCAAGTAGCTTGAACAGTTGGAGGCGCGTCAAATCCCTCCGGCTCACAGTCCACCACCTTCCCCTCTGAAAGAGCTGACATCAAAACACTATCAGCGAGCAAATTTCGCTCTTGAGCACGGGTAATTGCACACATTGGAAACCATTTTGAATCATCTACCTTACCGCTGTCTGTACGCTGAGGGAAATCCACCACTTCCAGCGCAGGGGTCACTTTACCACCAGCTACATCATTACCCATTAGCAGTACAACCCCTTCAATAGGCAAAGCAGGACAGACAGCAATGAGAAAGAAACCACCGACCAGTTTAGACTCTATGTACACGCGGTGCACAGGCCTCAGGATGTAACCCATTTCAATGCCCTGTAGTACCACACCATAACCACATGATGACTGATTGGAAAAAGGGAAGTGGCCAGTATAACAGACAGACTGTCGACGACACAGAACCATCAAAGATAAATGGTTTGAAACATGGATCGGGTTTCCCTGGGCAGACAGGAACAGAATTGGGACAGATGTTACATTTAATAAGGCCAGTACTTTTTGGCTGAGAGCCATTACTGTTATTCTGTTCTTTTCTTTTTAATACAGGGCAAGCAGTGATGAGATGTCCACTTTTGTGACAATAACAGCACTTTCTCTCTTCTTTCTTGATAGTGGACAATTTTTGCTGCGTGTTCTGAGCACGGGGCTTTTCAACAGAGCCTGTCTGAAACACTGATTTATGCGTAATTGAGAGAAGACACTTTCTGCTCATTAATATACACTACAATGTGCTCAGGCAGGCACTTCTTAAATTCCTCTAGCAAAATGAGCTCTTTAAGTTTATCAAAATCATCAGCTTAAGACGCTACACACCATTTTTCAAAACGGGTTGCCTTTTCCTAGCGAACTCACTGTAGGTCTTATTAGGGGCCTTTTGTGGTGTTGAAACCTCCCGGTAGGCCTCGGGGATTAACTCATAAGCCCTCAGTACTGCAGGTTTTACATTTTCATAATTTAGACTGTCCTCTAAGGACAGTGCTGCCATGGCCTCTTGAGCCCTACCGCATAATCTGCACTGAAGCAAAAGAGGCCACATTTCACCTGGCCACTGGAGCGCAGACGCAATGTGCTCAAAAGCAGAAAAATAACTTCTACTACTTTACTTTACGTCTACTTTAGTCTCTCTAAAAGGAGGAACTAACGTGATATGCTTACCTATGTCAAAACTGTCACGAGGTGAGGAGGTGGAAGGGGAGGACAACCCCGCAAAAGCAGTTGCACCCGGTGCAGGAGCTTCCCTTTTCCGGGAGTCCAGCTCCAGCTGACGGAGACGGACTGCTGTGTCAGCCTCAATCTCCAGCTTCCTGATCTCCAGCCGGAACTGCAGCTGCGCCTGCCGGCTTTCGGCTTTTTCTTGAGCCTCCATTTTAATTCGGGCCAGTTTCATCTTGAGCCTTGCGTCCTCTCTCGGACCAGAGCTCACAGAAGACATGGGGTTGTAGTGAGGGAGAGTGAAGGGAGTTTTGGCACACTCTCCTCCTCGGGCTGCCGTAGCTCAGCGGCATCCACCAGTGGTGACACGTCCACAGGTCCGTGGCTACCCGCCCCATCAGACCCAGGCTCATGTGCAGCTGCTCCATGTTGCACCGGTAATATTATAAGCCCTAATTCCACCAACTTACCTATGACTAACTCTTTAAGTTCCCTCTTAAGAATCGGTTTAGTGAATTTAAGGTCAAAATAGACAGCAAATTGTATCAAATCGTCTTTCCGACAACGATCCAGCGAAGGACCCCCAAGGAAGTTATTTAGGTCAAAAGACGACATTTTATGACCTAAAAGCCCCCATTTATGTTGCGACCCAGCTAGGCTAGGAGGGAAGCAACATAAAAACCAGATTTAAATGGTTTTAAATTAAAGTTATTTATTAATAAACGCAAGGAAATAAATTTACAAAATGAGGTCGAGAAAAGGGCAAACAAGAAAAAAAAACTAGAAACTAAAAGGCTTTCAAACTAAATGGCAGGCTAAAAAATAAAACTATTTAGACCTATACACAAACTAGGTTAAACCAGCCTAAAGTTAAACAAAGATAAACAAAGAACAATTAAACCACCACCCTTTTCTTGACAAGGCCTCCGAATAATACACATAACACGATTTTCTCTAATGAAGTTTCTCTCTCTGGCTGCATGCAGGCTCTGCTGAAAATATATCATCAAGAAAACATCCATAGGTAGGTCCACTACATGAACATGCACACAGTTACACAGACGCTGTCTGCAGAGTGAGCTCTGTGTATCATTCATAAATGTGTTTTTCTTACATGGATGATACTGTTTATGTTTCATTGAATAAATTGAGTTTATGGCCATTTGAGAAAGTCGATTCATGGGAAAATGCCATACACAATGAACAAAGTGCAGCATGGTCCCTAAAGAAAACAGTAACTTTATTGCAAATATATCATCATTCTTTCTTGTTCTTTCAAGTTAAATATTGTCATGTTATGCCATAAAAGTAGATAGATTATTTTTCAGGCATGTCCTTTCGAAAACATCTTACTGGTCATATGTGAAGTAAGCAGTGCTTGTACCCTGGCAGTCAAACCACAGCTTAGAGTTCCTAAAAAGAAAAAAACACTGCAAAGGAAAGGAACAATAAATTATCGTAAAACCTCAGAACACAGACCCCAACATCTGCATGTTTGAGACTGATAGGATTGTTGAGCGATGCCTTTGGCTTTCTGTTTACTTTGCCCGGTGGAAGGACTTGAACACACTCAGGGACTGACTCACTCTGCTCTGAAAACACACCACAGACTGTGTCTGACTTTTGAGCTTCAACCGTCTGATGATTTGTAAAACTTTGTCTCAGCCAAGGATGCAGTCGCTGAACTGATCACCTAAATAACCTGAGAAATCTGTCGTTCTGTGCTGTAGGTATGGGAGCGGATCACAGTCGGAGCATGTTATCTGAGCAATGTAAAATCCTGCGAGCTCTTTGCTCTGTTTTCCTGAAGTTGAAGCTGGAGTCAAGTTTAACCACAGCATTTGGGGTAAGAACTTTTAATGTACTTATATCCCCATAAATAAAATTAACTGATTGTGTTCATAGATGTTTTTACCATCAGGCAAGGAAGGCAGTTCCCTGGGCCCTTGTGCTCCATGGGACCTCAGTCTAAAGGAAAACATTAAATATGAAGACCAGGTTTATCAAAAGATACCATAATTACCATAATTTTCTCTTATGATAACTTAAAAATGGTTGTAGTTACTTTACTTGGTTTCATTACTTTGATACCAAGATGCTGTGGTGCCTCCAGTGTCTACTTAATGTTGGCTGCAGGAAAACAAAGTGTCATGATTGTTTACAAGGATTAGACGAATTTACAGCTTAAATAAACATATTTACTGCCTGGTTCAACAAAAGGCTTCAGTCTGATTTTTAATATGCCTAAAGACTCTAAATGTATATTGTACCTGTTTTTGTTTTATTAAGAGTTCTGATTTTTAACAGTTAGGGATGTAAATGGCATGGCTACAAGCCAGACAAGCTTTTTTATTTTTCATATAAAAAATGACTTTCAGAAATTTCTGATAGGGTCAATTTATAAAGAAACTAGAAAAGCACTTGGAGAGTACAGACCTCCACCAAGATTCTGGATCACCATGCACTCCAATATGACGGCCCATGTCTGTCCATGTGGAGAACTCCTCTGCCAGCATTGCAAGGGAAGCTGGGTAATGTAGTGACATAGGCTTGAAAAACGTTGACGTGAGTTTACAAATAAACTACAATACTCATAATGACGTCAAGGGGGCAGAACCGTCAGAGCAGCCGAAGAGAAATGAATGGGATTTGCCATTATAAACTTCAATGTTTTTCTGTGATGTCAATCCGGATCGGATCCAGATGAAATTAACCGTGATGATAGAGGTATATTATGTATTATCCTCTAAATGTTGAAGCCAATCCATCAAGTTTTGTCAGAGACATGATTTTTTAAAATACGGCCCAATGTCAATGTCAATGTCTAGACAAAAATGTAACAAATGTAATGGCTTCTTCCTTGGACCAAACCACACCTCTGGTAAAATTTTTCATGTATATCCATCCAGTAGTTTTTGCGTAATCTTGCTAACAGACAAACAAACAAACAAACACACAGACAGACCCGGGTGAAAATATAACTTCCTTGGCAGAGGTAAAAAAGACAACATGCTAACTGATGACTTTTTGATGAGTTTTCATGATTAAAAAAGCCAAAAAATTGTCATTTTTTTACTCACAAAATGACTCCCTTGAATCATTTTGTGAGTAAAAAAATGACAGCATTTTTTGATTTTGTCAATTTGAAGAAAAAAAATCATTTAAATTTATGTCTTTCTGGTCAGTTTTCAGTGAAAAAAAAAGTCAAAAACTCACTCTTTGTGTCAGTAGGTTGATCCAAAGTTCAGTTGAGAGGGCGTTATAGTATGTCCGCAGCCACAGATTGTCTCCTGCAACATTCCCAAGCCACCTATGATAATCAGACAGGTGACATCACATGACTTCCTCCAGTTCTTTCTACAGTCAATGATTATAACAGTAACAAATTAAAAGCTACTAAGTTACTGCTAATACACCACCTGGGAACCACTGTTTACATTATATGTTGAACAATGCTTATGTAACCATGACAACAACCCACCCAGGACAATCTGTAACTCAGTAACTAAGCATTATAACATATAAGTATCATAACTGTTTTAGAAAGTGTAATCCTTCACTTCACTGTTACTCAGAAAAGTAATAATATTTTCAGTAATATGTGAAAAGTAAAACTAGTTGATTATGATGGATAATTTTAAAATTGTTCTCAATTGTTAAAGCATGTATTTTTACTGTACACTGTCAAAATTGCACGAATAGTTTGGCAATGTTTGACCAAATGTGTCCAAATAGTACAAAAAAATGTAGACAGTGCTCTCTCTTTTGGATAAAACAATGACCGTTAAGTCTCTGTACTCCAAAACCCTCTAAAAATGACCCAAAATAATTTCAATCAATCAATCAATCTTTATTTGTATAGCGCCAATTCATAACAAGTGTTATCTCAAGACACTTTACAATAGAGCACAAAGCTCTTCATATTATGGATACACATATATGCATAGATACATATATACATATAAAAATACACATATACATATATATACAAATATATACATCCAACACCCAACATGAATCCATATAGCCAATCATGAATCCCTCCATCATGGCGGCAAGAAAAAACCTTCTGTTAAGCAGCAGGAAATCTTGAATGTGGACCCCAGTCTCATGATGAACAGCAAATCCACACAATGCTGTGTTGGGTGTGTGAGCAAAGGGAGGGAGGTAAGTGGAGACAAGTGGACTAAAGTAAGAACTAAAGCTAGAGACAGATCAATGGACCAATCATAGACCTGTCGTCATCAAATTTGTTTCTGCTGCAAACAAATTTATTAGAGGAGGGTCCTCATGTCTGTGTGGTTGTGGTGAAAAATTTATAGAAGTATAATCAATAAAAGTCTTACTGGAAGTAAGAATTTATGGTAGTGATGAACTCATGGGTGCCCAGACCACAAGTGCATCCCTACCATATTTGTCTCCGTTAAGTATAAATGTATTAATGGTAGACCTCTTGAGATGTGACACCTCATTTTCAGGAGGGATCTCATGTCCATGTGGAGCTAGAGATAGTTACTATAATATATACTATAATTTGTTCACATGTTCTGATTGTTTTCAGCAAAATGAGGAATGATGAAATGAGGGCCTCTGCCTGGAGTCTACAAACACAAAACCAGCCCCTGGTAATATTGCACAGTGAAAGTGAATTGTTTTGAATCTTTTACAGACTCTACAGATCATGGTGGGTCTATTCAACATGGGACTCGGTGCAGGGCGAACAAGCTTAGCTCCTGGAGATTTTGCCAGTTTGGGAGCTGCGTACTGGCTGGGTGCTGTGGTAAAACCATATTCTGGCTTGAAATCATATTTGTGTTATTAGTCGTGCTTGATTGCTGTGCTAAGTGGATCTTTTATTTCTGGTGTTGTCAATGTTTTTATTATTTCATAAAGAGACTGCTTTCCTTTAAACCTTTATTTAGCCGGGATTGTCCCACTGAATATGAGATCTTTTTATAAGGGAGACCTGAACAAGACATGTAGTTTCAACAGAAAAACTCATTTAGTAAACAGAATATTCTTGAGACCAAGGAGAGCAAAATGTCTGATGGTAACATTCCCCTGTTCATTATTAAATGATTTCTGCATACTGAAACAATCTTTCTGGTAATCTCTCATCAGTTTATTGTGACTGGAATACTGTCCATTTTGGCAGGACACTTCCCTGCTCGTGTTCTGGTAAGTAATAGTAATTTTTTTAAAATGATACCCTCAAAAATGTACCTAGTATATGCTCATATATCCAGATATCAAATCAGCCAATTACATGGCAGTAACCAGTGCATTTAGGCATATATAGAGACATGGTCATTATGATCAGCTAAAGTTCAAACTGATCATCGGATTGGGGAAGAAATGTGACTGATGTTACTTCGAATGTGCCTGGGTTGAGACTGTCTGGGTATTTCAGAAACTGCTCATCTGCAAAGATTTTCACACATAACTATGTTTAGGATACGGTGTTTGATGAGTGCAAGCGGCCTTCAACGGTTCAATGTAGTTCAATGTGAGGAAAACACATGCAAGAGCGGAAACACAGCAAAACCAAGAATAACAACAGAAATGTGTGTAGGAGAGACAGACGAGAGAGACTGTGGAAAAGCCAGCTGCCCCTTTGTTTTCCGTGGTCAAATCTGCTGCTCCTAAAGTTGAAGTTCTCGTGTTTTAACCGACAGGATGCTGGACTTTTTCATGTTCCTGTTTTTGTTGCCTGGTCTGATGAGTCTCAGTTTCTGCTGCAGCTTGTGTGGTCAGAATTTGGCTTAAAAAACATGAAAATCGGACAGACCACTAACAACAATAACATGTTCTTAGTCACCTACATCTCCTTTCTCACCCATTCTGAATGCAAAGAAGTAATGGTTGCTACCATATGGATGATTGATTAGATGTTTGCATTCAATAGTAAAAAGGGAGACTGTGATGTTGTCCTGGATATTAAATCTAATTTACATAATCCCACACATGCAAAGCTTCTTGGCCTTATTAGAGAATTACATAAAATTCTGTGCTTACAGACTGTTCAAATATCACCCTGAGGGTATCTCTTTTTTCAGGTGGGCTTCACTGTGTTCATGAACATTGCTGCAGCCATCTTTGCCATCACAGGCATCGTGCTGTACGTTATCGACCTGCAGAACTCCTCCCTCCTCTGGTTGTGTGATCGCAGCAGAATAACGACTGATCATTTTGACGACGACAGCTGCAGGAGTGTGGCACTGCAGGCACAGGCAAGCATTTTCAGAGAGTACAACTCAAAAATAGTCTCCTCCAGGCTCACATCCCTGCCTTCAAGTGAAGACACAGTTGGCGGTGGAAACTCAACAAGATCAGGGTTAACTACTCCAAACAGTGCCAAACTGTGCTGAACCAAACCAGACCAAATGATTGAGCTGTTTCAGTTATTGTCTCTGTATGATCTTTGTTTCATTTGATAAGATTTGCTTCCTAATTTTCAACCCGTACAGATTTTGCTGATGTCCATGGACTTCACGATGATCACTCTGGCTTTGCCGCAGCTCCTTGTCAGTGTCGTTCTCTCTATTGTGGGCATCAAAACCTTGATAATTGGGACAAGAATGGCAGAGGTATGACTCAAAAACAATGCACAGGTGTAGACTTTTACTCAACAGCTGGGTGTGATTTCAGGACACCAGAGTTAAGCATAAAACAAGAGAACGCAGCACAGATAGAGGCCATAAGAACAAAAAAACAAAGCAAGGAGACTTACTTTTGACATCATAGAGAAATTGTGTTCAAACTTATGTGTAAAATATTATCATATAATAAAATGGGCATTTGAATTTCTTCTTCATTGTTTAGTGTCTGTAGTTGTACATTCAAATTAAGCCATATTCTGACAATACCTTAATTTTCTGTTTTCAAACAGGACAAAGAAGAGGATCAGCTGCAGTGAGGAAGTCCTCCAACCAGCCCTGGAGCTTAAAATCATTTCAACACATGATGAATTGTATTGAACGAGCAGCTCATTATTTTCTTATTTAGCTTTGATACACACATAAGAAATAAGATGATAGTAAAATTAAAATTGCTTTGCCCCTCAAGGAAACCTGTTCTAATACCTGCTTCATCAATATATCTGCAAAGAATTTTTTTGACTGAATCTCCTGTAATAAAGAATATTTTACATGGTTGAAAAAGAAAAGCTCCAGAAGATACTATTGTTTTGTTTCATTTCAGTTTTATGCCATATTTTTTTATTTGTGTGTGTTTTTTCCCATTTACTTGAACTTAGGTTGATTTCTCATAATGTCACAAGAGTCCTGTTAGATGTTACTAAAATAAGTTAACGTGTGTCTTCCATGGCTGCCTTAAACATGGGGAAAACATTATGGGGTCCATAAAAAAAGACAAATCACCATTACCATTGACACAAAATGAGTAATTGTACTAAAAAAAGGCTGTGATGTTGAGGTCGTAGGTGTGCATGGGGAACTCATCTGTAAGGCTGGAAATGCTGGACCGTGGGATCGCACCCACTATCCCAGGACAGGCAGGAAAGTCAGGGTGCTAAGAAAAGAGGAGAATACGATAGAGTGAACTACCACATTTGAGCTCAAGAGTAACTTGTCAAACTTTAAAAAAGGACAAGCCAACTTTTTTAAAGTTTTCATGTCTTGCCTCACTCCCCGGTCCATGACAAGCAGATAGACACCATTCTTTTAACTGTGTGTGCAGTAACAAGAAAGAGACAGCCAAAGTTCGCCCACTGCTAATTAGCTTAGCGCAAACACTTGGAGTCAATGGATAGCGTTAGCCTGCCTCTGCCTACAATCGTCAGATTAACTCTGCAGCAACTCTAAATGGTCCTGTGTGCTTGTTGTGACTTGTTTTTTTCCCACGTTATGTTTCATTACGTTATCGTCTACTTATATCTCATCTTCTTCTACTCATGGACAGAGGTTTTGTTTTGTTGACCTACTTACAAGAACATTGCAGTGGTTGCACTAGAGATGTGATGTTCGTGAACGAGTTGAGTTTTTTAAACTATTTTTTTAAGTGAACGATGAGAACTGATTCACAGTTGTGAGTGAGTCGTTTGTTTATGAGCGATTTTTAATTGCAAATAGCCTGCAAAAAAAACATTTCCTAAAAACACGCATTCACTGACATGGTCACAAGTGTGTGGACTTCATTATTTTTTAAAAAAGGAGGCAGGAAAACTATCGTATTCAAAAATACTGGCTAGGGATGCTAACCTTCCAGATGGAGTTGCCTGTTCATGTTATAACACAAACATGATTATACATTTTTCACCCATGAAGTTGTGGTCAGGGACTGCCTTCGCTCACAAGCTAATAAAATTAATCATGTAAAATTTACTTTTGAATCAGTTAAAATGATTCAATCCAGTACCTGACTGATAAATCTGTAAGAATTCACCAGCACATGATTGCCTGGCCCACTGCAAAAGTGGACAGATAATATGTTAAATTTGTAAAGCGCCTGAAATTTAAAACAAATAAATAAAAAGTTAGAAATGCTGAAATGTGATCATTATAAATTTTACTTTACCTTTGGATGTATGTAGTTACAATGACTTAATGAGCTGTTATCATGCTTTTTTGAATCTATTGTGCCCCCTAGTGTTTAAATTTAGAGCACTTCTATGAACAAGACAAAAAGTCTACAGGACTTCTCCGTCTCCCCCTCTTTGTGGTGCCAGTAGCTGCCTGAAATAGCTTGTCTCAAGTAGGCCTACCAGTGTGATGTCACACCATTGTTTCGTCAGCAGTTTAAATGGTACAATGAATGCAGAGTTGTTGACAACATTGACATACAGTTTTTGTTGACTTACTTACAAGCACATCTGTGGTGGTTTGTGCATGCCCCCCTGCAGTTTAGTATCATATGTCTTTTGAAAATTACATAAAGTGAGTTTATCTGATGGCTGTAGGCAGAAGCAGGCCAACATTTCCCATTGACTCCCATTTTTTTGAGGTGAGGTAAGTTGCAGTGGGCGAGCTCTTCTTTATCACTGCACCCAGAGTCTAAAGAATAGTGTCTATCTGCTTGTCATGGACACAGGAATGAGGCAAGACAGGAATAGAAAAAAATGTTGGCGTATCCCTTTAATAACCAGAGTGCTGTTATAATTTCCCCTGGGATGGCAGTATAACCCTTTGAATTGTTTATTTTTTATAACATTCTTCTGCATGAGGGATAACGAATATTACACAATATTTATTAGTGCAAATGTTTGTAATTCCCATAGTAAAATGAAGTGTATCTTAAATAACGTGATTTATGAGGGAGAATATGTGAAAGTGTGACAAATGGCCCCAGTCTCCCCTATCTCCCGACAGGACTATCTCTTAAAACGAGTTTCATTTCTTGTTTTAGGTCATGTCAGCTGCTTTACTTTGAGCTTACTGAGCCTTTTATCTTGAAATGATGAAGCAGGAAGTGGAAATCAGAGTTACTCGTCTGCCTTAAATCTTCGTCAACAATAGACTGAGTCACTGAGAGGGAACCTGTCGACACGAACCAGGTGAGTCTTTCGAAACACCTTAAACTTGGAGCAGTTTTGACGATATGAAGGTGTTAATGAGAAGAGAGAAAGGGGATTAAGATGGGAAAGACGAGGAAGTGCCGCTCCCTGCTACACTGTAACGACTGTAGCTGAATAAACATGAACAGCCTTTAGCTCCAGTCATGTTCATGTAGCTTCAGTTACCTCTGTGTGTTTGGTAAAAAAAGAATATTTCAAGTTTCTGACGTCTCTTCTTGCTCTTTTACTGGCAGATTTTACTCACTTTGCGCTCCAGTTATGAACCTTATCACCTCCTTTTGGTCTTACTACCCTGACAATTGTTGCAGCTTTAATCGGCCATGTTTGGCGCAGCAATTAAATACTTTACTGACACTGCCATCGTCTTAACACTAAACAGAAAATGTCTTTATTAAAAGCAAAATATCATGCATTGACATAATTTTCTGCTTTCACTAAACTATTTTTTCACCTACATCTAAATGAATTATTGATATCAAATAGAGATGTAGCATATTATCAATATTATATTGGTAAAAAAGATATATGCCTAAAATGCTCAATATCTGTATTTGCCAATATTTACATTTCTGCCCTTATATACAGCTGGTACATCAGCCTTAGGCCTACATATCTACCATATACATCCTTTATATTGGGTGTAATACAATACACAAATGTGTAATTATGCTCACCTTCAGTATAAAGATCAAGAGATTCATCTGTTCAGAGGGAATCGGTTTTTTTATTTTAACCCTGTTTCTTACCCAATTAGACTTGCCCACTGAAAGCAAAAAGGCAATTTTGTCGGGTAAAGACATTGCCTTCTTGACAACAAAAATATCAGTATCATTGATAATGAGTTTGGAATGATGGCATGACGCATGTATGCAAAAATCCAATACTGTGCACCTGTAATATCAAATACTCATTCATTTTTTCAAAAGATTTTAACTCTCTGTATAACAGTTTTTGTCATTATGCCACCATGTAAAAAAAAAGAAAGAAATGCAAAGTAGGTTATTTTTTATTTGTATTATCATAGCCAAAGATAGTTCAGTGATTGTACACTGACTTATATGCATTATAATTTTCTGCGTAGTGTCAAATATTCACACCCATACCACTCGGCATAAAAAATGTGCTTTTTATAAGGTATCTATAAAAATATTGCACAGCGATATCATTTTAATGCTTGAATTTTAAACAAACTTTAGTCCAAATCATGTACATCAAATATCCATTTATTCATGAATATTTTTAACCTTTAAATTCCAGGTTTTTGTCATAATGCTGCCATGTTTTGAAATGAAAAAAAAATAAAACAGAAGAAGTAAATAATTAGCTGCATTATAAATTTAAAGTTTTTTTGTACATTGTGATATGTCAGTGATTAGCTGCAAACACTCATTTTTATGTATTATCATTTTCTGCATAGTTTCAAATATTCACACACTGCTAATATCCAACTATTTTAGGCTGGATTTTTTTTTAACTGAAATCAAATCAAATATTGATAAATTTTCAAAGATTATAGCCCTTAAAATGTCAGGTTTTTGTCATGATGCTGCCGTGTTTTTAGATTAAAAAAAAAATAGAGAAATATTATATACTATACTCTATGCAAAGTAGATTTTTTTTTGTTTTGGATCATTACAGCCTGGGAAATGTCAATGATTAGCAGCAACACTGATTTTTATGCATACAATTTTCTGTGCAGTGCCAATTCCTGACATTCATCTAAGCACAAAAATTGTGCTTTTCAAGCTATAAAAATATACACATACATATGTAAAAACCATATATATGCACACGTGCATCCAGAGATGTAACCATCCAGGCAGAGACAAAGGAACCAAAAATAAGAATTTTTTGTAGTGACTAACCCATGGATGCCCAGATCATAAATCTGCTCTCACTGAACAGCACAAAGTAACTAGCATCTTGCTTAGGCTACCTATCAGGCTTGATATTTGTACTTTAATGTGATATAAAGGCTGCGGTGGCCACCTCAACTTGTTAAATTTAGTTGCTGAAATGTGTTTTCTCATTCATATCTCATTCTGTGGCCAAATGAAAAAAGGGTTAAAAAAATCCCCCTTCTGTGCCTCAGCTGAAAATTCAACTTCTCAGATGTCTTTCTGTCTTTCCTTTACTTCATAACTCTGGCTTTGTACTCAGCTGCTGCATGCTACTCTTTGGCTCTTTACTTAGACGTCCTTCTCCTAGTTCCTGTTGGCATAGTTTAGTGCACACAAACAGACAGGGTACTTTCCAGGCTCAGAGGACAAACAGCATTTTGACACATTATCTCAAAGAGAAGTGGAGGCACAAGTTTAACTGCTCAAAATGTTGCAACAACCTCGGCGTAGGTGCAGAGTAGATTTGCAGCAGAAATATAAACCAGGGTTAATGAATTTCATGGTTGCTTTTAGATTTCAGCATCCCCATCTCCGGACACTGCATTCCAGGTGAGAGCCATGTCTGTCAACGTTGTGAAAGACAAAGGAGTGACTGTGATCACAGTGACAGCGGACAAAACCAGCATGCTCCCCCCGCTGTGTCAGGTCCTCAAAGCTCTCTGCTACAGTCCCATGTGCTGCTCCGTGAACAGAGGGATGGTGCAGACCAGCGTGACTTCAGCCCTCGGGGTAAGACAGTTGATTGATACTCATATAATGTTTATTTCCACCATTTAATATGTTTTTCATGACGTGTGCTGTTGACCTCTTGACCAGGTCACCTTTGTGAAAGAGATCTTGATCTCAGTGGGTCTTTTATCTGGTTAAATAAAGGTTAAATAAAAATAAAATACTGTTTATGTCCAGGGGTGCATCCAGATAGGTGGCCGTAGCTGGCATTGGGCCCCAATTAAAATCTAATTTGCCATCTTAGGTGCAGCCCCAAACTCCATCAATGATTGGCACTTCTCTTGTTGGAGATGAAACATTGTAAGTTTAGTTTAGTTTAGGGCTTCATTTCATTCTGTCATTAAATAAAACATTCAAAACAACCAAAAAAAAAGTCTCAAACGTGAATAAAAAGAAGCAGAAAGAAGAAAAATCTTACAGAACCTGCCCCTCTCTCACAAGATATTAATTGACTGAAGACATAATACAAATCAACAAAAGCTGCAGGCCAACATGCCTTTTACACTTCATAATTTCTTATTTTCAAAAACAAACAAAAAAAACAAACAAAAAAAATCAGTTTTATTCAAGTTTTGCCACAAAACAAACATAGCAGGACTTAGATTAACACATTTCCCTATATTTACTCAAAATACTGACTCTGATACTCTTTTTAAAGACAAAATTTGATTGAACTTCTTTGGTTTCTGTGTTCAGATTTTTCCATAAACTCATTCCTCTTGCTGTAACGCAGCCCTCCTTCAGTTTAGTTCTGCTTTTTAGTGCTTGATACGTTGCCACTTTGATATAGGATTTAAAAGCATGCATTTAATACTTTATTTTCAGATAGAATATATAAACCTAATTCATTTATATATGTGCTCGCAGCCGTCATACCACCCCTCTGTAAGTCAGTCTACCAGCTGTAAAAATCTTATGCTATTAAGTGAGTGTTTTATTGTTTTGAATCTTCACAGGTTATTCAGATCATGGTGGGTCTGTTCAACATTGGGCTTGGGCCAGGGCGAATCAGCTTCCACCCTGAGGATTTTTCTCATTTGGGGGTTGCTTACTGGCTGGGTGGAGTGGTAAGTTGGTTAGATTTGTTTCACACTTTCATGGAGTCATACCTCTTTCACATCAGCTCTGCTCCTGTGAAAATTTCCTGACACTTTTCAAGCTGATGAGATGCTTGAGTACAAATGTCAGATTTGTTAAATTCTCGTTGAACGTAAATGCAAGACAGTGTTCTTGCAGATGTGGAAACCCAAAACAATCTTTTCCTTGGCTAATAAACTAGTGGATTTTTTTATTATACCAGTTCAGTAACATGCATAATCACGTTAAACTCTGAATTTAAACATTACCAGAGGTAAATACAAGCTCCACAGCTCTATAAATAACCATAGATTGACTCAAATAGGTATGACTGAGCTAGAATAGTTGTTTATCTCTCTTTGTAGCCCTGCGATTGACTGGTGAACAGTGCAGGGTGTACCCCAGCTCTCGCCAGCTGGGATAGGCTCTAGCCCCCATGTGGTATTCATAATAGATGGATGGATGGTTTACTCTTTCAGTCTTGTAAAAAAAAGTGTTTTAAGTGAAATTAAGTACTAATACATAAAATAAAAATTATTCATGTTGTCCTTTCTTCAGTTTCTTTTCTCTGGACTTGTCTCTGTCATTGCTGGCCAGTTTCCCTCATCTTGCTCGGTGAGTAGAATCTAAGCCTCTTTAAAATGTCTTCTCCTTTACAGCATATCTTATGTTTCCCCAGTTTGCCCTACATGTTTGTTTTGAAGAATCATATTGTGTCCATATTGTATTGAAACAAAATGCCTAACATTTGAAAACAGTTGCACTTTGTTCTGTGGTTGTGAATCAGTTGAATGATAAACTGTTTTTCCTCAGATGAGTTTTGCAGTCTCCATCAACATAGTGGGGGCCATCTTTTCCATTGTTGGAATTGTGATGTACAGCATTGACATGAAAGACGTCAACACCTTCAGTTATTGTGGCTGGGAACTTCATGATTCTCAGTGTGATTATATGGAAAGCTTCTACAAGGTGAGAAAACTTTTGACCATATTATACTTAGAAACCCCAATTTCAATGATCTGGGATGCTGTGTAGAATGTAAACAACAGAATACAATGATTTACAAATCCCTTTTGACCTATATTTAGCTGGATACACTATAAAGACAAGACGTTAATGTTCAAACAGATAAATTTCATTGTTTTTTGCAAATATTCACTCATATTTCATTTAATGCCTGGGGCAGGGCCAACAAAAGAGTGGGAAAATTGAGTAATGCTCATAAAACATTTCACAAGTGAACAGGTTAACTGGAAACAGGCGAGTTTCATGATTGGATATAAAAAGAGCATCCATGAAAGGCTCAGTTGTTGACAAGCAAGGATTGGGTGAGGCTCACCACTTTGTGAACATCTGTATGAGCAAGTAATCTCAACAGTTTAAGAACAGCGTCTGTCAATAAACAATTGCAAGAAATATAGGGATTTCATCATCTGCAGTGAATAATATCAAAAGGTTTAGAGAATCTGGAGAAATCTCTGCACATAAACATGTAAGTGAAAGAGTCCAAGTACTAGACCAGCCTGCCCGAAGTCCAGACCTGCCTCCTTCTGAAAATGTGTGAGGCCAGCATTATGAGGCACAAAATACAACAACAGATACCCCAAACTGTTTCGCAGCTGAAGTTGTTATTCAAACAAGAATGGGAAAAAATTCCACCTCCAAAGCTTCAACAACCAGTTTCCTCCATTCCCAAATGCTTATTGAGTGATGTTAAAGGAAAGGTGATGCAATACAGAGGTAAACCCTCCCCTGTCCCAGCTCTTTTGGAATGTGTTGCAGGCATTAAATTCAACACAAGTGAATATTTGCAAAATTAAGCAAACCAAAAAAACAATGAGGTTTATCAGTTTGAACATTAAATATCTTGTCTTTATTTATTTATTTAATAGGGACAGTGCACATTAATGAACATCTACTCGGAAAACAATAGATGTAAATATGCCGGATTATAGCATAACTGCAAATTTACATCCGCAGTCCCTAAGCAGGTAACACAAAAAACATGATGCCAAAGACACCACACATACAAAAGCAGGACATAGAACAGGACAATAGATCATAATAAGAGCACATCACAAGACAATTCATGTCTGAGACCCTAGAAGTTAATGGTTACAGGACTGGTTTGCTTTCAGCCACTGCTTTACATGTGTCTTTGTAGTGTATTCAACTGAATTTAGGTTTAAAAGAATTTGCAAGTCATTATGTTCTTATTAACATTTTACACAATGTCCCAACTTCATTGGAATCTAAATAAATCTGCAGTATGTAGTTCAGTTTATCTAGAAAAGCCTCTTGTTGTCCACATATGGACTCAGAAGCTTATAGTCTATATAGAGTCCATTGAGCTTTTGTTAAGCACTATTTTCAAATGCATATTAACACACATTCATCGATCTAGTTTGGTATTACTTGCAGGGCAGTGTGGGATTAGTTTTTGAGTAAACTTAAGTTTGGGTATTTACCGTAATGCAGGAACATACTCACCAGTATATAGTCAAGTAGAGTTGAAATCATTTGCAGGCAACAACATTGCTTTTCTCACATATTGATCATGTAAATGTCAGATTCAAATACACAGATTCAGTCATTTTCTGAGTTTTTAATTTGATGGTTTTACTGTGATTTTCTTATATACTAATACATTTGTTTGCACTAAATGTAAATAAATACTTGAATTTAAGCTTAAAGTTGTTTTTATATTATTTCTCTCTTCTTATTTCTTTCCTGAAGCGTTTGTTGTTTGCTGTGGACATCACCATGATCGTACTGGCTGCTCTCCTGCTGTGTGTCTGCATTAGCTATGCTGTTCTGGGCATCAAAGGTCTGATCAACACCAATAGAGGGGAGGTGAGAATCTACACAAGCAAACACAATCCTGGTACAGAAAATAGAAGGGAAGAAATTACACAAAAAAATGATGAAGGAAAGATGGTCGAATGCGATTTCAGAGTGGAGGTCAGCGGGTGATTGAGTGGTGGCTGTATGGGAGTGTTGATGCTAGGCAATGGAAACATGGATGCCCTCCTTGTTTTCTGCACTGAAATGCTAACATTACCTCATGTCCTTGTGTTTGAACATCATTCAGAGGAAACATAAAGACGACAAAGGTGGTGGTCCAGATTAAGACATGTCATTAGTCTGCTTGGTCCGGTGCATGGCCAAAAAAACTGATGTTAATAATGCTGATTAAGTCATTAATGAACTCCACTCTTTAAAAAAGATTCAACTTGTTCTGAAAACCACTGGAGGGGGGCATTTGCAAAGCTTCAAGCTTTATGAACTCAGTAAACAACCCCATTTGAGAAGTTACCAGACTTTTACCCAGATGAAAGTTGAGTTCCTGTCCCACACTTTTTTCTGCTTTTTGCCTCACATAAACAACTGTTCCTTTACCTTAATTAAATTTGTACAAGTGTGCCTGAACTGGTACAACCATCTGTGTAGCATAAAGTAGTGTTTTTTATGACAAATTTTGAATAAATCTTGTGTTTGTTTGTGTCAGCTTAAAATCTTTAGCTAAATTTTCTCACATATAAACTACTGATTGGTATTATTTTGATACAGTGGTTAAAAAAACCCTTCACAATGAAGTGAGCATACCCTCAGATTTTGCTTTGACTTTGACATCTATCAGCACAGTCTGTCACATGTCATCAGTTAACACGATTACTTATTAGACCATATCACTGAAACAGTTACGATGGTTCACAGGGGAAAAAATAGCAAAAACTGAGTACAGACGATGCTGATGGTGAAGTCCGTTCACTTGTCATCAGTTACCAACAAATATGTGATAACGATATTGACAATTGAAGTGTATTTTGTTACTTTTAATATTCCACCATGTTTCCAATTTAACTCTAGCATCAGTAGTTACAAATAGCCTGAGGTCTTTTGCACCCTCTTGTGTTATCCTCCCATGCTTTCAAGTATGTAAACAAAAATGCTCAAGATGCCAATGAAAGCTAACGTGAACACAAGGACAAACAGTAAGTATATCTACTACCTAAGACCCACTTACCCATTTGGACCCTGCTAGTTCTGGTTGGTTGATGGGTCTACCTTGTGGTACTTGATCAGATCAGAGCAGTTCAGCACCGATTTTAATGGCTCTGCATCTACAGCCCGCTCTGCTTTTAACGGTGGTAGAGCATGACAGTGGAAGGTCTAATCAAGGGGTAGGAGAATCAGTCTTTTCAGGCAGCTACTGGTGTGAAGTCCTGATGCAGTGGACTTTGTTGTCTTGAATTTACGTACTCACTGGCAATAAAGGGCACATGAACTCACAGCATAGTATGACCTTTGTCCTTTTTTGCTCTTGTTTCTAAGGGTAGATGGGGTAAGAATACACATTTTTATTAAGTTATTGGCAAACTCTTCATCTTCCCCCTTTCTTTTACATTTCAGATAAAAAAAAGATTTAAACTGATATTTCACACAACACAGCACCATAAGCACTGTATCTTTAAATTGTTTAAAGAGATTTTATGTTATCAATTATCTTCAAATAATGTACTATATTTTTTCAGGGGTCAAGGGAGGGCCACTCTTACAAGCGCCTGGACGTAGGCCCACCCCAAGGACACACCTGGGAATCAGATCCTCCTGAGTACCAGCCAATTTTAAAAGAGGTCATCCTGACCAATCCCAAGTAATGAAATCAATTTAACAATTATGATGTTTGAGCATGATCAGCAATGCATTTTTTTATTAGCATGTACCATCTTTAACCCACAGGCCATCCCGTGATACTTTTAAGGCTTTTTAGTTGTGTTTTTGCTTTCATTTGGCTGTTGATATGCTGAGTTGAGGATACCTGACAAAGAAAATCATTTTTCGATAAATTTTCGGGTTACAGCATCCACACTGTATTAACAAAATGTTCACTGTATCGACAAAAAACTGACAGTCTTACCCCTAGAGCCCCTTTTTGGCCCCACTGACTCTCATTCAAACCACTTTTTTTCATTCTACTGCCATTACATACACACACACATGTATCTATCTATCTATCTATCTATCTATCTATAGATATAGATATCGATAGATATACATAATTATTATTTTTTCATTTCTGATATTTTGAAATGTAACAAATGTCCTAAAATGGCCCCAAGGGGGAAAGTGTGACTTTTTGTATTTTTGTATTTTTTTTTTGGTAATTGCAGAAAGATGTAATCTATCAAAATCAATATTGTGACTAATCATTGATATATCCCAGACTGATAATCCTACACAAAAAATATCCACTTTGCTATCATCAATGGAAAATCAGTTTTTGTTTTTTTTTGGAAAAGAGGCATTATGTAAATAAATGGACATTAGCAGGGTTAGAGTTTTTTTTCTTTTTTAATATTTCAGTATCCTAAAAGGATATAAGAGGAAAGAGTGGTTATTTGAAAGGAAGGCCTGAGAGTTAAAAATCATCAAAAACCTATTTAACCCCATTAAAACACAATCATTATTAACAACCATTTTATGCATGCAGACAATGTATTTTAAAAAAGTTTCATGTCAGCCTTCCACTTATGTGCTGGTGTAGTTAGATAAAAAGTACATTCAAGGGAAAATTGTACAAAGCCGTGGCTTTTCCTTGTGTTTTTGTGGCTCAGAAGACGGTTTGAAACATCTGCAGTTAAAAGGAGGAGTACTAGCATTTAAAGATTCCAAGAAGAGAAAAGAACATAAAAGTTTTATGATTTGGATTAACTTCTCTTTTTTATAACACAAAACTCTGGACTGTTTAGTTCAAGTCTAACAAGAAGTGATCTCTAACAACAGAGTAGATCCATGGAGCTCAATGGACTCTGTGTAAACACAGTGACCTGAAGAATAAACAGAAAATGTTTGAGCAAGATGTTTATAAAGAAAATGACTGGTTAAGACCTGGAGTGACACTGGGCAGCTGTTTAGGCATTGTGTAACTTGGAGAAGAGAGGTTCTAAAAAATAGTCTAATAAGTCATCAATTAAACCTCTATTTTGTTTTAAATGCCAGAGGACAATAAGAAGCAGCTATTACCCAAAAAGCACCAGTAAAGCTTGTTTTCCAATCAGAATTTAATGAATCAATTTATGACTGTATATATTTGGAATATGAATGTTTCCTCTTTGATTTATTATGGAAATTATAATGATATCAAGTACATATTACGTTTTTCATCTTACTGTGTATTAACCTGCAATAAAAGATTTTTGCCCCCTTCCTTCTTTTTACAAAAAAGTAAAAAGAAGGAAGTATTTATGTTATTGCCGCAGCCTAACAACCAGTCCCACTGAAAGGGAATATTTGCACAACCAGGTGTGTTCTCAGGGTAAATAAATGTCTGTGATAATGTGAATTTATTATGAAGAGAGGTCTGAGGCGGGAGTGTTGGACAGCCCTCTTTGAGTGTGAAATGTGATGTGTCAGAGGGTCTGAAAGATTGAAACCAATGTGAGGATTACAATGAATGTCTTATTTTAAAAACACCATCACATTAAACTCAGTCTTTATGATTTATTCAAGGTTTTTGGGGGGATTGTTTGTAGTTCTGAGACGTTTAAGACCCTGATCTTCTATTTGTGAGGAAGATTTTATTACATTAATTTGGTGAGACAGCTGATACCCACAAAGGGAGTAAAGACAAAGTGTGTGTGTGTGTGTGTGTGTGTGTGTGTGTGTGTGTGTGTGCCTGTATTTATAAAACTAACTAATAAGAATTTAGACCACTAGGTGGTGCTCACCCTCTTAAACTCACACCTGTACACTGCTTTTGAACAAGGATCTATGTACTCACTCATTTGGCCTGCTAACTGTTTAGATATTTTGAAAACAGAACTAGCATTAAACAAAGAAACATCATCACACTGCACCTTAATTTGTATGATGTAATAAAAAATAGATTTATATCAGTGATAAACAATAAGTTAAAATCCTGTTGGAAGTCATTCCTGCATCAACCATTAACAGAAATGACATCATGTAACATAAATTTATACTTTTAGACCAGTTAACCCATTTTTAATGGCAGTTCAGCTAGATGTTGCTATATTAATCAACATCCGTCCTCTCCAGTTTATGATAACCATAGATGTTTATGTTAATATTAGATTGATCTCTCTATCCATGGTTGTTATTGATTATACATCCATAGTAACTATCTTTACAACCATATAGACATGAGGACCCTCTTGAAAAATGAGATGAAACATCTCAAGGGGCTTAGCATTAATAAATTTATTTTCAATAGAGGCACTGTGCAAATAAAGGCTGATTGACTGAATCTATATTAAGCAGAGACAAATATGATGAGGACAGATTTCTGTTCTGGGTGTCCATGGGTTTGTCTCTACGTATGTATATATATAATTTGGGTGGCAGATCAGCTCAGAGCTCATTATCATAGCAAAGCTAGGAGCAGAAGAGAATCAAACTGAAATTACACAGCCTTTAACATTAAGTTCCTAAATTTTACGTATTATTACGACAATGAGACACAATCCCTCTCTGATATCTCTTAAAACTTGGGAAACTGCCTTAGCTTGAATAATGACTTAAGTATTTCTTCTAGCTGCTGCTACTGTACCTATTTGTGGTTGACTTGTGTTCAGCTTCAGGTTTTTTCAATGCCATAAGTATCACAGGTAGATGTTTAGCCCAGTAAACATCTCAGAAGCACCTGTGTCATTTTTATCCTGCATTACATTCATGTCTTTGTGGAACAGGTGCGTTGAATGTACTTGTCCATGCATGCTGAATGTTGCCCAACACAGTTACAAACACACACACACAGAGGCTTAAGGCAGAGCCGCAGGTATGTCTGTGTTTATCAATCCTGCATGATGACGTGTAACATCGACATAACCTTAAATTTAGATTTAAGCTGCCAGGGCCAAAAACAGTCAAAACACAAGATTAAATGTCTGAACCACCAGGAAAAGCTTTGACTGATCTTCATTTTTATTGACTGACTCATAAAAGCAACAACTACATGCACGTTGGTCGTATATTTTTATTACTTACTTAGAGTTAGGTCTGTAAAGAAAGCTGAGAGTGCCTCAAGTCAGGGTCATCAGTCTGATTATTTTTATTTTCTTATAAATACAAATATGTGGATGTGAAATCACAAGAAAGATTAAAGGGATTTTCATCAGACTTTGCATGTCCACCATGACCCATGGATGAACTGATTTGATTTTGGAGGTCAAAGGTCCCTTGGGCATCCTTTGAACGCATTTTTTAATGAAAAATTTCAAGAATACTAAGTAATTCTCCTAAAACTTTGAACAGGAGTCTACTTTGATTCATTTAAGACCTCATGTTCGAGTATTCTGCTGCTCTGTCAGTCAAAAAATTGTCCTAACTTTCCTGACCCATACAGTGCTCTCTGTGCATTTGAATATGTGACATTAAATGTAAAAAATAGATGCTTTTATGGGTTTAACACATTTAAATTGCATTCAAGATATGAGAGACTTGTAAAATTAGCTCACCAGTAGAAATGATTGATATTTTTGTCTTTTTTTTAGATCAGCAAATTTAGTTTAGAACTAAAAAGCCTTAAAATCAAAAGTTTAAGTTGCCGATCAAAAAGGAAAAAACATTCATTCACATGTTTTCTTCACCTAATGCACCATAATTTTCTTTGGTGCCCTTGTTCAGGGGCAAATGTACAATCATTTGCAGTCAGAGATCTTTAATGCAACTTTATTGAAGATTTTTGGAAAATAAAACATGAATTTAAAGTCCCAGTCTCCCTAATCTTCTGTTTTTCTTCGTAATGAGAAAGAATCAGACATGAGCAACTGAAAATGTCATTAAAAACGTGGAGATGATGTCTGGAGGCTTTATATAGTTTGTTCTGGTGTCACAGTTTGTCATTGTATTTCAACAGCAGTCATAATCCTGCTTTGTTTAAGAGGTGCAGAGGTATGAAGGGATCTGCATGCTGCCGTGGGTCACAGTTTGATGTCGTTACTAGACACACTATCGCTGATACCACCTCTGAGCCTCACAATGGAGAACTTTCTTTGACACAACCATCTCACAGCGCCACATAAGCCTGTCGGGTCTTGCCCAGACATCGGTATGTGGTGATGGAGGACAGAGGATCAGGGTGGGGACAGGGACCAGGAGACGCTGAGTGAAAATACATCACGTTAAGACGGTGTGGTTTTAGCTTGTTTGTGCACCTGAGCATTCTTTGGTGTAAAGTCAGTGTGCGCAGTATAGGGTCTAGTTTGGACAGGCCCACCACTCTCGCTACTGGAGAAATTGCATCCTGGTGCAGAGAGGAGGACAAATGAGAGTCAGCGAGACTTCTGAATGGCAAAGATGTACAAAACACAAAGACACGACGGAACCAGAAGAGAAAATGATGAACAAAACTGTAAGCCTGATATACTGGATGGACTGTTTCACAGATCCATGTATTTCAAGTCCACCGGGGCAACATCCTACATGTTCTGGGAAGGGCAGAACCTCTCAAGAAAAGACAGGAAGGCGATGATTTACTATAGGACAGTCATTATGACTCTCTGTCCCTAAAAAATGCTGAAAACCCTGTTCCTTTTCTATCCAGAAATCCATCCATTATCTATACCATCTATCCCTTCTGGGGTCGCAGGTAGGGTGGGGTGGGCTGTAGCCTATCCATGTTGTGTTAATAAAATGAGCAGGAAGTCGAGGAACACACACACACACACACTTTTTACATACCAGATGTCTTCTATGTACGTCTTTTACGTCAACCCAGTCGTACATGATTGCTGGATGAAAACAAAATTGTAAGTAAAGCAACCAATTCTTTTGGAATATTGGTGGGATCTGCCATTTTGCCCGTCTGTTGTTTACTTCCACCTGAGTAACATGGAATAACTCCCTCTTACTTTTCTTCCACTAAAACTGGAATGAGCACGGGCTGGTTTGCTAGAAAGCACTAAGGTTCTAAGAATCCAGAACGGAACCAGTTCCAGAATCAGAACCGTGTCGGTGTGAAAGCCCTCACAGAGAGGCAGACAACATTTCACTGTCACACGCACACCTGAGGGCAATTTAGAGTCACCACTCAACCGAATGAGCTTGTGTTTGGTCTGTGGGAGGAAGCCAGAGAACCCACGCATGCACGGGAAGAACATGCAAACTTCACACAGAAAGGCCCTGCCCGGCCCGGGATTGAACTAACGATCTTCTTGCTGTGAGGCACATGCACTACCTGCTGCGCCACCCTGCTCATTTTCTAACCAGAATAAATTATTTCAGCTGGATCTGTCTGATGACAGGCATGGAATCTAGTGAATCCAGCTGCACTGCAAGGTTATAAAAATGTTACGCTGAAAAAGGACAAAGGGGTGTATCAGTAAGTATTCGGGCTTTTCAGTTAAAAACAAGTATAGCACTTTCCTCTTTAAATAAGACAGATTAATTCATGACACAAGAACAAGTAAATACAGATTACAGTTATTGTCTGAAAAAGTCTCCTTAATTCAATCATGCTGGTTAGCATCAGACTTGAGCGCGGGCACGGCACTCCACTACATTTGAAGACAAATATTTACTTTTAACTCCTCTAACTTTCTCTGAAGGGTCCCGTTACTCGTTTCTTTTAGGTATAGCTTTGAAGTCAGTGTATGAAATTCTTTTCTCTCCTAAAATGCGTTCTGCATATAATTTGTTCAAGTGGTGATGCCATACTTGTACCGCACATACGCGCTCCTCAGATCGGGCAGGTAAATGTTGAGCTAACATGGCTCAGATAACAGTTCATCTTGGCAGTAATGATGGATATGGCAGATACAGACGACGATTCCACACCAGAGCACCCATGGCCATATCTGAAGTCCATGTTTGAGATTGTCAAAATGAAGACTGGTTCTTATTGTTTTAAATGTTTGCTCTGTTTGCAACACACAAACTTCACCAGCTACAAAAACTCGCCGTCCAACCTGAGGAATCATTGTGAGGTAAGGTTGCCAGAGCTGTGTCAGGACACTGCCATGCTGTTTTGGGGGTGGGGTGATTAGTAAATTTAAAAAAAAACAGCAATGGTTGTCCGTTTGTCGATTCAATCATGTTTCAATAGGCATTTCTAGGCTTCGTAGCATATTTTACAAGTTTTTTATTCTACATGTTCCTTAAGCAGGTCAGTGCTTCAGTCCGTTGTGACAGTCATTAGGTTCTGTAAATTCATTGTGGCAACAATACAATAATGTGTTGATATTAAAACAACTACACTGCCCGGCCAAAAAAAAAGTCGCCACCAAAAAACAGGGTCACACACTCTAATATTTCATTGGACTGCCTTTAGCTTTGATTACAGCACACATTCGCTGTGGCATTGTTTCAATAAGCTTCTGCAATGTCACAAGATTTGTCACAGATCATAGCACTGCCCCCACAGGCTTGGACAGTAGGCACTAGGCATGATGGGTGCATCACTTCACCTGCCCCTCTTCTTACCCTGATGCTCCCATCACTCTGGAACAGGGTAAATCTGGACTCATCAGACCACATGACCTTCTTCCAGTCCTCCAGAGTCCAATCTTTATGCTCCCTTGCAAACTGAAGCCTTTTTTTCCAGTAAGCCTTACTGTTTAGTGGTTTTCTTGAGGCTGCACAGCTGTTCAGTCCCAATCCCTTGAGTTCCCTTCACATTGTGTGTGTGGAAATGCTCTTACTTTCAGTATTAAACATACCCCTGAGTTCAACTGTTGTTTTTCTTCTATTTGATTTGGTCAAACATTTAAGTGATCACCGATCACGATCATGCAGGATTTTTTTCGACCACATTTCTTTCTTGAAGACGATGCTTCCCCACTATCCTTCCAGTTTTTAATAATGCGTTGAACAGTTCTTAACCCAAGTTTAGTAGTTTCTGCAATCTCCTTAGATGTTTTTTTCTGCTTGATGCATGCCAACCCTTTGACCCTTCTTAAACAGACTAACATCTTTTCCATGACCACAGGATGTGTAATTATCCAACAGGAGGCTCGTACCTATTTGCTTAGTTAAATCCAGGTGATGACTTTTTTTTGGCCAGGCAGTGTATGTACTTTTAATACTTAAGTATTTCCAAAATTAGGTACTCCAGAACTTTAACTTAAGTAAAAGTTTGACTGAACAACTTTCACTTGTGTTGGAGAAATACAGTATTTGACCAGGAGTATCCGTACTTTCACTAAACTAATGGTGTTGAGTACTTTGTCCACCACTGAAGATGAGTCAAGTAGTAGATTACTTTTTACTTGAAATCTGACTAGACTTTTGGATACTGGACCCCCAGGAGAAAAAAAAACAGAAACATATTTCATATATCAGTCTTAAACATATTCTAAGGAACAATAATTTGTCAAAAAACTCATTACCTAACAGGCACAAAACCTCACCGACTCAGATGGATGTGCAGCACTGCTGTAAAGCATTCCCTGAAATTACGATCAAGGATTTAAAAAATAAGCCCTAAATGGCCGCTAACTCGTTACAGACAGACTATATTAAGTTGTCTTTGAAGTCTCTTTCACTTGATTTAGCTTTAATAAAATGTCTTTCCTCACTGCCCCTCATGTTAAGGTCAGCTCCATTCAGGGCCTGCAGCAGAAGCATCGTCTCTACTATTAAGCCCCTCCCACAAACCATCTGACCTGCACCATTAGAGTCAATAATGTGACCACTTCATTATCACCCAAATGGACTGATGCTGCCATAGACACTGAATCAAGACTTAGTTTAGGTGATATGCAGCAGTACAATGTAATCCTGCAAGGCGGGCGAATCTTTTCGTTGCCTCGTGATGTTTTTCTGCGTTCCTGAGGTCACCTGATGGGCCGGGCTCAATGTGGGCCTGTGTGACCAAATCGTATTTATGGAAGAGTAATTCTGCTCTGATTTAAAGCATCAGCTCGCCTATTCAATGATATTTTGTCAGCAGTCACCTTTAACCCACCTGGGCGTGGACAGAAACTGGTTTGTAGCAGCCTTTCCATACACGAGGGTAGAGGTGGAGTTCAAATGTATGAATAGATAAAGATGCATGGCTGTTACCATCTGAATCCTCATCACTCAACTCCTGCTGAAATGGATTATTATAGCTCACAATTTGAAATGGCATGATTGTAATTAAACAACGGTTCAAATCATTGTTTGCTAATTAGTTTTGCCATTTTTAATATTATTTCCCTGATATGTGTTCAGTTATGCTATTTTTTGTCTCTTCTTAACAAGTAAAAACCATTTTGATGTACATTTTTGCCCCTAAGGCTCTTTAAAAACACCTGCAAGATCAAGGTTAAAGTCAAGGTCGAATCTTTAAAACTGTGGTTACTTTGCCTTCCTCCTCTGTGAGCATACAAAAAATTAGGATTTCGCGCTGTGGCAAGAAACTATTTGCAGAGAATATTGAGAAAGAAAATCCTTGCCTTGGTGATCAGTATAGTAAAGTGCTCTGAAGAACATGATGGAACATCTAGAGGCTGAAGAGTTGGATATTTTCTCTTATGAGTTGATGTGAATAATTTGTCATGTTCAAAACAAAGCCTCTCTTCACGAGTAGAAGATAATACAATGATAGTAGAAGATAACGTAACATAACACGGTAAAAAAATGAGTCACAACAAGCACACAGGGCTGTTGAGAGTTGCTGAAGAGTTTATCTGATGACTGTAGGCAGAGGCAGGGTAACACTTCCCACTGACTCCCAGAGTTTGTGCTAAGCTAGTTAGCCGTGGGCTAGCTCTGCCCGTCTCTTTCTTGTTACTGCACACACAGTTGAAAGAATGGTGTCTATCTACTTGTCACGGACTCGGGAGTCCATGACAAGCAGATAGATAGATATGTCGCTTGAGTTGTTTGTCTCTTGTGTCACATCTATGAATGAAGTTGATGTGTTCAATCTGTTTACTTCTCCTGGTTTGCTGATACAGCCAAAATCTTCCAGTAATGCAAATGTTCATCACAGTTTGCATCAGCCTTGTCTGAAACTTGCTGATGAAGCAGTGTGTGGGCCTCGGCTCACTGAGCACTGAATTAATCGGGTCAGTTGCCAGTGGAAATTTGGACAAAATACTTGAGAGAGATTTGCCTTGCCATGGCTTTAATGGGAAGGTTCAAATTCCTCCAGTCTCCATTTTGTTCCTTTGGCAAACAGGTATCCAGACAACAAAGTCAGTCTTTTCTACATGCTCAGAATAATTAGTGTTTTTCCAGAGATCAAGAGACTGACTGAGCACTCGTAATTTATGTTTTACTGCTTTTGTTTGTTTCTCAAGCTGGCCTTAATCAACCCCATCTCACCTTTGTGTGCACTTTCTCTCAGTTTTGACTCCAAGTCTGTCACAACACCCACATACAGAGAACAACTAGAGTGAATGACCCCATTATTATTGCTGATACAGCACTAACTCTGTAAACTGTCAGAGCTTCGATGAAAATACATGTTTTATAGTCTCAGGCAGATCATTTGGAATTTCACAGAGCTCTGGATTACAGAAACTGGCCAATACGTCTCAATAACCACTAAAAGAAAGAATAGAGAAACCTTCTCTTTAAGACTTGTTTCGTGACTCTGATAGACCTCATGCTGGGTTTGGAATTCACATTAATGTATGAGACTAATTTTTCAGAGGTACATTGGAGACATTTCAATGTCAATTAATGATGATCTTAACAGAAAATGACGGAATTGAAAAAAAGATTGTGGCAATTCCTGTGTATATCATATTAAACATGGACGCTTTATAAGTGATTATTGATTTTTAATGCATTACGAGTCTCATCAATGCTGTTTGCCATATTGAAAACGCTGTCTCATTCCAACTTTTGGTCAGCCTGGCCACTGACAAAACCTTTTGCCTTCTAGTTAATACCTACAATGTGTCTGCCTGTTCAACAGTGGACACTTCACATATAACACTTAAAAGCAAGACAGCAGTTAGTAAACGAATCAGCATTACACCTAGAAGCACATAAAACACTTAAAACCAGACCTAGGCCTATTATATACAACAGAAAATATTAAAAGGCATGACTCTGTCAAAGATTATCGTAAGATTGTCTTTTAACAGGATTTGAAGTTGATGATTCCCAGTTTCTAATGATTGATGGCAGATTGTTGCGTGTGTGAGCTGCTCTAACGGAAAATGAGAGTGACTTTAAGCACTAAAATCAAAAGTGTATACTCATACCTGGTAATAAAAACAAACTTTTTTGTATGGTGTTAATGCCACCTCTTTGCTTTTGCAGTCAGCCTCAAGTGGACACTTGGGGAACTGCCGTTTTTTTGCATTTCCATACTGGCCTCATTTTTTAAAGCCTCGGGGCTGCAGCTTGGTGCCCTCTTTTTTCTTTTCTTTTGTTTCTTTCTTTTTTTTTTTTTTTTTAAAGAATATCAACTTTGATACAAAGAGATGCACAAATTTGTCTTGCAAAGCATCTTTTATTTATGAAGTGCTAGTTTAAATACTTTTTGAAGAGGTTTAAGTTCAAAAAGAGTTATACTAAATTATTTATTATTTGATGACTGCATTGTCAAATGTCAGGGCAGATTTTTACAGTTTTCTTTTACATTTCTCAAAGTAAGTCATGTAAAAATGCAATGTTGACCTCTATTTGGTTTTAGCATGAAATCTTTATGTATAAATGGATGGTTATTTACTTGCTGGCATGCTTATTATTTACACAAAAACAACATTGCAACAAAAAGAATCATGTTTTTAAATAATTTTAATATTTTAAAATTAATGTATAAAGAGCATGAACTCAAGTAGCTGGTCTATTTTTCTATTTTCTGATCACAAGCATCTTATCATACTTTTAAAAAAACTGTTGCTGCTTATATCACATCATATAGAAATATTACAGGTAAAAAATAAAGCCTGACTTGCTCTAAATGATCTAAAAATATTTATTTAGTGTATTGAATTTTAGCCATACTTTTGAGTCAAATATATTTTCAAAAGATTTTACCTCAAACATGTCTGGATGATTTGGCTAAAACTATGAGTAATGATACAGTTCTGACAAGAAATGAGACAAGTGGTGAGTTTCAGCAGTATATGCTGCTGTAATACAGTGTGATGCAGTTTGGTCCAGTCCCTGTAGTTACTTTATCACCAAGGATTTTATTTTGTCAAGTGAAAGAAATATTAGTCAGTAGAAATAACTTCAGTGGCAAGTCTGACCCACTTGTTTTTCTTTGCACTTGTTCATATTTCTCAATTCACCCGTCAGTGTGATGTGCTGCTGCTGCGACACAAGTCCTCATGTGCCCAAGATAGAAAAGCCACAACCACATAATTACAAAGTACTGTGGGTGTTTCCCAGCTAGCAAACCAAATATCCCTTTACTCTATTTCCTTTTTCTATTTTCTAAGCTGTAAGAATTCCTGACACAAGGCATGGTGTTATTTCAGTGATACAGCACTCAGTCTCTCCAGGTCTTGGTGGCATTGCTCTTCTTCTCCCTCTTTCTGTATGTTAAAACAAAAGTCCTGGCTGTTTGGGACATTTAAAGGGTGTGGTGAGTGAGTTACATAATACAGTGTTTGTGGTAAAACAGGTTTTACTTTCTACAGAGCATCCATAAAAACACCTTCCTCTCTGTCAGTCTTCAGATTATTGGCACTTTTACATCAGCTTCTATTTTAACACTGAATGTTGTTCTAGGGCAGTGAACTGATAATATTTAATTATTTCCAGTGCCTTATCAATTCTGCTTATTGATCTTATTATTTATCAATTCTAGTGGCTTTTCAGTTTGGAAATAGTCAGCCTACACAGGTTGTCTGTGTCAACAACATCAAACACATGCCATCTCTGATATTTAATGTTAACTGTATAAATCCTTCTGGGAACTTCTGGTGTTTCCACCCTGTCTTGAAATAACACGGACGGTGGATTTTGTGCACTTTGTGTAAAATTAAGCATCAAATTTCAACACTTCTGGCTCCTGTCTGTCGTGATCACATCTTTAACATCTTTGTTGTTGACTGCCTCTGATAAGAGCTTGATATCCTTGATTGGCAAAACATGCAAAGTGGCAAGAACTGAGTCTGTCTCATACATGAAATTGATTCCTTCATCTATTTTTTTTCCAAAGGTTTCATTCCAGAAACTTTTCATGGGAAGTTGAGATGGGGAATTTTGGAAATATTCCAAATTTGAAACCCTCAATGGGATTTACCTGGAAATTTGGGTTAATTTTAATGCGCTGTATCATATCCAAACATAAATATAAACACATTGTTTTGCCATAGGCAGACATCCAGGCAAAATAACACAGCTAAGAAAATCCCATTTCCATAGATTTATTTGTAAGTAGAACTTCATCAAGTTTAAATTATTTTACTGATCAATCAATTTCAACTTCCTGTTATGTAGACCATGGGCTCAAAAACGTGGCCTCAATAGTACAGGGTTCTAGAAATCACAAAGAATAACATATATTCTCGAGTATACTTGCATGAAATCTGGTTGTTTTAATCAAGATTATACTACAATATTTATTTTCCAACTAAATCCCTGTTATGCACCAGACTTCTATTTTGTCAAGGGTTATTCCTCTTTATTCCTGTATTCTGTAACCCCAACTAACTAGTGTTCTACCTCAGTGTAGATAAAATGTTATAATGATGTTTTGTTTGGTGCATTGAACCCTAAAGTTTATCAAGAAGCTGATCATTACTCTCTAAAGTCACAATTGTACTCAATTTAAGCTTACATCAAGCACACCACATAACCTGGACTGGCTATTGAAAAAAAGGAGGATTATTCTGCAAACTCACACTAGTTTTTCATAGTTGGTCCTGCATTCAAAAACTAAGCAAACAAGCAAACAAAGTCATTAAATAAATGGGAAAAAACATAGTTTGTTGGAGGATTTATTACAATCATGTCTCTGGTGTACCAACAGTGCTCTTCTTCTGAGTAATAAGTGACCCAAAAACAGTATTTATGAATGCAAATAATACAAAGCAGTACAACAAAAACACTTTCCACCAATTACTTAAAGTGTGCAGGGCTTGTTTTGGTATGGTCAAAAAAATGACAAAGATATTACAATGAGGAAAGAGCATATAAAATACACAAATAAAGAAGAGACGCACAGGCGGTTTACAACACACAAAATATGTGAACAATGAAAACAGGTCAGTGTTATTGTACATGTTATAAAAACTGTTTTGAGGAGATGACACATTTCTCTCTAACACATCAAGCAGTGTCATTGTAAAAGTCAGATTAAATTGATCAAAATCCCTAGAAAAAAAAAAATGCATTTTCACTATCAAATAACTACTGATCTATTATTTATTTAAGTATTATATAAAAGCTCAGACTAAAAAGAGTTAAAGCAGCTATGATATTCCAGTTTGTGTTGCACAATTGCACAAGCTGAAAGAGAGGAGTTATGTAAGGCATCTGTGTAGAAACAAAGTGCTTCTTAGCCTGAGTATATTCATGGCATGTTGAGGGTGTGAGAAAAGTTTCAGGTCACCTCAGCCATGTTGTTTAAGGCTCTCTCTGGTGCTTAGCTTGATGTTTGTTTAAGCTGTGAGGCTACTTCGAACGTTTGCAGATTAGTGTAGAAAATAGACTAAGAGTAAGACTATAACAGCCTCTGTAAAAGTCAGGAGTGTTTATATTCACATGGTTTTACATCCTCAGTGTGCCGAGGTCACTGCTTATCTCCACCTGCAGAGTATTATCTCTGTCTGACAGCTGGATTCTACTTCAACAACTTCCCCAGAGTGTCTCTCTTGACCAAAACAAACACACTGGAAAGAAATACACATGTGGATCTAGAGCCAGAATTTCTCTGAAGAGTCAACTTGCACATTATTGTGGAGACTGTTAAAGGGTTGAAGAAGGATGTACGTATGTAAATCCACACTGTCTTAAGTTTATCCATCTTTTGTCAGTTTCTGTCCCCGGTGCAGTATCTTTCCTTGGTCCCTCCTCCTGTTCTGTCCTGTTCAGCATTACTTTGTAAGGGGAGCATTTCCATAACTCCACTGGTATGAGTGGGACTCATGCAAAGCAACACAATTCATAACACAATCCATACCAGGCCCTCACATGTAAAGTTTGTTTGAACGGGTTGGGTGATCATCACATTCACCTCCAAGGTCCTGCACAGTTAGAAGAGATGGACTTTGGCACAGTGCAGTTGGTTATGCATGAGAACAAGCATGACCACATGACATTAACATAACATAGACAATCTGTCTTGGCCATTATTTTGAACAATGTGAGTGACCTTTGACACCTTTGGTGTCATATGCGTCAGTTCAGGATATGTAATGATATTTGACATTATTTACAACAAAAACTCTGATATTATCAAGTGCATTGGATTTTAAATTTCTAGTTAAAAATCCATTACACACTGAGTGCCCTATTTAGGTTGCAAGGTAGTGCAGAAGGTAGTGCTGGTGCCTCAGGTTAGATGGTTGCTGGTTCAACTCCCCTCCCTGTGAGTTTGCATGTCCTCCCATTTTCATTAGGTTAACTGTTGTCCGTCTCTGTATGTAAGTCCTGTTATTATCTGGCAACCAGTTCAGGTTGTGCCCCAGTTCTCACCTACTGCCAGCTGGGATAGGCTCCAGCCCCCTGTAACCCCCAAAGGGATTGGCAGTATAGATAATGGGTGAATGGATTCCCTGTTTACACATGCACAACACACTGGAAAATTTCCTAAATTTACCATGGTGAGCTGCATGTGTAAAGCAGGCTTTTTCACACAGACTTTATCCTAACATGTCCATCATGCTGCTTTTTCCCCTCCCCACTGACTGACGGGAAAAGTTCTCTCTGTGAGGGACAAATGTGAACAAGAAAATCAAAAGCTTTCCACAGTGAGATTCAATAGTGAGCTCAAAGAGTAGAATTTTTTCACCCTGACTTCACCCTGACATTACCCTGCTGGCCTTCTGAGATTTTGCTCTTTCCCACCCTCGAAATATTCTCTCATGTGTATTTCAGGAAATCTCTCTGCTCTGGGGGACAAGTGTAAATGAACAAGTTAAGAAAATTTCAGGGTAGTTTTCCCTGGATTTTTCAAGGACTTTCAGGGTTGCATCTGTGAAAAGTGCCTAATATACCTAACATGACATACCAGATGGACCATTCAATATATACTCTACAGAATATACTTCACCAGCTAATCTGGACAACAGCCCATAGAAGGTGCTTGGGAATGGGCAGAATCTTTCAAAAGCATATCCATCAGGTGATTGGATGATCATTCTGTTTGTCACATTCATTACAGGCCATTTAGATAATGTAGTCGGCGGATGCTACTGCTGCTGTGTAAAATACCATGTGAGCCACTCTGTAGAGCAAACTATAGCTGAAACGTGAAGTGGAGCGATAAATCTTTTAATGAGAAGTTGGTAGTGTGGATATTTGTCTTTCATTTAATAAAGAAACGCATTCCAGATTTGACAAAGCTGCTAATAAACTGTTAGCATCTATGCTAATCTCAGCACGAGCAGTCACTTCCTGCTGTCGTCTCACTTGTGGCTCCCACCTCTTCCTGCTTTAAAGGGTGCAGATTGGGCTGTGCCGCTTTGGGTCAAACACAATCTTCATAAATTGGGGCTCGGCAAGATGGAGCTGTCTGATTGCAGACACTGAATCAGGTGGATCAAGCTGCTGCGCAATGTCATAATAATCTTGAACGGCAAGAAAAAAGATTTACCAACCCCTTGAGATACTCATGAACACTCAACAAAGCAACATTTTCTTGATCCCATTTACAGATGTTTTACTTATCACAAGGGATTTAGGCTCTACTTCTTGTTTTAAATATATTCAAATTAGATTATATATGGGGGGGAACAATGACTTTCCCTGGAAAAAACACAAACTTGCTGAGATTAGGTTTTTGCAGTAAAGAATATATTTACCCTCTCTTGCAAAAAAGCTATCAATAAAACTTAAGAAAAAAATCAACAGGCTAACCAAAGTGATATTAGGGCACATACAGTGTAATATTTCATTAAGAGACAGTTGAATATGTGCGACAATATAAAGAAGCCTAAGAATGATAAAAGAGTGATTTTAACAGTTTTTTTCAAAGTCTCAGACCTCAGGCCGAGTGAACACAGACGTAGAGCGGTTTGTGCTCCTCCCAGTAGTGAAGCTCCTCTTTGAAGCTCCAGGAGCAGCCCAGATCCTTACAGAATTTGACCGTGTGGACCACACAGTCACCGGGTAAATTCTCAAACAGGAGCTCAGCCAAACTCACCACTGAGAGTTTCTTCTGGTTTTGAATTATCTGCTCAATGCTACTCCTATCAATGGGCTCCGGTGAGGAGCTGTACGACACCCAGACGTTCAGTTTATCATCCGATGAAGGGACCTGGAAGCGACTCTTGCCTGTCGGGCAGTGGAAGGTCTTCTTTTTGTTTAATAGGCCTGTAGGAGACCTGAATATACGCACAGACCATCCCACCCAGTCATACTTCTTCTTCAGCTTCTCTATGATGGCTTCAGCAAGCTGCTGGTTGCTCATTTCAGGATTGTCCCTCACGATCAGACGGGAATCCTGCTCTGCTTGTTTGGGGAAGCTTTCAATGCAGTCCAAAATGACCACGTTCATTTTCTCCTGGACCACCTTCATCTTCTCGCCCCATTCTTTCAGGAGGGCGTCCTCCTCGTCGTATCCCTTCAGAGCAGCATGGCCTAAAAGAGCGATGAGCCCAATGCAGAAAAGCTTCTTCAGCCGGGCACAGAAATCCTCCAGTGGACGGCGACTTTTCTCCTCGTAGTTTAGAGTAATCTCCAGCACTGACTCCCCGCTGAAGTTATCCCCCGTCACTGAATTGTAGAGGGTGTTGAGGTTTTTGTCCCCACCAGTTCTGCTGAAGTGGTCCAGGAACGTCTTCTTCTTTACCTCCCTGAACTTTGGTTTGGCGTTCAGGATGTCCATGTACTTCCTGAACTGGTTGGTGATGTTCTCCTCTATTGGGAAATACACAGTATCCAAACCACTCTTCTTGATCTCATCGTTGATTCGCTGAAGCTCCTCTGAGACCACCTCCAGGCGATCTCGCACCTTCTGAAACTGCTCCTTCATGAATGTTGCCTCTTTGCTTTCCACATTGTCCAGAGCCAGTTTAACGATGGGGGCAGCGATGGCGAAAACAGGGAAAAGGTCGCCGGCGATACTGGCCACCACTTCGGCTCCCTGCTCAAACACTTCCATCACATTTTCCACCATGTCCTTCTTCTCTGACACAAGCCTCTGTAGTTCTGCCATCCTTGAATCTCAGACTGATTCTAACAAGAGAAAAAACATAAATTGTTAAAAAGAATCAACAAAGTTAATATTTAAGCAAGTTAAACTCCTATAGAAACAAGACACTGGAGGGCTAAGAACCTCAAGCTGCCATTCTAGGCGTACTAAAGACACAAATGTTTGGTTTTGTTGTTTTACTTACAGCTCTGTTTCTGGGTTGTTGGACTGTGGCCTTCTCCTTCGCTCCTCTTACAACACAGCAAACTGATAAGGAAGGGAAGAACAGCAGAGTGAGCTTCAGTACTGGCTACAGGCCACACCCAATGAGTAATGAGTCAAATATGCAGAGAGTGTTCAGCAGTGACGAAACACTGCCACAGGTTCGACTGTTTTGGTGTTGTGCGTGTTTACTCTTTAAATGTTCTGTCAAATTTCAAGTTAACATTGAGGGAAACATGAGAGAGACACTGCTATATACTCTCAGTCGATAAAAAGAAACCCAGATTCAAGCTCATGTCTCACAAAAGCAAAAAAGATATAAAACTGACATCAGGATATGATAGCATAATCCTTTAACTTGGTCATTGGTCATTCATATTTGGTCTCGTGTGACTGCATAACAATTTATTGCTAAAGCATTTCAAATGTGCTTTCGTTCAAGTTTTGAGTTTGTGTATTTGGATATTTGCAAGATATTCTTTGACATTTGCAAGAGCGTTGACAACCAAGAAATTAAAACAAACAAGGAAACAATAAAAAGCATAAATGAACCACATAGAATAAGACCATTACTTCAGACTGATTTTACTTTTATTGGTCATTTCCTTCGAAATTCACCTTGAACACAACACTACTCGTCTCTTTGTGTCACTAAATGCATTCACTGCCCCTTCTGTTCCCTGCAGGCCATCCACAGCATGAACGTTCAATCACAAAGAAAACGGACCACATTCTGGTTAGGGGTTTGGAGACTTAATTCTTCAAATAGTCAAAGAGAAAGAAATCGCAGGTCAGGAGACCTTGGTGATCGTTTAAGTTTGTGATAAATCAATCACTCAATCTATTTATCAATCAAACTTTATTTGTATAGCACTTTTCATTCAAGATTTTGTAGCACAAAGTGCTTTATGTAAGAAATAAAAGAAAATAAAATAACAATAAATGAAATAAAAAGTGGAAAATTGCATACAATGACAATATAAGACCCCACCCACCCTCACAATCTACATACAACATACACTCACTCACTTACTCAAACACACAAAGACATAAAAAGGAAATTCTGACAAAAAAAAAAAACAGAATTAGGAGACTGAGGAAACGCTATCTTGAAATAAAAAATTAGGAAACACGGGAGCTAAGACTAAAATTATGATTAAAAATCATGATAAGAAATTAGATAAAAAGACTATAGGGAAAAGTAAGTAAATAAATAAATTAATAAATAAAATGAAATTTAAATAAATAATATGGTAAAAAGAGATAGCCTAACGCCAAATGCTTGATGAAGTCAGCTAAAGTAGGATAATAAAAAGACAAACAGTTAACAGAGAATATAATTCCAAATAATAATTCTGAACTGAAATGTAGAAATAAAACAGATTCAAAGGATTAAAATAATAAAAAGATAATAAGCAATAATAATAAATATAATCAGCTAAAAGCCAGACTAAAAAGGGAGGTCTTGAGTTTGCTTTTAAGAATATGAACAGTAGGTGCTGCCCTCAGGTCTTCAGGTAGACTGTTACACAGACGGGGGCCATAATCACGAAAAGATGAACAAGACAATTTATAAAGAGCTTTCAGAGTCAATCTCGCACAATCAATCAATGATGTGCTGGGGCACCATAGTGCACCCACCAAAGCCTCCTGAAAACACCCGTCCCTGAAAATGACTCAGAGTGATCACCGATCATTTCCAGACACTTGCTACTAGTCCTACTCCCTTAAAGAAGGGCCATTTCCATACAGTCTGTGCCAGAGATTAACCTCCGAGTAAAATAAAATGATTACAGTATCATGCCCTGTCATTTGTTTCTAGATTTCTTTAATTTTCGACATGTTTACGAAATTGATTGGTCCGTGACTGAATATGAATGACCAATGGATCAAATTAAAGTAAAATGATTGTGGTATCACCCCTTTATATCAGTTTATATTTATATTATGAAATGCTTGAATTGTGAGAGATTTGAAATTGAACCCGGATTTCATTTTTTTACTCATACTGTATATATAATGAAGCAACAAACCATGACTCAAATACAGTTTGAGAAATGAAACACAAGGAGGATGAGCTAACTGAACGAGGCTGGCCAGCAAGTGTTACTCAAAGAGGTCATATTATGCCTTTTTGGGTTTTTGTTTGCCCCTCAGTGTGTTTATTTGTCTCTTCAGGATGATAAGAGTACTTTTATGTGCACGATAACAAAGTCCACAGCATTCAGACCTCTCTCTCTCTCCTGTAAACAGCACAAATAGCTACCTGAAGTAGTTGATTCCATCCAGACATATATTTATTTAAACTTTTTTCAACCATGAAAAGCTCATTGAAATGAAGAATCTCCTTCACAAAGGGGTCCTGTCCAAGATAAGCAGCAGCATATTAACATCTACATTGATTCTGTGTCTCTCTGTTACATTGATTGTTTTTAATTTTGTCTCTGGGGCAGACACTAAAGTTTTCCATGGACCATGCTTTATTTGAACAACACTAATAACAAATACATTATTCTTGCATAAAATTTGGAGGGTTAATAATAACATTGGAATTTTAATAGTAGATTGTCAAGTAAAAGAAATGTGCCTGCTTATTATTGTATAGGCCTGCACAGTATGAGCAAAACATGTGATCCATCGATCCATTATCTATACCACGTCCTTGGGGGCTGAAGCCTATACCAGCTGACAGTTAGTGAGAGGCAGGGCACACCCTGGACTGGTTGCCGGCCAATTCTAGGGCAATATAAAGAGAAAGGCAACTATTCACACCTTGGTCAACTGGTCAAATTGTAAAAAAAACAGCATGCTGATAACATACAGCATCCTACATACATAGCATCCTTTCTGAGGCCATGTTTTTAGATTTTAATCTCATCAAGTTAGCTTTTTATCTAGCTGCAATAAAGGAGATAAGTGTTCAACTTTCCTTTTCACTCTGTTGAAGAAAGCAATGTAAAACTATGCTTTTAAAACTGATAACTTCAGGTGCAACAACATAGTTGGAAAATCCACAGATTTCTTTTAAGACAACATTGCGATCACCATCCACAGATAAAGACTGATGAAAGGGTTTGCAACTCTGTTAGTACTGTTAACCTCTCAAAAGACTGTCACTTTCACTGTGTTTGACCTAGTTGTGCCACTGGCCATAGCATCAGGGTGTTCTCCAATAACAATACAATTTTACATGATGCTGGGTGATGATAGATTAGATGGGAAAAAGTCTTGCACTTGGAAAAAAACTCTTTTGAGATACCTCGATTTAACTGAAACACCTCCTCCTTGAGGTCAGAAAACAGAAAAGCAGATTTTTAGATCAAGAAGGTCTTTTGCCCGGGCATGTTCAGACATGTCCCTTCATAAAACTGGAAATATTTAACATGGAAATCCAACTGGCACAAAATAAAGGTACAGTCATCATCTGGCTCCACAGACTCAGTTTCATGTTCATCGTCCAAGTAGGTAAACAGATTTCCATCATGTGTTTTCATGAAAGTTTCTGACCTTCAGATTGTTTACATTCATTTTTTGTAACTGACTGAATGAGAAGCAGCAGTGGAGTTTCTCCCATGGCCTGCTCAGTCAATAATGGAGCAGCAGGCGTGGGAAGTGATTTAGTAGAAGAGGTTAAACTTGCTGGGCAAGGGTGCTTTTTCCTGTGAATCTCAGCAGGTTACCACGGCAACAAGACAACGGAAAATAATCAGTCAGCTGGTTTGTGTCTCTGCTGAGGTTTGCTCTGTGGGGTTTATCTGACTGGAGTGCAGAGGGTCGCAGTGAGGAGAAGACAGCAGACATTTATCAGCCTGGGTCGTCACACACACCTCTGCAGCTGTTACACACATCTGCACATCCAATGACGAGAGATGGATACACCGAGGGTTCATTTTAAGATACTGAGATACTTCTGTCATAAATCTACAGATAAAGACATAGATTGACATATCGACTGGTGCAACTTTTAGCATTTTTGATACAAGTCAAGATAATATAACCTGTAGTTAGCGGTGTTAACTTTGCATCATATTAACTACTGAAACAGGCAGGTCTCCTCTTGTGTGGTATAAACTATATAGCAATGCTTATCAACATATCAAACATATTAACATTATTTCAGTTTTTCTTAAAAATTATGTCCCCATAGCAGATTTTAAGAGGATAATGGCCCTTGTACAAGTGTAGCTGATGACCCCACTTAATTAAAAAATAGACTAACTATTTAACCTACTTATTTTAGCAGGTAGTGACCTCTCCATGGGCTAAATTCAACCCCCTCCTAAAAAAAGCATTTTAACTGTATTTTTTGTAATTATTCTAGGTCTAAATGATAAATTCTTTGACCACAGATGTCACATTGCAAGGCCTGCAATGTGAGAAGTGTGACATGAATCAAGGCAGGCTGTCACTTACGCGTTGATTTATTTAAAACCAAATCTGACAATTATTATGAACAACAACCAATAAAAGTCTCCATCAGTAGCCCTGTACATACAGCTGTTTCAGGCTTTTCTTTTCCCACCCCTGTGATGTTTCGTGTTTTCTGTGAATGCTACAGAAGCAGAAAGGGCCGACGATGTGACCCAACATTTGCTCCATCTTAAGAGGTAGTATCAGAGGCATAATGTTACTTACATACTGGGGCAAACAGAGTCTGCAAGGGACAGTTACGCTGTGAGTGTGTGTATCTGCCTTTGTGGGTACATGCCCTATATCACATAGGTGCTTCCCTAAAGCCATATCACATTGTAAATCAACACAAATATCAAATCCTCTTGGAATTACTGTGAATGTCTTTTGACGCAATGACTACAGCTTTGTTGTGTTGCTTTTTTGTAAATGAAAAGGACTTGTTGGACCCAGATGAAATTTATATCACTCTTATTCATACTCCTGGCATTAAGGTAGATGAGGATTTTGTCCGAACTGATCAACTTCTACTTCATGCTAACAAAGCACAAAATGTGGAAACAGAAATAGGCTATCAGCTTGTCTGGTAACAAAAGATGGCAAAAAATAACCTTGAATAGTGTTAAAGTTAACCCCAAAGTGTATAAGTCTTTTCAGAAAGCAGTGACCTTCTTTAGTCTTCATATGCCTCTTGTGTGGATTAAACCAGAATTATAATATCTGTCAATAAGTGAGATTAGGACAGGCAAGTAGACAGAAAATCTAAGTTTTTGGACACAGGTAAGAAAGCTGTTATCACTCCTTAAGGTCTTTATGTGATGCTAAGCTAGCTAGCTCTTGGCTTAACCTTCAAAAAATGGGAACAGATAAGAGCAGCATCATCTGTGAAAACTATGAATATTTTTTTGCTTAAATTGCCCAGCTATTGGGCAGCATCCTTATACTATCAAGATTTTAACCTGAAGTCACATCTATAACATTATTTAAAGACTTGTGAGTACAGAATATTCTAGCAGGATGTTAGAGCATTTATATCTATGGTATCTGATTTGATTTGTCGGTGCTAAACCTGTGATTCCGGTTTTCCACTGATGTTCTGAGTCCCTGGGGTTTTGTTTCTGCAGTCTGAGAGCATGTGAAGCTCACTCACACAGAGAGGAGCTGAAAGAAATCTGATTTTCACAGATAATGAGCTGAATTCTGCAGTTTATGTACTTGGGATACGAGCTGCACGTGCTTGTGCAGCTGTATTAAACTCTTAAAGAGGTCACACTTTACTCAAGACAGGCTCATATATTCATCTTGATGAATGCTGGGGTATGCTCGTCATCACAAATGTTAAAAAAACACCCCTTCCCCATATGGGCCCAGTCTGCTCTGATTGGTTTACAGGTCAACTCTGTGGTGAACGGTCAGTTCAGTACTCTAGGCGCAATGCTGCCAGGGGTATCAGGGGTTGGAGGGTAGCTGGTACATAGCAGTACGTGCTGCCTCGTAATTAGGTTAAAACTACTCAGAAAAACAATGTTGGCTCAACAATACGAAATAGTACGATTTATTACAGTGTTTAACGTTTCCTCTGCATCTAAAACTGAAAAAACAATTGCAATGATCTACCTTTTGGAAGAATGTTCTCTTGAATGTCCATGTTATGTTAAGCATAAAGACAGCAGCACTTAGCACTTCATGTTAAAAGTAATAAAGCTACTTAGCTTGAACAATCAAATAAATATTAGTTTTTGATGTTTTTATTGTTGAGATTAAAACCAGCTGATGAATACTGATGCACTGGATCCTTAAAAAATACATTCTTTCTTTTTTGTCAAATGCTGAACAACTCTGAATGTCTTGATAAATGTTCCCTACTGTTTTAATCAGTCTGGCCCTCTGGCATCTGGTGATTATACATCCTATTTTGTCACCAAAGTTATTCAGCCCCAGATAAACTGACAACCATCCACCTCAGGGACATTTTAAGTATATAATTGAACATTCAAATCTTAGATCTCTACATTTTCCAGACTTCATCTACTACAAAATGCGATCAGGAATTAATTTAAGTTTGAGTTTAGCACAACACTAGTTAGGGATGTACGATAATGTAGCTTTGTTAATATCTGAAATGCTGATAAGGGATGGAAATTTATACAATTTTATTGATTCCATGTCAAACACAGGGCACTCCTGATATTAAATGCCATAATGTTGAGACAGATATTCTGTAGGCAGTGTTTCCAGGTACTGAAAGTTGTACAGTTAATGTATTTATGTCAAAGATTAAGCTGCAGTTCTGACCACTTCTGCCCCCTTTCTGCCATGATTTTTGACCTTATTGTATAATTTCTGGTGACTGCCTTTGATGAAGGTGCAACATCTTTGATTTGCAAGACATGCAGAACAAAGTAGAGGGAATTGATAAGCAGAAAGACTAAGTATATCAATTCTTTCAGGATTCTGTCATTGATTCTCAACTGGAATTGGTTTTTGATTCCTATCCCAAATTATGGAACTCGCCAAATTACTTGAACTGACACTAATTAGTCAAAGTAACAAAGTCTTAAGTAAAATTGTCCTGTTTCTGTCATTATGTTAGTACAAGGAAAACAACATTTTAGTCTTTAATAAATGATCTAGTTGGTTTTTAAAAGGTGATATTCAGTTAAAATAAACTGAAGCACACTCAAACAATGTGGCATCAACAGCTGGCATATCTGCATTGAAATACTGATCATCCACTTTTTAAGCTTTATCTGTCACTATTATTTTAGTGGTGATAAATATTGTGCATCCCCAGTATCAGTCCTATATGTAGCTCTTACTGGCTGATGAAGCCCCATACTTGATGAGAAACATCTCCACTCCCTAAAATGTCATAGCTATAGTTATGTAATTTGATTTAAGATGAAAGTAGAGACAAACGGAAGTGGCTCAGATCATGTGCAGCTGCACTCTTCCTCCCCCTGAAAGGCTCTCCTGAAGTTCAAACTCTTCATGTCTCTTATATTATCAACCAGAGCTTCCTCTTAACACACGCTGACCTCCCCCTCCCTGCCAGCTGACCACTCAGCCTGACCAACACTGAACGATCTGTTAATGCGCCCCCTTAATGGAAAAAATATCGATCCGTGCGTGTGTAAGGGCTCTAATTGTATCACTTTGCAGCCAAAGGATAGAGAGGCAAACAAACATGGCAGGTTAACACCGCAGATCCACAAGCGCTTTGTAAAGACGCAGCAGCAGAAGAAGTGCCCTCACAAAGTTTGGCACTTCCTGGAAAAAGTGGAGCGATGGCACGAAGGCTGGCAACCAACGCCCATTACGCACACGAGTTAGAGTTTAAAGTGCTTTAATTTCTGCATGTTCATCTTATTGCCCACTTTATTTTACCAAATAACGCCGCGTTGACGAATTATGTTGGACATATTGGACGCTTTAACAGCAGCGCGGTGCGTAAAGAGGGGAAAGATCGATTATGTAACAACAAAGTGGGATAAAGGTGATTAATATTGATCGATCAAAGCCTCTTTAAGTGTCTTAGCACACTAATATGGATTAAGTATTAATGTCCCTGTCCACCATGAAGCATTTATATGAGAAATGGACTCACCTTTCAAAGTTTACGGAACAAATAGTCAAACTTGACGTCTGTTTGCCTTCCTATTGGTCATGTGGCTCTCATGTTACAGAGCAGAGGCGCACCCAGTCAGGCAGAGAGTTGGGTGGTGTGCGCATCACAGGCTGCCGCTGGTGTGGTCACATTATAACACGTCAACCTCCACCCTCTTGGTAAATAATGGCTTGTTATTGAAGTTTTATTTACCAGTGAATTTAACTTGAGAGGAATCACAAGCAGCCGAAAAGGCCATCATGGGAAATGTTGTCTAACTTCTTGAGTTTATAAAGTTTAAACTAAAAAAAGACAGTTTATGATAATTAATGACAACAACAACAAAAAAAAAAAATCATATTCTCCTGTTAATTGAACAGTGAAGTAAAATAGTTTGTGTCCCATGTGAAGGTTGATCATTTGAAAAATAGCCACACATTTGTATGTTTGACAAAGAAATACGGAAGAAAATGCATTTTGTACGTTTGTTCACGTCTGGAGATATGATGGTTATAAAAGATGATTAGGCTGAGGGTTTTTTTACATCAAATTTTTATTTTTATACCTAAAAAAAATCTAAAATTTGAGACTGATCCCAAAAAATGGAAATGATTTTCTAACTACAATATCAAGAATAAAGCTAGAATTCTGAATTAAAGATTTTAATTTTGAAATAGTGAACCTCTCTCCTGATAATTCATAGAAAAAAATGAAATTCAGTGAATTAAGTCAGAATTCATTCTTTATTCATCCTGAGATTAAGCCAGAACTCTCTGACAGTCAGGGTTCTGCAGAGAAAAGTCATAATACTGACTTCAGAGTTCTGACCTTTTTCTTTCAAGTTTTAGAGTAAATTCAGAGTTTAAATCTAACTTTAATTTCTGCCTCCAAAGATTAAAGAGCCCATATTTTCTCTTAAATCTGATGTTGGTTTTTAAAGACTGCTCGAGTATATCCACTATCACAAATGTTCAGAAACCCTCTAGTTTTGATATATAGAATACCCCTGATCCAGCGGTATTCTCTCTCTGTCTTAGACCCTCTGTCAGAGCTCCTACCCCTTTAAAGCTCCCTTCTCTATGTGGACCTAGTCCACTCTGATGGGTCAACAGGCTAACTCAGTGGTATCTGGTCAGTTCATGCTGCTCAGCACCATGTTGTCAACAACTCTGCATTTCTTCTTCCATCTCTCCTCAATACTTGCTACTGCGCAACAAAACAAAGTTTCAGGCAGCTGCTGGTGCCATAAAAATGGGGAGAGGGAAAAGTCTTGAAGATGCAACCTTCTGTCATATTCACAGAAGTCCTTACATTATCCTTAGAATACAAAGATTTCAGTCAGAATTCCAACATAATGTTATAATTGCAATTTTGTGTCTTAGAAGTTTGAAAATAACTTCAATATTCAATTCTTACTTTACTTACTTTTCAAAAAAGTTTAACTTTTATCTCTAGAATTCTGACATGTTTCTAAGATTTCTGAGATTTAGAGATTAGGGACATAATTCTTAGAGTACTGAGGTTTGAGTCAGAATTTGACCTTTTCTCACAACTAAAAGCAAGTTTGAAACATGAATCAGTGTCCCCATTCTCCAGTGTAATCATGTGATATGCTAAAATGACAATAATTTATTATTCAAAAGGACCAAACTTGTGCTCTATTTCTAATGTTTTAATTGTTAGTAAATACAACAACAGAAAGAATTAACAAATTTGCAAAAGCATGTAAACAATGTCTGTGTCTCACACCTGTTGGCACATGGATGCATGCTTATAGAATATAAACACAGCTGTGTTAGTGTAGTGCATCGCAAGCTAATATCATTAGCTTGTGAGAAAACAATTTATGTGCTCTCACTGTCGGGGGGGGGATTTTTTTTTTTTTACTTCATGCCTGTTTTCTTTTTATTAAAGATCTACTGAGGAATTCTGGTTTTGTAAATGTTGTGTTAGTCTGTGGTAATAGACCCATAATATTAGATTTACTGATAAAAAGGACAAGAGCAAACTATATGGACTGTAAACGATGGTGGATTCCACATATTTATAGGCATATGCTAAGTTTATCTACCATTTTTAAAACTAAATTGGAATGAGTCATGGCAGGTTTTTAGTATTTGGTAGCATGAAAATACGTAAGTGTATTACTTTTCTCAATATGTGACCCTACGCAGTTTCATAACAAGGTACTTTTTAATGGCTGTTATCTTGTAGCCTCATGAGTTAATTATAGAAAAAAAAAGTTTATGGCATCAGGACTTTTCCCTCTACTGCTTGATGCTCACATGTCAATATGGATCAAAATCTCTGAGAAATGTGTTGAATCTATGCAATGAGGACTTAAGGCAGTTCTAAAGGCAAAAGGGGATCTAGGGCTTCTCTTTGTTAAGATAAAGTAAGCAATCAGTGCTAAGCCAACTCTTGTTTTGGCATCACAATGAAAACAGATAATCTTCTTAGCAAGAACATGGACAACCCAAAAGTTTATGCTATTTAATTTTCCTTTTAAATCCATTCTTCTGACACAATGACAGGCTTTAGAAGAACTTTTAAGTTCAGTATAATCAAAATTTATGACATATAAACATTAACATAAATCTTGGTAGTGCATCACATTTGCAAAGATCACAAAAACTGACTTGATTGTTTTATAGTCTTGCCACAATAGTATGATATACTAAAAGATCTTAGGGGGCCTAAAGGGATAAAAGGGAATGTCAATATAAAAGTAGGCAGCAAAACATTTACAGATGATTATATCTCCATATCATTGTAATTTATGGAGATGTATGGTTTTAAAGTCCATAACACTTGGAAGAAGCTGGCATGGAAATATATGGCTTTGAAATTTCTATAACACCCTGACCCAGCTATCGGCAACAAAAGAAAGATGTATTTGTAAAAGAAAAAAAAAAAATAAATAAAGTAAGGCAATGAATCACATTCAAGATCGCGTACAGAGCAGATCGGCCTTAAGCACAGACAACATGTATGCATATATTTCTAACAGACAAATGTCCAGGTCTCTGGTAAAGACATTCATTTATAAGTATAAAACTCCGCAGATCTTTGTGAATCTACTCTGAGTGGATGCACAGGTGAGCTCTTTTGTGTTTCCCATAATAGTAACAATCCTCATGGAAGTTGTTGGACTCGACCACCTCCTTGTAATGGCTGACAGCATGGACCAGACAGTTGGGGAAGCTCGTGTTCAAGGAAAGAGCCAGACCCATCATGTTTCCCTTCAGCTTCCTGGCCTCAATGGTCTCTTGGATTTCATTCTTGTTAATGGGCTTTGGGTCGACACAGAAAGAGACCACCACTTTGATATTGTTCTTAGTCAGAAAATCAAACCAGTTGGTGCCACCACTGCCATGGCACTTCTTTCCTGCCAGCCAGTTGAAAAAGAAGATCTTCTCCCTGTTTTTGAAGGCTCTGACAGACCAGTTGACCCAGTCGTATTTCTTCACAAGTGAATCCAGAAGAGACTGGGTGAACTCTGCATCGACCGTGCCGGGGTTCTCCTGCAGAATGTGCTCCATGTCCAGTTTGGCCTGATCAGGGAATTTCTCCGTGCATTCATCCACAGCTGCTTTCATCCTCTTCTCAACGTCCTCCATGCGGTCCTTCCACTTCTTCACCATCTCCTCCCCCACCACCCCTTCTTTGAGGGCGGCATGACCCATGACGGCGATGATGCCCACCACAAAGAGCTTCTTCAGCCTGGCACAGAAATCCTCGACTGCCCTCCTGCTCCTCCGCTCTGTGGTGACGACGGTTTCCAGCAGGGGGTCTCCTGAGGTGTTCTCCCCAGTGACGGCATTGTAGAGGGCGTCCAAATTCATGTCACTGTCTGTGTTCTCATAATGGCTGAGGAACTTCTCCATCTTCTTCTGCTTGAACTTTGGCTTGGCATTGATGAAATCCTGGAACTTTTCATACTGGCTGATAATCTGTGCCTCTCGATCAAAGTTCTGCTTGTTCATCGATGTCCTCTGCAGCTCCAGGGCGATCTTGTCGATCTCATCTTGGATTCCCTCCAGTTTTTGGTTGACAAGTTCAAACTGCTGAGTCAGGTAGCGAGCCTCTTTGCTGTCTGGGTTGCTGAGTAATTCAGCAGAGGCAACAAACACGGCCTCCAGGACAGGGTGAAGCTGGCCAACAGTGGCAGCGAGCACCTCCGCGGCCTGGCCCATGATCTCCACGCCCTTTTCGATCTCATCGCGGTTTTTTAAGACCCAATCTGCAACGGCATTCATCCTTGTATTGTGTATTTTACACAAACTAATCTAAATCTTGTTTCACAGCCAAAGACTTTGCTGGTCCCTGAAAGAAGACAAAGAATGAAACTTTTGTAAAGTTTAACTCCAAATTCAATGACAAATCAACTCAACAGAACTGGGCACACATCTTTTTATCAGTTACTCATTAGTTTTTTTTCTTTAATCATTACAACTTCTGGCATGCCCTGAAGACAGTCTGGTGCAGGGAACATAACAATCAACCAGAATGGGAATACTTTGCTGATGGACTAATTAGGGCAAGTCTGCTGACGTCTTTGATTACATGAGCCTTAATGAGGATTAAATGGCCTGTGACTTGCTTTGTGATGTTGCAAATGTGTAGATTTAAAATAACATGTTTGATGAATCTCTGGATTGGTTTGGAATCACAAGAATGGTAGCTTTCTGGCAATATGGCATGATAAAAATATTCACAGCAGTTGTGGAATAAACATGGGAGGAAGAAGTACTTAGTAGGTCTACATGCAGCTGTAGTAGCAGATGGATTAAATAATTTAAAGGGCCCATATTTAGCTTTGCCAAGTTTTAGATGCTATTCAGTTCGTTGTTCATGTCTCTTCTGTGTGATAGAGTGCTTATTTTAATGAGTCAATCAATCGATCTATATTTGTAAACTCTACCACTGTTTGTCAGCGGTAAAAGCCTTGTGTAGAGTCTATAAAATAATTGCAGCTAGAGTTGTTGAAAACATGGCACCAACCAGCATTGAATGTTCCAATTACCACGGAGTTGTCCAGTCAACCAATCAAAAAAGCAACCTGGGTACTCTAACGGATCACTTGGTGCATATTACTTCCAACAATACATACATAAGCCTCTAAAAGTGGCAATAGTGCTTATGAATGCTTTTTCTTTCAAGTATTTGATCTAGCTCATTATGTCTCACACTGAAATCAAGATTAAGGCACTTTCATAAAGGATGCCAGTTAACACCAGTTAACATGGTCAAAAGTTACACTGTAACAACACTGAGACTTCTGAATTGGGACAAATTTAATAATTGAACCAGATTTTGCAGTAAAATTTTCAATACTTGTTTGTATGTCAAAACTTTGTTGCATGCTGTTGACAGCATTAAATTTTGCATATATGTCTGTTTATTTATTACTTTTTTTTTTATCCAGCGTGTGGATGGAATTACATGTTTTCAGAATAGTCTGACTACTCGTGGACACGGCTTGACTTTGCTATGAGGCCATTTCAGACAGACTTACATGTTTAGATGGATTTCGAAAGTCCAGTTTATCACATTTATCACAATTTTAACTGCATGGAGGCATACAGACTGACAGGCCATGAAGGTGGGGTTTGGACATGCAGCGGGTTTAAACCATAGACTATAAAAAAAATTGGAAGAAGCCATGTCATAAGAGCCTTTGAAATGCTGTTGATGCCCTCTAATGGATGCTGCCATACTGCACTGCTATTTCAACCAAACTTTAGCACAACATCCTCACAGACAGAGAGAATTAAGGAATTAAGGCTGTCCGACTAATAGTGATGCCACATTTCAAAAAAACAGAAATCCTCAGTGAATCCTTAATAAAATAAAAATGGGCATGATATTAAAAAAAATCAGCCTCCTCACAGTGGGAGCACATGGATGTATTATAGTTTCAGACTGAAGCTGTTTTTGAAACAGGCTTTAAAGATGTGTATTGAGGCTGTAAAAAATACATTTTCTCTGCATACAATCATTAAGGTGTCATTTTTCTGCAGCCAGTCCCAAGTGGACACTCTGGGTACTACAGCTTTTGGTGTTTCCATTTGCAGCTCCGAAGGGGAAACTGAGCAGAAATCTGAGGAGCTAAATGTTAAGTCAATGGAGAAGTCCAAAAGCTGCAGTACCATGAGTGGCCACTAGAGGTTGGCTGTGGATCTCACATAACATGTTCAAAGCTTATTTTTAAAGGGCTTTTAAATGTTTAAGAGGGATTAAAGTCAGACATGTCAGGGTTATGACTAATATGGTTAAAATGACTAAAAGCTAGTGTGAGAAGCTGTTTGTCAGGACGCCTTAGACCTGCCTTAACCACTTCTTTGTCTCTTGATTGACCAGAAGTTTGTTTAAACAAGCATATTTGATGTGGCGTCTTCTGCAGATTAGACCCCCTTCAGCAACCAAACAGCTGACATCGCTCATTGTTCAACATTTTCTGCGTTTATGGTTTTAACATGTTAGTTCATAGTCCCGTTAATTATCACTTTTAAAAGATTTGCTGTAATATACATTGACATCTTTGTTAGTTTAGTAATGACTGACAGAGTTGCATTTTTGATAAACGGTGCCCACCCCTGCAGTCAAATAATGGATCTAGCTTTCTTTTCCTTTTTTCTGTTACGTTTGGCAAAGCAAGTGCAATCAGCTGACATAAGTCATACTTTTCTCACACGATATATCCTTGACAAACAAACCCCCGGTCATGTCAGCACATGTAGGCATCCAGTTTCATGCCGCACCCTCACAGTTCAGTTAATGACAGGGACTCGTTTTTTTAAGCCTTGGTGGCATTGAAACAAATCCAAAAAGCTCATGAAAGTACACAAACAAGGCACACACTCATGGCAATACAGAGCAAATATCAAACATGGAGTGTGTACTCATGAATGATGATGTGACGTGTTGAGGAACACTGCAGCGCAGGCCCTTTGGGGATGTCATTTTTTTTATTGCTCTAACAATATCCAAGACCTAAAGCAAACACAGATGTTCACAACATGGTAGAAGAGGGGGATTTTGGGGCAGTAATGATAGTTTGATATTCTGTGTAAGATACCCAAGAGAGATGACCTAACTCTTGTCTGGTTCCCTGGAGGCCGAATTCAGCGCAGAAAAGGCACACCCAGGGCTGAGAGCAGAAAACCCCCACCAGTGCACTTGTTCATTTATGAAATTACACTCCTCATAACCAGCCCAACATAATTATATCACTAAAAATACACTTTTGAGCATTTTTTTTCCCAGCAAAAGATTATTTTAAAGAGAAATGGAGTAAAATCTCACCAATAAGTGCTGCAGCGATGAAATCAGTCAATTTACTGCCTTTCCTTTAACTCAAGTAATTAGATCTACTTCATTCAGTCACATGCCATCAGTGCTTTTGAAAAATAATCACCATATGAACTAACAGATGCCAAAACACAAAGTGCAACATTCAAAAATGTATTTTGTAAATACACAAATAATCCAATTTTATGTTAAAAATGTAGAAAAAATACTTACTGATTAGTTATGCTGCTTTGTGCTCAAAAATGTCTTCAACAAAAAAAGTTTTTCTTCTCTTTTAGCTTAAAAAAGTGAAATGTTTTAGAGTCTGAAAAGGCGAGTCACACAGAGAGCTTGATCAAACACTGGTCCACCATTTCAGAGTGATATGCTCTGCCTCAGAGCTTTAATATACGTCAGCCCTCAGCAAGAGAAAAAACCCAGAAGACCTACCTCTGGAATTTTGGCTACAATTGGGATTTCACTTTTGTAGGACTAAAGACTTTTTAAAAAAAACTACATCTCGTTACTAAAAAACTCAAATGAAGGCAAAATTTCATTAAAAATAAAGAACAATAAGAAGTTTTTCTGTCCTCATGCCTTTCTTCCTTTTCTTTCTCTTTTATTTGATTTTTGTGTAACTTTGATGGAAAATCAAATATGTATGATTTTGATGGTGCAAAAGATGGAGATGCTGAACAGTTTTATAAAAATAAAAACTAAAAATAACTCACCTTTCTCATTAAATATCCAATGGGCTAAAGTCCAGTTGTTCAGTAGTCCAGCTGTGCCAGTGAGCACCAGCCTCCTTGGGATGTATATATAGCCTCTCTCTCTCTCTCTCTCTCTCTCTCTCTCTCTCTCTCTGCCTCTCTCTCTCTCTCTCCCCCTCGATGTCTGTCTGTCTCTCTCCCGTCGTCACTCCCCCTTTGGAACTCCTCCATCCCGTTCAGCATTCCTCAGAAACCCACTCAGAGGGATGAGGGGCCGGCACTGACACAGATAACATCCTGTAAACACTCCCCATGCAGGGACACCATGCACCATGGGAAAATTTTTAAAAAAAGAGGTCTGGTTTCCCTGCCTGTGCTCAGTGAGTGTGTGTTTAAGAGCAAGGGAGAAAGAGAAAGAGAGAGAGACAGACAGAGAGAGAGAGAAAGAGAGAGAGAGGGAGAGGGAGAATAGAAGAGAGCCTGGTTGTAGAGGGGTTCAGTGAAGCAGCCCATCAGGACAAAACCCTTTTTGTTGTTGCTGAAACTAGGCTGCCATGGCTACTGCACAAGTCCCTTTAAAGTTGTGCAACTGTGCATGCTTAGAATCTGAATCTGGCTTGTTGGCAAGAAGTTTGAATCCAAAAAACTTTACAAAAGCATTAATTAACTGCAGACTGAGACCAGTTTTCTGTATTTGGGGTGTCAATACATTTCAGTGTTAATAATGTTTTTATTCATTTATATATACATTAAAAATGACTTTTCCATGTATCAGTAAAGCATTAGTAAATACTTCACTCATCTATAAAGCCTTATATTCATAAATTGTGCTTTTTTGATGCATAAGTAAATGGATAAGGGGGGTTAGGGTTACTGCTGTTTCTGCAGAGATAAGCATGCAGCAAGCTCCACCCCGCCAACCCACTAAAAATTTGAGTTGACAAAATTCCCTTTGGCTCCACAATTAGGTAACAACTATAAGTCCCAGTGCAGGTGGATGTTGATGTTATTGTACCCATCACCAAAGGCCCAGCTGACCTCAGCCTTGATGCTCCTGATGGCTCAAACACACTTCGGCATCACTTTAAAGAGCCCATACTGTGCTTTTTCCAGTTTCATACCTTTTAGTGTATGTGACATATCCCTTTTGCACGAATGAGTACTTCTATAAACAAAACTCCCACTTCCCTGTTTCACAGAACTCAGCTGCTGCCTAGAATGGCTGGTTCCCCTGTGTCACAGCCCCGGGTTAAGTTAGTCATTTTTTCCTCATGTTTCCAGTCTTGTCACTTCCTGTTTTATTTTTGTTACTTACCTTGTGGGTCTTTTTTAAACCGGCCACTACACACTCTTCCTACCCACTACCCCTCCATTTGTGTGTCCTCACGGAGGGGCCGCCATATTAAGTCCCTGACAAACCGATTCACAGATAGAGGTAGTGGGCTATAAAACCCTCCACAAGCGAGTCTGCACTGATGCCGACTCACTTAACACGTGCAGCGCTAATTGAGTCCGGTTTCACTCATGGAGGAAGCAACATACATATGTAAGTTCTATGCATGTGCCTGCACAAACACTGTTAAACTAAGAAAAGTATTTAATAATTGTCATACAGATGTTTACAACTTAAGATGTACATGGTATTGATTGTCAAATTAAGACCTGCCCTGCATTAGTCCAGAAAACAGTTTATGTTTATTTGATTAAGTGTTTTATATTTACAGGGGCTGTTGCAAAAACCAAAGAGTTCATTAAAGAAAGAGTTAAAAATGAAACGAAAAGCTCTTCAGTAAAAAACGAAATGCAGCCAAAAAAGTGTGGAAGTAAGTTTTTTTTTTCTTTTCTTTTTTTTTTTTTTTTATAAATCTGTCTATAGGCTTAGGCCTACTGTGAGGCTGTCACCTTATTGCTCATGCTGTTTAAGTTATCAAGCCTATGAATAGCGGCCTAATGGTGGTGGTAGGAAAAAAAAGTGTGTTTCTGACAGAACAAAAATTCACTTTCCTCATATTGCTTTACAGGTTCATTATCAAGGAGCTCAACCTTGAGGGCTCGACAGTAAAACAGGCATCAAAGAAGTGGGAGAATTAAAATAAAATACAAGGTAGGCTACATTTGTTGTCTTTGTCACAGAATGAAGATCACTGTCCTCAGTGCAGCAATGAGATTTCCAATGTTTCATTGTTTGCTTCCTGATCCCTCTGGAGTGGGTGCAAGCTCTAATGACCCCCCAACCCCATCAGATCCAGTTGCCCTTCAAAGTTCTCACAGTCCCTCAGCATCCTCACCTGAACTCCACCAACCACCTCCCGCCAAAAAAAAACACGTGTGAATGTAGAAGACAGGGTGGTTGCCTTTTCGGAGAGGGAAGCGGAGAAGGAAAATGCAAGGCATCAAGAAAACAAGAAGCAAACTGCCTAAATGTTACTATTATTTGAGTAGATGGTAGACAAAATGTGATTCACTTTATTAATATATTGTTTAAAGTTATGTTTAAGTTGTTTAAATTATTTCATGTATAAATATTGTTTCTTCTGTGGAGGAGGAGGGGGGTTGGAAGCTTTAATTTATGGCAAATTAAAAAGTTTGACCACCCTTTGTGTAAACTCAGTATCTCCAGACAAGAATCTTCACATGGCTGTTATATCCCATTTAGCAACAAGACCAGTTTTATTTAAACTATACTTCTGATTCTAAAGTTGGGTGCTTAAAATGAAAAGACAAACCCAGAGGACAGAGGTAACATGTTTTGCACTAATGTAATGACCACAGTTAATTATTTGAATGAACAACAAGCTTTTAGTGCTCTATTCTGCCTGTGGTGCTACGTGTCATTGAATCGCCAGCTAAATGTTTTAATACAACTCAGACAGGAACACAGGATCTTGACATAGCATGTAATAGATTATTTTTACCTTTACAAAAAAGAGAAAAAATATGCAAGGGCTGTGATGTGGTCTATAGTGCAGTGTGGCAGTTTCAGGGGGAACCAAGATTAACATAGGTTATTTCATCATCGAGGCATAGAGGGCAGCTACATGCACCATCATAAATTAATTGATTTAGTAGGCCTATCACAAATAAAAACCATGAACCAACTGACCAGTTGACCAATGGAAATGTTACAAAATTTAATGGTCAGCCAACTGATGTGGTAACTGGACAGGTGCAGACAGGTGAGCAGCAATCCTGTCCCTTATCAGGGTTCCAGGACTTTCCTGTCCAACAGCACAGATGGAAGGAGGGCATTTTGGGGATGTTCATCCGTTGGTAGGTCCTCCATCTTCCAGATCATCGTGCATCGTAAGACACAGATTGTGGAGGAATGCACAGCAGACGATGATGTCCGGTGCAAAATGGGGTCACATCTCCAGGGCCTTGAAGAGAGTAGCTCGCCAGCATGCTTTCATCATCCCAAAAGCTCTCTCAACGACAGAATTAGCCTTTGACTGATGCAGATTGTACCTCTCCTGGATCTGGCCTTGCACAGGGTGAGAAAGGTTTAAAATCTGATAACTTTTCTTACATGGATGGACATGTCAAAATATTTTTAACTGTGTTTATAGGAATAATGTAATGACATATTTTGGATCATGAGTGACTATTTTTTCAGTAGTGCATCAGTAAAATGTCCGTGTTAAATAGATAATGGATTTAAATACATTTATAGATGTTGACTAAGTATTTACTATTGTTTTACAAATGCTTTACATATTCTTAAATAGTGTGTGATCATCAATGAAAGAAATGTAAGTATCATCAAACAGAGTTAAAGACTTGTGACTTTGCCCTAAATAAACCTCATAATCAGCGATGGAAACTGATTGGCTGCTGGATTTCAGCACTAAAAAAAGTGATGACATTTGCCCTGCAGAGGCTGTACTCTCACAATCAGTCCGTCACAGCTTTGCTCAGTGAAAGAGCGTCTGTGTTTCTGAGGACACACCATGACAGACAGAGCTCCCTCAGAGTCTTTGTGTTTTATGAAGCCGGCGGTGAGGATAGGCAGAGAGGATATCTGCAGCAATAATGATGCTGGTGGTCGTTCAAGTGGAGTGCTTGGCGAGTAATTCTGCCGCCGCTGTGTCGTCCCTCTGTCACATCTCACACGTGACTTGTTTGTGAGTATCTAAAAATGGATAATAAATTTCGCAGGGACTCAACGGTTTGTGGCGTGATGGGTGGTGCACAGCGACGGGCTAAACACAAACTGCAGATTAGCCGTTCTTGATCAGGGCAGCTTGAGGACTCACCACCACTTCCTTAGAGGAAATCTTGATTTGCAAACACTTAACAAAACTGTAAACTACTCAGATGGCTTATTGAAAAATATTGCAATTTGGACCTTTAGATGGAACAAGATACATGGTTGAAGAAAAAGACAGAAGAAAACAAACATGTGTAATGGATAGTTCAGGTTTTTTGAAGTGAGGATGCTCGAGGCCTATGGCACTATTAAATCCATCCATTATTTATACTGCTAATCCTTTTCAGGGTCACGGGGGGCTGGAGCCTATCCCAGCTGTCATTGGGTGAGGGGCAGGGTACAACCAGTCACCAGCCAATTGCAGTGCGATATAGAGAGACATTCACCCTCACATTCATACTTAAGGGCAATTTGGAGTTACCAGTTAACCTAATGAGCATGTTTTTGGTCCATGAGAAGAAGCCAGAATGCCTGGAGAGAACCCACGCATGTACAGGAAGAACATGCAAACTTCATACAGAAATTTTCGAAAGAAAAATAATCTTCTGGACCAACAGATAATCCGACTTTGCTCATTCTGGTATGATCCAAGCCGTAAATCGGGACGATTGCTGTGTAGTGTGCACCATGCTTAGCTCAACAGATATCACCTATATCACTGGTTTCTAACCTTAATCCTCTGAGCTCCCCCGAGTCACACCTGAGAGAAGTAAGTCCCCTCTCTAGCACCTAAATCTGACTGATTTCTGAACAAAACAAAAAACGATTTCTGTTGTTTTCATCAATAAATTTGATATAAAACATTCTCACACACAGTCTTGTGCAAAAGACCTTTAAGAAAGTTTGACCTCAGTGCCTTATCATTGTTTTAGTTATTATATCTAAATCAAATCCTATAGCTATTCAGCCACTACATGTCCATGTGTGAGGTCAATTTTGGGCAATGGCCAAAGAAGAATTTTATTGTGGTGCTCACAGCTCAGAAGCCCTGTGTGTCCTCCTTGTGTCTCCATACATCTTATACTGCTTTCCACTAAAATTAGTGTGTAAACGCAGGTTTTTTAAAAGTGGATTAACCCGCTAACAATCAGCAAGTGACTCCTTTCCCATTGCCAGCAGACCCCAGTCTAATCGCCAGCAGAAGAGCTGTATGGCTTTTTTTTTTTTCTTCTGGTGCGTCAAACTGATCAGCGTGGCAAAACACAGCCAGGTAAAACTGGAAAGGAGCATGGAAGCTATGGATATGGTGATCAGCTGTTTTCCATATTTTGTACTTTTGTCTCTCTTAAAAAAAAATGAACAAACTCAGCACAGACTGAACAACATTCGCTAATGATACGGAAGCGGATGGAATTTGTTGATGAAATGTCAAAGAGTCGCATGTTATGCCAACTTCATCCTGTAAATTAACTTGTTCACTGGGGTGTGATCTTCCCACTGGAGCCAATTGGAAGCGAGCCGATAAAAACCTGTGTCCCTTACAGGGTCAGTCGACATGGATCTGAATGCCGATTAGAGCCTTTCCCACTGCCAACAGGAGCCGATTCTTAGCGTGTTTAAACAGTTTTTCGGCCAGTGAGAGAGGGGTAATAGGTTTTGTGCCATGATTTTTTTCCTGGCATTCCTTCGTAGCCCTCTGAACACAGCTCCACTAAACACTTTTGGGTCCTGATCTTCCTTTCAGTTTGTGTTGTATGTATGTTTCCTGGCTAATCCTTTAAAAGCTCATATTCTTTGTTGTTGGTAATTTTCCCCTAGACCATCTAAGAAGTCTCCAGCGGCATCATCAATGGAAAGTGTTGAGGCTGCAGCAGACTTCTGCCTTTGTTGTTAATGGTCTCTCCAGGTGGAAACAAGAGTAAAACATTTGAGGTAATGAAAGCCAGCTGAGGGAGAAGTGGGGCATAAAGCTTTGCATGTAGATGTTTTGTCTGGTTTGCATAACTTTGCATAGAGTTGTACAGTTGTCTAGTTTGGCCTCAGCCAGCGTGCTCACCTTTTATTGTTTTGAATATGAGAGATGTTTGAAGTTTCTTCCTATTTCCTGATATCCTGTTAACAAGAACCGAGCTGCCACTTACTTATCTCACACAGAAATGGACTCTCGCATAGTTCCTCAAACTTGTCTGGTGAGCAGTGTGGGTGAAATTGACAAATTTAACTCAAACTTTGCTTAAGGGCCTTTCCCTTTTTTTAATGCTTTAATTGGTGGGACAAGGTGAAACTTATAAACAAGGCAATAAACGAAAGGGAAAAAACGGACAAGTAAGTGTTTAAAACAAATAAATGGGGAAAGAAGAAAAATAAAATAAAATAAGAAAAAACAGAGAAAAGACAATGTACACAAGCAACAGACATTCCAGCTTAACAGAGGATCCAATACCTATGACAATAATACTAATACCACAGGAAATCATTAACTTTATACTAAATGTCTGCAGACCTTAAAGCAAGCTGATGACCTTCTCAGACAGGGATACAGTCATTAAACAAACTGCACCATTTATTCAGGCAAGTAGGTAAACATTATTTATACCAGAGCAAAATCAAGATCCTTATAAATGTAAATATGTGCTTTAACACGTGCTCACTGTCATTTTCTCTCCATACTCCACAAATCCAGTCCTCAGTATTACATCAGAGTGACACGGGATTGCTTCACAAATAGAAAGTTGTTGGTGGGAATGACAGGATCTAATAACCGTCCTGCTGGATTTTGGCCGACTCCCGTGGGAAAGATAAATATGGGCAGGACTGACAGGTTCTTGAAAAGAGCAGACACGTTTTATTGATGTATTCTTACATGGGATGTTGCCAGAGGTCTACTGAACTTGGATCCTGCCCTGTAACAAATCATTACATTGTTCTGCTTTGGGCACAGAAACAGGAGTGTAAGACCCTCAAAGAACACACATGGTGTTATGACCCCATTGCTTTATAATTTCATACCAAAAAGGTGGGTTAGTGCATCCTAATGTTTGTTTGGACGTACAAGCACAGGAATCAACTATATCTCTGGAGAGATAACAAAATGAGCCACAAAAAGGCTCATAGAAAAGGTGGTCTTTGCTCATTTCTGATAAAACTCTGGAGTGGTTCATTAGCTGTGAGAACACAGCAGACCAGCAACTGAATGATGAACAGGCTGATGGGTTAACTCATAATAACAATAAAAATAAACTTTATTTATATAGCACTTTTCAAAACAGGGTTACAAAGTGCTTTACACACAAAATAAAAGAAAGAGAATAAAAGAGGAATAAAAAGGAAATGTGAAGAATACAAATCACGTAAGAGCCACAAATGACAGAAAAGAGAGCAAAATAAAGATTAATATCACCAAAGGCAAGAAGGAGGAAGCAAATTAAAAAGGCTAAATAAACCAATAGATAAAAGGAAGTTGGAAGTAAAATGACTGAAAAGGAATAAAACAAAAAGAGGAAGAAGAGTTAAAATGATGAAAAGATAAAAAAACAAAAGAAGAAAAGATGCTGCCTGTGAAACTGTCTAAAACTGGAAATAAAAGCAGCGTCGGAGGATTAACCCATTACACTGCTGTGCCAGTATGGTGGAAATGAAGAGGCAGCATTCACGAGTAAGGACCACACCATCAACAGGATGAATTTGACAATTGCTTATTACGTATAGAGGATAATAAGCAACATAGCAGATACGTGAAGCCGATAACGGTTTGGGGAAACTTCTCGGGGAATCCGCCGTAGCTCCCGGGCACGACGAACCCCTTTATTAGGCCCTAAGGATAGAAGGAAAGAAGAAAGTTTAAAGAAAGGGGTGGGAGAGAGGGGTGCGTCGAGTGAGCGAAACAAAGGGAGGAAATGGTCGGGTTAGAATTTATAGGAACACAGGAAGAGGCGTGGTTGAGGTGTGGTCCTGCTCCTGAAATTCTGCTATGAGCTCCACTTATTAGCAGGTTTAGATGCAACTGTTGATGAAATACCAAGGATGAAAACAGAATAGAATAGAAAACCTTTTTTGTTATTGCATGCTGATCATACAATGAAATTTGTTTGAGTGGTCTACCATCAGTGCAGAACAAATAAAAGAAGCACTAAAAACTATCATGAAACCAGGCACAGAAAGGAGGACACAAATGCGAGACACCAGACCAGTTTGTTCCAAAAGGCAAAAGGGTTTAATCGTTACCAGGCAGGGTTGGTACACAAAAGGCAGCCAGTATAATCAGGCGACAGTATCCAAAAAACGTGAGGCAAAAAGGCAAGATCGGTCAAGAACAGGCATGGTAATACACTATGAGGCAAGACGTGAGAATGCTGGGAAGAGACTTTGAAGTGCCATGAACTGGCAAAAAGCAGGAGAAGACATGAGGTTAAATACATGAGGTGACTGGGGGGATGACACACAGCTGGGAAGGAACAATCAGGGATCAGGTGTGACAGAGCCAGACAGGAAGCAAAACCTACGGCAACAAGGAAAGACAGGTGAATTTTCAAAATAAAACCGGAAGTACGAGACAAGACACAAAACATGAACACAAAATGGGTAACTTAACAAAGGCAAAAGCGAGATCATGACAAAAAAAAGGATAGGATACATTGCAAAAACATCCAACATTTACATTTTTAAGTATATGATATGAATTTACCAGCAGGCACAAATAAAGTATCCTGAACATATTGCACTATTTCCTGTATGATAGCACATTTGTGGCCACTCTCAGGGATTTAAAAGTCTGACAGCATAAACTGTATTTTAGTCTGTTAGTCGTGCTTTTCATGCTTCTGTATCTCTTGCCGGAGAGGAGGAAGTTTAAAAGACACTGTCCGGGGAGAGGGATTTCAGACAGAATTTTTATGGCTTTGCAAAGACAGCAGGGATAATATAATAATAATTGTTCATCCATTTTGTGACACTATGGTTGCTATGGCATTAACTAGCATGAACTCACTCTGGTCAGCAGGTATGGGTTGCACCAACCCTGATGAAACTGAAACACAGACCTGTTTGATTGTAGGCTGCAGATTCTGCAGACGTCTACACATCTCAATCTCATATAAGATCACACACTCTCTGGCAGATTTAAGAAGATAAATGACGACTTACCTTTTGAGTTTGGCATTTAATTTGGTTTGATTCTTTTATCATTGTTTTTACTCTGGGTTTTCATTGGTTTTAGCTTCTTTTTTGGTTTGATTTTTTTTATTACAGCAACTTTTTTTTGACCATATCTTGTTTTCTTACCAAAAATAGCAATTCTTGTTCAGTGTTTTGTCTTGATTTGATCATTCATTTCCCTTATACATTTTTTTATTTATTGTCTAATGCTGCTTCTCCATGTTTTCATCTACTGTGTTTATTTCTATGGTTTTTAAACCTTTTTTTGCTCAGGGCACATCAATGAATGGGCCGAAGTCTAAAGGCATGCTGTATGCACATCCATATAAACTGCCCCTCCAAACATGTGCTACAGTATTTTATTTTTCTGTACACGATCTGTATTCTGTGCTGTATTAAGCTTTCTCAACATAAAAGATTGCTTTCTTCTCTTCATATCATGTTAAAACAAATTATAATGACAATAAAGACACTGAACATATCATATTATCGCTATCCGTCTCAGTGTAATATCTGGATTTGTGTGATTGTCTTTTTATGTTTCATGTTTTTTTACCTGCCTGCAAAGCAAATTTCCCTTAGGGGACAATAAAGTGAAGTCTTAAGTGAAGTCTAATATGCCAGCTTTCAAATTAGAAATACTGTGTCAATATTCTTTAACAACAGGATCCAGAGTTACTATATTTTTACATTTCATATTTCAAGCTGACTGCCAGAAAGTATGACATTTTGGTTTACTTTACCCAAACATTTTGCAGTTCTGAAAATGTGCCTGATATTTAAATCTATATCCTATCTTGCATGTTCTGGGATTTTAAAAGTGACTAAACTTATCATTTCATACAGAAATTAAATCTAATAATGCCAAGGTTCGATTACAACAAACCCATCAGCTGTCTTGTAGTTATAGTTATTAATCATGGTTGTACAAATTCACAAGGCACACCTGGGTGTCATGAGGGTAGCGCAGATGAGTCAGACACAAATGCACAACACTGAAACCAGAGGCAAAAGGTTTCAGAACAAACAGGCAGGGTTTGGTACACACGTAGGCAGTCAGCGAGGCAACAGTGTCCAAAGACGTGAGGCAAAAAACAGGGATGAAGAGCAGGCAGGAGTCGGTACACAAAAAAGGGAATCAGATCAGGCAGCAAAATCCAGCAAATGTGCAGTAAAAAGGCAGGGTCAGAAAAACAGGCAAGGTAATACACAGCTTGACAAACTATGAGAATGCTGGGATGAACACTGTGAGGCATGATGAACTGAGAGACATGAGGATAAATATAAGAGGAATGAGGGCTGATGGGAAACAGGTGTGTGAAACAAAGAGCCAGGTGTGACAAGACGGCAGCAGAACAAACAGGAAACGGATCAGAAGCAGAGACAAGGGTTTGTGCTTCAAAATAAAACAGGAAAGACAAGACATGAAACATGAATTTGCGAAAATAAAAGAAAACTTGATTGACATGATACTGGTCTTGTCTCAGACACACCATTTGAAAAAACACTGGTCTATTTCTGTTTTATTTTTTTTTATCTTCATTTATCCGTCATTTTATCTGTGTAGATGTGTGTGTGATTGTTTGGGTTTATAGTCTAAAAAGTTTGTAAAAACTGTCAATGTCACTGTCTTCAAAAAGGTTTTTTAGTAAGATCAAAAATGTTTAATATGAGAAAAAAATTAAATATTTTCTGTAAGAAATTGTACAACCTCCGAGTGCAAGCCAGATTTTATTGTTATTTCATTCCCTATTTCCGTTGATTACAGGTCTTCATGGGTCACAAAGCTTAGAAGACAGTGCTAGGGCACACAGGGGCTAAAATTCTGGACAACCAGCCCATTATCACTGACAAATCTGAAAAACCATAGCAAGTTCATTGTTTTAGAGCACAGATGCATAAGAATCTAAGAATAATCTGAGACGTCTCACATGATTTACAGTAATGGGGACCTTGGTAAATGAATGACATGACTAAAGGCAGTAAACATTTATGGGTCATAATATAAAAATCAACCCTCGCACTTGCCCTGTGGACTGCATGGTTATTAAATTCATTATACTCAGTTAAAGGCAGCATCAAGATGCAGCCCTGAAAGACCTTTAGGCTGCATCAAGGACAGATTTATAATCAAACAGAAAGTCATATCAGTTTCAACATTCTATACAAAGATTTGATCTGAATATCAATCAATCACCTGTTATGTGTAAAGCGCCAGTTCATAACAAGTGTTAGCTCAATGCACTTTACAATAGGGCAGGCTGAAGACAAACTCATTTTGATACACATATATGCATAGATACTAATACATTTATATTTGTATAACACATACATCCGAGATGTATCCATCCAGGCAGAGACAAAGGGACTAAAATCACATTTGTCTCTGCTGACTATAGACTCAATCAACCAATCTTTATTTATAAAGCACAATATTTGTCTTTTTTGAATATAAACTTATTAATGGCCCCTTGAGATGTGGCTTCTCATTTTTAAGAGGGTCCTCATGTCTGTATAGTAGTAAAGATAGGTACCATGGATGTATAATCAACACAACCATAGCTAGAGAGATCAATGTTAAATTGAAATTAATATCTAAAATGAATATAATCTGGAGAGGAATGATGTTGAATATAAAGTTCATCAGATTCAGTGAAGCTCTTCATATGAATCACTGTGAGTCTATTCAGGATGGATGCACAGGTGAGCTCTCTTGTGCTTCTCCTGGTAGTAGCACTCTGCGTTGAAGTTGTTGGACTCAACCACCTCCTTGTAATGGCTCACAGCATGGATCAGACAGTTTGGGAAAGTATTGGTCAAAGACTGAGCCACCGTCACCATGTTCCCCCTCAGCTTCCTTGCCATAATCGTCTCCTGGATCTGAGTCTTGTTAATGGGCTTTGGGTCGACACAGAAAGAAACTACCACTGTGATATTGCTCCTGGTTGAAAACTCAAACCAGTTGGTGCCACCACTGCCATGGCACTTCTTTCCTGCCAGCCAGTTGAAAAAGAAGACCCTCTCTCGCTTGTTATAGGCTCTGACCGACCACTTCACCCAGTCGTATTTCTTCACAAGTGAATCCAGAAGAGACTGGGTGAACTCTGCATCGACCGTGCCGGGGTTCTCCTGCAGGATGTGCTCCGTGTCCAGTTTGGCCTGATCAGGAAATGTATCAATACACACATCCACGGCTGCTTTCATCCTCTTCTCCACGTCCTCCATGCGGTCCGTCCACTTCTTCACCATCTCCTCCCCCACCACCCCTTCTTTGAGGGCGGCATGACCCATGACAGCGATGATGCCCACCACAAAGAGCTTCTTCAGCCTGGCACAGAAATCCTCGACTGCCCTCCTGCTCCTCCGCTCTGTGGTGACGATGGTTTCCAGCAGGGGGTCTCCTGAGGTGTTCTCCCCAGTGACCTCATTGTAGAGGGCGTCCAAATTCATGTCACTGTCTGTGTTCTCATAATGGCTGAGAAACTTCTCCATCTTCCTTCCTTTCATTTCTGGTTTGGCATTGATGAAATCCTGGAACTTTTCATACTGGCTGATAATCTGTGCCTCTCGATCAAAGTTCTGCCTGTTCACTGATGACCTCTGCAGCTCCAGGGTGATCTTGTTGATCTCACTCTGGATCCCTGCGAGCTCCTTGTTGACGAGTTTAATCTGTTTGGTGATGTATTGAGATGCTTGGCTGTCTGGGTTGCTGAATAGCTGAGCAGAGCCGATGAAAATGGCTTCCAGGAGTGGGTGGAGCTTTCCAACAGTGGCAGCAAGCACCTCTGAGGCCTTCCCAATCATCTCCACCCCCTTTTCTATCATGTCCCTGTTCTGGGTGATCCAGTCGGCCACACTGCTCATCCTTGCTAAGTCTGAAAGGAGAGGAAACACAAAACACTTATGAATTAGAGTTCATTATACATTTTCAGACTTTTCAGATATTTAGATGCTAAAGGTGGGCACAATTAACAGAAACGATTAACAAAAACATTTACTTATTGAACTGTTTAACTGAAGTTAACAAATAGAGTGTGATAGAAAACAGAATAGGGACTGCAAGCGTTTTTTTGTGCAAGTGTGGATGGAATTATTTTTCCCCATCCCTCCACTGACTGACATGCTAACAGTCCGTCAAATCTGACCTCAGAATCAATTGTCTGCATTGCAAATTAGATTTGTCACTGGAAATGCCCCTCTTTGGTTGAATTTTCTACTAGGAAGTACAATCTTCAGGTACCCTGACTTTAGCAGCTCGTACCTGGAACCTGTTAAAATGGGATGCAGCGTACTTCCCACAGCCCATGTCCAAGCTCCAAGGTAAGGTGAATGCACCATTAGCTCCAATGTGAACAAGAAGGCTGATTAAAATACTGTTGGTAGGTTTCCCAATTTTTTTCCAGGAAATAACAGGTTGTTCAATGTCCTGTGCCATATGTTAATTTAATCTACTAATTCACATTTTCTCTTTTGGTGAAAATTTACAGAAATAAGAATTTAGATGATTTTTCTTTGGTTGCTGCTCATTGTGCCTTTCCAGGAACCCTATCATAAACATCCTTCTGCATGTTTTCTTCCAAAAGTCCCAACAACTTAAAAATTTTGCTATTGCTTGAGGAAATGATTTATTATTGTTGTTGTTTTTTTTACTGTATTTATGATAGAAGTGCCTGTTTTTTTCTGCAAAAACACACTTTTTTGTAGTGTCAATGTAGATCAGCTTCTCTATGTCCAAAGTTTTTATGTTGATAACAAAAATTACAGCCTGCCTTTGAATTACAAAAGGTAAAATCAGTTTACCGTTGTGACATACACAGCTTTGTTATTAAAGAAACACTTGTTTTTTGTGAAAACAAAAATTGTTGTTGTGCCACATCACCAAGCCCTAGGTCCATGTGTGAACAGGGCTAGGGCCATGCAATCAAGATGGACTCTTCAACATGTTTTAAGTGATTTACCAGTTCTTTTTTTTTTTAAGTCAACTTTTGTCTAATAAAAAAGAAAAATATGAACCTTGTCAGCGATGGAATAGTTATTTACTAAAAATGTCAAGACTTCATTGTGACTTAGCATGATGTCATGATTTTAGCAACTCATTTAAAATTGATGCGTAAAATTTCTAACGTTTTCAACTATAAGGTGAGCTGTGAGGGTCAAAAATCTAGTCTTTCTGGTCCTAACATAATGACTTATATTTTAGTGCCTTAAAAAGTGTGTTTGCACATTTATTTGCAATTAAGACATCAATAACTCTGTTTGTTTAACATGTATATTTATTTATTTTATAGTTTATTCATAGTTATTGGTTTTTGATTTTAAATCAAGAAAAAATCTTGAAACTTGCTGTAGTGCATAATCTCTGATCAACTCTTGTATCAGAATATGACCTTTCTGTGGAAAATCTTTCCATTACTGTTCTAAATGTGAGACAGTTTTATAGGGCTGGAGGTAATCAACACTAAGCGAAGACGAGGTTCCAATTTAAAGGGTTTTTTCACAGGTTGTCAAGTGGTGTTTCTGTATTTAACAAAAAAATACAGATGTAATTGATTAGCTATAAACAACAAAATAATGCCCATTAATTTTTAACTAAGTCATCAGAATCTTTAGAGATCCAAAGTTTGTTTTTAATAATTACATTAAAACAACATGAGTTATCACATGTTGTTGATGCATTTGCACATAGACCATGTCTAGTCGAATCAGTTAAGCTTTACAATGCAGGCTTAGTGGTGATTTTTTATTTCTCTTTCTATGGTTTTCTGTCCCTCCTTCGCTTAATGGTCACTAAACAATAGATCATACCATGCCACTTAAAACAGTCTCAAACATGTACTTTTTTCATGTTGAAGAGAATCAAGTAAATTTAATCTGGGGACAAATCCCACAGTGGAGATCCCTAGCAAAAAAAAAAAAAAAAAATGAATACAGGGCAAAAACAGACTCACCTTTGTCTTTCTATATCTCCAACAGGGAAGTTCTGCTGTCCAGGTGTATCTGTGAACTCCAGCCTCTCTGGGATGTATATATAGTGCCCTTCTTTCCCTCCTCCTCCATCCCTTTCATTACATTCCTCAAACCCCCCACACACAGGGATGGGGGGCCGGCACTGACTTAGATAACATCAGCTGAACACACCCCAGCAGGGACACCCAACACCCTGGGAGAAAAAAACTGGAGCCTTTATTGGACAATGGAGTTAAAATGGTTCAAAAAGAGAGGAGACTAAGAGGGGAGAAGGTGTTTGCAGTGACAAGTGATGCAGGTCAGCTTAGTAAGAGGAGACCGTATTTGCCATGGCCTTGTCTTCTGCTCACTGAATTGTACATAGACGACCAAAAGTGGACTGGAGCACTTTCAGGGACAAGATGCTTGATGGGAAATACAATCTGATGTTGGAAAACACTCACTGAAGAAGGCCTGAAACTGTCTAAATATATGACTTTCATTAATGTTGGGAATTTTCTGCAAGTCCTCCTAAGGGCGCACTCACACTACACCCGGTTGCTGCATGAGCACAATTGTCCCCCTGCTCATTTTTCCTGTGGCCTGCACAAACATCGCTCTAGATCAGGGATGGGCAACTTTGATTACCATGAGGGCCGCATACATTTTTTTTCAGGGCCTGAAAAAACACATTGTCGGGCACAATCAATGAGGAAAAACATCTGTAAATAAACAAAAAATAGCAAATATAAAGCTTAAAAAAGGATTATATCAACTTTAATATATTTTAACTCAAACACAATTAAAAATGTACAATTTAAAGAGCATGACACATAGCTAAAGACAATTTAAGCTTCTTTTTAATGAAGTAAAATAATGAATGTATACTGATTTTCTCAGCACAAATATATGACCTTTACCATTGTTTCCAAATACGGTTTTTACCAAAACAAAGATATTTAGAGATACAATCATAGCAAATTAAGTTCTTTAATGACTTGTAAAAAACAAAGTATGTACCAGCAATTGAAGGTAAGTAGAAATATTTTATCTCCTATCCTAATTTGTGCATTAGATAGTGCTGGTTATGAATAATATATTTAGCAGTTGTTGTGTTTTCTTCATATTTCCAATTCGCTTGTTTTTTTTAAAATTTTTTAATGATTGTTGGGCCACATTGAGTGACGTGAAGGGCCGCACGTGGCCCCAGGCTGCCAGTTGCCCACCCCTGCTCTAGATGCAATTAGGCCAGAGTATGGCAACTTCATGCAGTCATTCAGCTCAGGGGGAAAATGACCCAGAGCATGTCTGCTCATGATTGTCATCCTGGTATTTTTGTTTTGTGAGGAATTCCTTCAGCAGCAGATTTTAACAGGCCAGCAGCAGAGGCTGTATCATCTTTCATGTTTGCATCGTAAAGCCAATATGAAAAATGACCTCCCAGCCTGGGGAAGCTATTGACCTGTCTTATCTTTGTGACCTTGTCTAGTGTTTCTTCCTCACAACAAGATGCCTCGTGTGCTTGTAGGAAAGCCCCCAGTGGTTCTTCCCATCAGAGAATAGATGTAGAGTTTTCTGGTAATGGATGCTCTTTCAGACATCAACAACAAAACAGAAGTAAGACAAGGAAGCTCTTCAGCGTAAGACATTTTTACAGCTTCATTCATCTTTGTTTGTTCTTCCGATTGAACACTATAATTCAAAGAGAGGCTCATGAAGATAAATGGACAGACAGATAGATAGATAGATAGATAGATAGATAGATAGATAGATAGATAGATAGATAGATAGATAGATAGATAGATAGATAGATAGATAGACAGATAGATAGATAGATAGATAGACAGACAGATAGATAGATAGATAGATAGATAGATAGATAGATAGATAGATAGACAGATTGATAGACAGAAAGATACATGGATAGATAGATAGACTTTATTAATCTGCAAACTCAAATCAATATTGCTACCCTTATCAGTTTGGAGTAGAGGCATTACATTTTGAACAGACATTGTCATCAGTGCTATTGGTTTAAACTAATGTGTTGTGCAAGCAATCAAAAAACATTTCAATCAATCAATCAAACTTTATTTATAAAGCACTTTTCATACATTAAAAATGCAGCACAAAGTGCTATACATGTTAAAAATAGTCCCCCCCCGATCTCCAACCCCAGCACATACACACACATCCACACACACCATACACACATACCACATACACACCGACACACAAGCACACAGATAAAATGATCTTAAAAGCGTGTTATAAGCTTGTGGTTGAGTACAGAGTTGCCAGGTCAGGAAACACCAGGAGGCCGACTGCACCGGGCGCCACCCACGGCCCAGGGCCAGGATGCCTCCATCCAGGCGTGCACCGCTACAGGGCCAGAGAGGGGCCCAACACAACAAAGCAGTGCTGCAGACCCCACACTTGGCCAAGACGATGCCCATCACGAGACAGAGACATCCCAGCCACAACCATCTGCAGCCCCCCCGTGCAGGCGGCCCCAACTGAGGAAACACTGGAGATACGGAATAAAAACATAAAACTACAAATCTAAAAATCATAAAACTAAATAAAAAAGTAAAGTTAAATAAAATATAAAATGAAATAAAATATAGAATAAAATACAACATAAAATACTAACAAATGGCTAAAATATCATAAAAAGTAAAATAAGTAAAAAGAGGGCTAGGATATATAAATAAATAAAATTAAATAAAAATAAAGATAAAATAGGACATTAGTTAAAAGCCAAATTAAATAGGTGGGTCTTGAGCCTGCTTTTAAAAATAAGAATATGAGTAGGGTCAAGAAAACGCGTTTTTCTTCTTTACATATTTATTCAGGATTATGTCAAGACAAAGGAGGACTGTTTTCTGAAAAATGTTGGTAAGACAGACTGAAGTAAGTGACCATCATGCCATCATTTTGGAATAAATATAAACTTGGGCAGCGCTGACTTTTATGCATGCAGCATACATTCAAGGATTTATCATAATATGATTTCGATGTTTTAAGATATTTTTTTTCTTGCATTTATTGAACCAGAAGGCAAGAATATAAGTCCTGCCTGGTTGCAAATTGATAGGCTGTTGTTTGGAGATTTAAGAAATGGGGCCTCAGACCCTTAAAGCAACCTTTTAGGATTTGACGTGATTGATTTGTATGCAGAAAAAAAGGCAGTTATAAATTGTGATCTAGAAGCATGAATAGATGTCTTGTCATTTACGTTGAATGGACACAAAATTGTCCGGTCTTATTTAAAAATACAGAGGAACAGAGTCTACAAATCTAACTTGAAAAAGTGTCACTCACTGAGAAAGATCTGAACTTGGGCTTCATACTCAGAGTTCAGTGGGGCGCAAACCCCCCTCAATGACAATGAGCTGACCTCCTCCCTATTTACATTGCTCTCAGAGGTGGAGAGGACATTATTGAGGAGGAGACAAAAGAAAAATGGCTGGCAGGAATTGTTTTAGATTACCAAGTCATTGCAATGACATGTTCTGAGTTTAGCATATCTATTAACTTAACGACCGCTGTAGCCCCTGCATCAAAACACTTTGAACAAGCTGATAATGGTGAAGAGTTCCCTCCTAAGAGGATTCACAGGGTTGTGGTCAGTGTTTATATGTTTGTGCTCTAAAATGTGTTGGCTTACAAGACCCAGCTCAATGTTTTTACTCAGGCTGGGTCTTATGGTGCGCTCCATTTACCTCAGAACTCGGACATGGGAAGTGGGAATTACTTCACATCCCAGTTAAATGCCTTCTAGTCATGAGCTAGGGGTACCTGAAAATCGTCCCACTTCCCAGTAGAAAATCTAATTTCGAACTCAGAAGTCTAAGACCATCTCC